>VZRJ01002570.1:378022-928559 GCA_013397565.1 Ptilonorhynchus violaceus | reverse complement strand
TGTCCCCAGCCTGGAGCACTGCATGGGCTCGTTGGGACAGAAGGGCAGGAGGAATATATCCATAGAGTTCCACTGATTTACATCAGTTGATGATCTGCCTGATGGATTCTAATAATCTCTCACCAGTGGTAGACAAAAATGGTGCTAAATGTAACAAAAAAGTAGAGATCAGCTGCCTTATAGTTAAAGACAATTTGAAAAGACTGTTGCAATTGTAAATGAAGTGATTGCCTTGTGTTCTCCTTTGCAAATCCATATGCTGTTTCTTGCCTTATAACCCTTATAACCATTATAACCCAACTGGAAATCTTGCTGGGCAAGGCTCCTGTTTCTACCTACGAGCATATTTTCAGCCATATTTCAAAACAAAGTAAGATGATGTAGTGATCCATCATTTTAACTCCTAGCTAATATTAACACCCCTATTACAGATTGTTCCTAATTAAGAGGGAAGACTAATCATTTGAATAAGCCACAGAAGACAAAAAGAGGAGCAAGTAAGAAGACAAATCTAGTTAAACTTGGCAAGTACTTGTACTTTCTAAAGAAAATAAGAAAGCAGCCAAAAAAAATGAGGCCAATAGTGACTAAAAGCGAGGAGTCTCCTTTCTACCTTGCAACCATGATACCAGCTCTCAGTACAAGGTGCTTTAAAAATAACTCTGATGATAAATGACTAAAGCCTCTGTCTATAAAAGAAAACCTCACAGAAACCTAAGGAGCTTTTACCAATACACAGCAGATTCTCAGAAAGCTGATTTTTTAGAAATACTGAGAGAGCTTCCTATTTAAAAGATAATTACGGGAAGAATGTGTGTTTGTACAAAGGAGTTTGGCTTCAGAAAGATGAATCCAATTGAGCTGAAGTTGGGGATAAAGCAGGAGAAGCAAGGTGTTCCTCACAAGAGCGCACTGAAATGGAGGCTGATAGCAAACAACAATTGTGTTTATCATTTGCTCCCTTAATTTTGGAAACTCAGTGTGGAATAGAAGACATGATGTATTAGACCCACTGTTTTCCACTATCCTGCTTGAAAAGACAGGCTCAGATACTTATTTATTCCAAATGTTTCCTCTGTTGCTTTTGAGGCAGGAAGTTCATTACCATGACTCTGAATGTGTTTATTTGTTCAAATACCATTTACAATGCATCAAAGTTAACTTTTTCACTTTGTGACCATGTGAACACTGGAAAAGTCAGCTCTACAAGGAGGTTCAGGTCCCACAACCTGCTTTATGTCTGATTTCCTAATTGACACTCTTCAGCTGTCTGAGAAATTGCTCTTTCACTCGAGAAAAGATAATGAATATATTTTAAGTAATAATAATAATCAGATTTTCCCATGGCAGATTTTGAGCTTTTGATGAAAACTTGAAAATACTTTGACTCTGAAATGTCACAGTGATGTACTCCTGCTTCATCCAGGAATCACAACTTATAAAGAAGAAAGGGGACCTGAGACAAAGAATTCATGAGTCAAGGACACTGCCAAGCAGCCATGTGTCAGCTGAAGCTGGAAACCCAAAATAGTTTGAGTCTCAGCTTCCACAGGAGACACACTTATGAACATTTCATTGATTGATCAGTTTTTCATTTGAAACAGCCTCAGGATATTTGTTTGTTTGTTTGTTTAAAAATTTTTACTCACATCGGTTCAATTTTTGACCAGAGAGGCTATGGCTACAAACACTAATCCACTGCAGGCCAGCTTAACTTTTCACAGTGGAACTGGTCATTTAGACATGAAGAGTATTTCCTTCCCCTAACCCTCTAAACCATTTCATTAATTTTTTAAAAGCAAAATTTATTTCTGCTTTCTTTTGCTGCATCATATTTTATTGATCTAAAACTTCACTATTTTTTCTTACTTTTACCAATTTTGATAGATCCCAAATACCGAGGGAATACCAGCTCAATTCTTAAAACAGTTCTTATTAGTGTATAATTCTGTGGACATTTTTTGGCTCCAAATTCCTTAAGAAATATTTATTCCCTGATGTTTTTCCTACCAAGAGGTCTCTTCACCTGTATTGAGAAAAAAACCGCTGGTGTTGCTGAGCAATAAAGCTTCTCTCTGTTAGTCACAGCCTCTCTGTCTCAGAATCTGGTGGCTCTGAGTTATGGTTGGATTTTTTGGCCAAAGAGTTGCTTCTGGCATGGCCTACCAGGGCAGATTTGGTGGTGATTTTTGGAAAGCAAGAGCAAATGGAAAAGTAGGCATTTCAGTGCTGTGGTATAAAGAAGTGAGACTAGAGAGTTAGAGAGAGAAAATCACATTGTGGGCGTGATCCAGCTCTGAAAAATAAGGGCAAAACAATCTCTAGTTACTAAAATAGTTTCTTGTGAGGTTTAAGTATTTAGGAATTGATGCTATCTTCTCTGTTGTATTCTCGGTTACTAGTCAGCATTCACATTTGATTAGAGCAGTGCTTCAGGAGAATAAAAACCAAATTAATGCACCAGCTCTCACATTCTAAATGCATCCGGATGCAGAGCTTTGGGAGGAGAAGGGTGGATTTCCTATGTGATGCCAAACAGGGAAAACAGCAGCTAAATTCCTGTATGGATGTACCAACCCACTGGATATCACACCTTAGCACCCAGTTAGTATGCAGGTTTGGCACATGGAATCATTTCTCTACCATCAAGATACGAAATGCAGAAAGTAATTTGCATTGAAAGGGATAAGCTTCCCTTAATGGGAGATGTCACTCTTCCTCTGAGAGTGAGGGTGATTGCTCTAGGATGGGCACATCATGTGTACGTGGCTCAGTCAAATGAAATGAATTTTCCTTGCTGAGATCATGTAACTCAGAATCCATAAAACACCACAGCAGAACATCTCAGCCATTTTTTTCAGAGGTACACAGAATAATGCTATTTCTTAATTTTCTTCCTTCTGTATGGTTTTGTGGCAGACTATCTTTCTAATCTATCAGTTTTTATGAAATACTCAGTTCTGAGTCCCGAGTAACTTAATTTCCTACAGAATATCTAAACTGAAGATTGCTCTTTCTGTATAAAAACACATGCAGGCATTATTATGTTACCAGAAAGAGCTCAAAGAAATTAGCAGCACAGAGTTTTGAAAACAAGGTAGAGAACATTGGTATATAGCTCACAAACACTTAGAGACTGAAAAGAATCTCTGCCTTAATTGCTTGAAAATAAATTTCCAATTAATTAAGGGGGGAAAAAAAGAAGATGAGCCAAATAAGGATTCTCAATTAATAATCCTGAAAACTGAAATTAAATCTCAGTCATTAAACTCATGTAATGTCTCTGCACCTAATTATGATTTCCCTAGAATTCCTCTTAAATTTATATTTCACATTATCTGAACTTAATGGCCCTATTATAATTGGAGAAGATGTAAACTTAGCCTCAGTCCCATGCATTGGACCAATCCTCAGTGAGGAAACTAATTTTCCATGAGCAATGTGAGCAATAAAGCAACACTATGCTGAACAGAGTGGGAAAGAATGTTAACATCTGGAAGACCACCAAAAGTGAAGTTGTGTATATGTACATATAGGTATATACAGAATAACTTCTTCTACGTCCTTTCCAAATACTGTTATTCATGCTGACTACAATATCCTAAGGAAAAAAAAGAAAAAGAAAGAGAAAAAGAAAGGAAAAAGAAAGAGAAAATGAAAAAGAAAAAAGAGAAAATGAAAGAGAAAGAGAAGGAAAAGGAAAATAATTTTTCTAAGACTTTTTTCTAAAGTTATTTTATTATTAAAGGATATCAGTCTTACCTTACCAATTTTCTCCAACTTTCCCTGACAATTTAATGAAGTAAGCACAGTAGTAATGAAAATCGACCTAGAAGGAGCCTCAGGTTTGCACTATACTGGAGACTGAAGTTCTGGGTTTTACAAAGCTCATGTGGACAAGTGTCAAAGCTTTATCACCTGACCAGCAGAGCTCTTGCATAACCCAAATTCCTGTTGCTTATGGGGGAGAAAATCAGCAGCTAAAGGCAGCACACAGCAATGATTTCATCTCTCATCTGCAAAATTAACTTGAAACTCCCTCAGATTCTCAACATACCTGGTAGGCATTTCATGGATGTCAGACCCACTAATATTTCATTTCCTTCTTAAACTCATGTTTAAAATTTTACATCTAACATCCTTCTGAATGTATCCACTTAGCCACGGAGATTCCTTGGCAAACTTGGGAAACCTTTCTTAGGGCTGTATTAGCCTTTTAAAAATTAAAAATTAAAAATTATTGCTGTGAATTAGGTAACTTCAGGCTCATGTTAATGCCTCGTGTAAGTGTAGGGCTCCGTGAAATGGGGTGAGGGCAAGGGATGGAGAGAAAACCCTGCAATATATAAAGGCAGCAAAACAAAATGCAAATGTGGAATCACAAAGGATTTTGTTTACCACTGAGAGATTCCAGCAGGATTTGTGCTCCCAACAAGACAGCTGCCTGTAGGATAAATGATTCTAGAGAGACAGCTGTTTCGTGTGAGAAGAAGGAAAAATGGCAGGAAGAAAAGCACAGTGAAAAAATACACAGCCCAGGAAAGCAGAACCCAAGCTAAGAATTTCAAAGGAGCAAAGTAAAGCAAGAGCCCAGTTTCTGTTTGGTTCTGTTGGTGGCTCATTGCCCCTGTGGTGGGACATGAAGATCCTTAAAAGAGACACAAAGTCAGAGAGAAAAGATCTTGTTAAGATCTCCACAAGAGACAGCGAAAATACAATCTCTCTACCTATAAGAACCACCTCAGGAAGACCTTAGTCAAGATGAGAGGGCAGGAATCAGTGTCTACAGGACACTGCACTGTCCCATCACTGCTGGGGGAGGTTTCAGGCTTCAAACTCTGGTGCCATTTGCCTTCAGTTCAGCTGCTTGGAACATGAATGGGTCATGTATTTAATCTATTCCAGATTGATCCCATCCCACATTTCATAAACCTTCTTTTCCAGCTGTGAGAATATTAAACATGCCCTGGTATGTCTGTCATCAAGCTAGAGCAAAGAAAACTAGAAAAACCAAAAGAAAGCACTCCACTACTCCCTTTTCTTCCTGATGCAAATGTCCCCCAGGAAAATTTTGTTAATGGTGGTAAGTACATATGGAATAAGCAATGAGAACAGTTTGTCCTTTCCATATCTTTGAGTCTAAAGTTATTGCTACTTGCCCACTTCTGTTGGCTGCTGTTTGGAGCTAAAGCAATAATTGGTGCTAGTGGTAAACTGCAAATGAGCAGCATAGAAATGGAAAAGCAGTTTCTGTCTCAACAGAGTGGGAAGATGCCAGGCCATTTCAATACGTTATTCTGGATTCTGACTATGTTTCTCAAGTGTGGAGCAGTATTTTATGCTTGACAATAACAGATGTTGCAAAAGGATTTGGAAGGCCTGTAATAAAATCTTTAATCTGTTGACAGAAGAATTTCATTAGCCAGTATCATTAACATGGTTTATACAATTCCATGCCTTTGCTTGCATCCAGAAAAAGCTATGTCTGTATTACTATTTCTACTTTTGCTACTTAGAAATGCTTAAGGTTGGCCTTTCCATGAGTTCCCCATGGGTATTCTCACAAGTAGTGGATTTAACACAGTACTCAACACTGTACTACAGCCAATAAATCCAGGATAAGTTACTTCAGTGTTCAGTGGATTGTAGTATTTTTGATTGAAGATGGGAAATTATATCCCTCAGGCTGAGGCATGGATCTGAAGTGACATTAGTTGCTCATCATTTTCATACATAAATCAGGAAGGAGATAGGTGAGACTCACAAATCTGAGAGGGAGAACTTTGAAAGGTGTCAAGAGCTTCTCAGTAAATCAGTAGGTGGAGCTTAATGAAGCACAGTGATTGATGGTTTCAGATTGTCTGAAAAGCCTTTGTAGAAGTGTGTGATCTGTTCTGCAGAGCAGGATCCTTCCATAGAGCTCAATTCAATAAGCTGAAGATGCAGTTTGAGTTAATTATAGATTTAAAAGTTTAGTTGCAGCATAAGCCTTTCTTTGCAGACTTCAGAGTCTAGCCATGTCTTTTTAATGAACACCATGGCCAGGGAAGAGAATAGGATGAAAGGGTATATCAAAAGCAAATGCCACTGTACAGTGTTAAACACTCACCAGAATCTTCATTCCAACCTGGAACTAAACCACAGTCTCCTGATTAAAGTCTTTGTCCTGGTCAGAGCAAATTTTTGAATTTGCTTGCATTTTTGCATTTTCAAACAGAGGCTTCTTTTATGGTTTGGGAGAAGAAGAGTTTTGTCAGATGCCTGTCCTGATTCTATAACTTTCTGTAGATCTTCTAGGGAATGTAGAGGCACTGCACTCCTTGTGAAGGTGGTGTAGTTAAACTCTCAGCATCAGACAGGATGAATTAGGGTCACAGTGAATTTGGTAGATCTCACAGCAAGACTTTCTTTTTCTCTCAGTTGCCTGGCAGAAAGGTTGCCTGATGAAAGTAGAGGTCAGAGCTTCACAGATGGATATCAGTGAAGATCAATTCTTCTTCTTTCAAACACTTATCTTTAAACACAAACAGATTCTTTGAGTGTCATAAGATCAGCTTAACTACAGTCCATATAACCACAGGTACAGTGCACTGTGTTTCTCACCCTTTTTTCTCATTTCTTTAAATTCCTGCAGTGTAGTAGAATATTTATCCTAAAACAGTTGTGAGCTGTTTACTTCTACATGTGGATTTCTGCAGTTTCTGACTGTGTTTTAATTTGGAATCTATTTCTAATGGCATGCTTGCAGAGAAAGTTCTTGATGAGTAATTTCTTTCTGTTTTACTCAATATAATGCAGTATATTTACATATTGTGAGACAGAAGATATCTGTCTGTGGTTTTCTCTAACTACATGCTGGAAAAAGCCCTCAGCAAAAAGGGTATAATTTCCTGCCTTTTTAAAAATTTTTTTAGCTGATGGAGCCCTGGGACCTGCTTTCGTAGGTGGGAAACCTGGAGCATCGATCTTGGGGTATTGTGACCTACCTGGACAGGGAGAGGGGAAAAGAGTCGATTTGAAGAGATTGTGCAGAACGTCTGAAAGCCAGATGCAATACAAAAAATTCCATTACTGTTGCGCAGTGCAAATTTCTCAGCTGGCTTCCGCCACTGTTTGCACTACTGAAGTTATCCATTGACACAAATCAGTGTTTTGTACGCAGAGATTTACTTGCTGTGGTGAAGGAAGCCTGCTGACATCCATGAAATTGCTAGAACATGTAACAGGGGGCAGAGCTTTGCCTTTTTATCACCTTTGTGCTTTCTAGACCAACTACATAGCAGCATCTACTTTAAAAATAAAAGCTCTTTTCTCCCTAATTTACCTCCTCCCTCCCCACAAAGGATGCAGTATTTTCAGCTAGGGCCAGAGGAAAACTGCATTCACTTTCCAACACATCTCATAGAATCATAGAATCAAAAAATGGTTTGGGTTGGAAGGGACCTTGAAGATCAGCTAGTTCCAAACCCCTGCCATGGGCAGGGACACCTTTCTTCCACTAGACCAGGTTGCTCAGGGCCCCATCCAACCTGGCCTTGAACACTTCCAGGGATGGGACATCCACAAATTCTCTGGGCAGCCCCTTCCAGTGCCTCACCACTCTCACAGTAAAGAATTCCTTCCTAATACCCAATATAAACCTATTCTCTTTGAGTTTGAAGCCATTCCCCTTTGTTCTGTCACTACATTGTCTTGTAAATAGTCTCTCTCCAGTCTCAAGGGAGTGATTGCCATTTCACAAGTCTGACTGCAGCAAACAGCTGAATCTCTAAATCTGTATCAATATCTATGTTAGACATAGGGGAAGGGGAGGCTTTTTTAAATTATTTTTTCTTTTTCTTTTTTTTTTTTTTCCCCCAGTGTGGCAGCATGTTTGTGACTCACGAATTTTGTTTGGTAGAATTGCTTTCATAATTTAACCTTGCCAAAAGTGGCTGCCCCTCTTAGCAGTTTTTCATTATAAAAGATCCTCTGTGTCACCCCTAGATAGTCTCCAGCCAATAAAAAGTAACTGATTATTACATTTTTTTTGTCAAATGGAAGAAAAAATACCCAATGTGCTATAATAATAATGACAGTAATAAAAGATAGTGACAATACTTAGAGATCAGCTGAATAAGCCCATTGACTGCACTATTTTTGGGGGTGGATTTTCATACCCCTTCCTGACGGAATGTAACATATTCTGCCTTCCAGATGACACATTACTTTTAACTTTTGTGTACAATATAGGCTAATAACATCTCATGGCTTTTCAGTTAGAAGTTGTTCTTTGATAAACTGACAAGTGAGCACTCCTGCAAGATATTATTTTTGGAACAATGGAGGGAGAGTTGGAAATTCTACGATTAGTGACAAATTTTCAGTGACAATCATTGTATATTTCCAGTGCTGAAATCAATAGGAGAATTCTAGAAATAATCTTCTACTCTGTGTGTGAAAAGCATACGACCTATCATTAACACCTTCAAGCAAATAAGTAATGATTTAGGGCACTTAACAAAACTTCATTTGCCTCTTAGGCTTTTGAAAATGAGGACAGGAATTGTAATAACAACAGTGGGGAAATTTTTGAGCACATGAGAGATTTGAGGTTGAAATTTTGTGTTGGATTATTTTTCTTACTGTACTGTTGCACTTAAGTTGTACTTTGAAGTTACATCAAGGGCATCCAGAGTGTGCAGATAAGCAGTATCTGTCAAGTCCTAATACTAAAAAATGAATCACAGAAATATGCCATTACTTAGAACAGATGTTTTAATATTACCATTATAAACTTAAAGAATTAGAGCCACTCAAATTAATAGATGTCAATAAAGAATGCCTTTGAGATCATGAACCTCAGCATAAAAATGAAATACACAGATAAACACTCTCCAATTATATTCTAGCCATTATCTCACACTGTTAATCAGTGTGGGCCAGTCAACATCCTTCCCTTCTGCTAAAAATGAGTCCAATGTCCAAAAAGGAGGAATGACAGATCCAAACTTTTAGCCTATCAGTCCTTTCCAAGTGATCGATAAATTTAATTTAGGACATTTTGGTGTCATATACATCCAATACTTTAAATCTTCTAACAAAAGGCAAGGTTCCCTGCCAATATTTTCACTAGATAAATCTCTCCGTGTTCCTTCCACCAGTCTCTAAAGAGGGAATGTCCTTGTCAAGCAGGTGTCTCCATCTATTTGGGATGTCTTCCAATAGCACTGTATTTTATGCAAGCTTTTAAATTCTGCTGTGTAGATCTTCAGCACTACGGATACCCTGTCAATACTTCTGAATGAGTTTCTCTGTTTCAACTCCTCCATTTCATACCCATAAATTGCATCTCACATTATCCTGTTTTTCTCCTACAAGAGGCTGCACAGAAAGTGTATCAAGCCATTAGATAATTTCCAAGGTACATTAATCATCTTACCAGGGTGTAAGAACAGGCTCGCAAGTGCCAATATTCAAAGCTAAGTGTTGTGCTTGGAGGTGTCCCCGTGCTCTTGAGGAAGGTCGAATAACATAAAATAATGTAAATGAGAATGCTTCCCACTAAACAATTATTCTCCATAATGTTCCATAAAAGGAACACAGAAATAGATACACTGGGTCCAAAGATGATTTTTGGAATCAGAATGTCAGAAGCAGACATACCAATCTCTTCAGCAAATACAAGTGAAGTCCCTTTAGAGTTACCCTTCAAACACTTGCCTTTATAATAAATGGATTTGAAATCAGATGCAAGTCAGTTTAGGCTCTCTTCAGAGTCAGAAAAAGAAAGCTTCATCGGTTTGCATCAAATTCACAGTATGAAACTTTTTGTGATCTCAGTGGTGCGACATTTAAAATTCTTGTTTGCTAAAACTTAAGCCACTTTTTTCCTCTGTGATTTGGCTGCCCCAGCCTAACACCAGCAGCCAGTGCTCTGCCAGAGGGGTGCAGCTGCAGAGGAATCCTGCCACTCTTGAGGGCAAACGCTCGAGTTAATCAGGCCAGCGTTGGGGTGCACAACATCAGCTGCCTCCAGATGCTGCTCAGCAGTGGGAGAATGCCATTCCTAAGGAAGCTTCTTTGGACAGGATGCAGGTAGGAACCCAAGCCCATCTCTCCCCTGATTCCCTCCCTGGGTAGCCAAATACTTCAGATATCTCTGAAGGTCTCTTCTGGTCAGAATTTTCTCTAATCTAGGGCCCGGTGCAAGTTCTGCACAAAGACACAGACGTTCTTCTCTTTTTGTGCCTTCAGGCACATTTCGACTTTTTTTCTTTATTTTTAAGGGCTCATCCATCAAAACACAGACAATCATAGGTGTGACTATCTTGGCAAGTCTTTGTGATCATTACAAAAGGGGAGTGGGAGATGATGACAGCTGTATTTTTTAGAGAGAGGGACAGGAATTTTAGATCTCATTTGATTCTTCACTTTTACTGGCTTTTGCAAATGGCAGGAAGATTGCAACATCTTCAATCCCAGAACAATATAAATTCTGTAAAGCCTCAAATTTCACAGAATTACTTCTGAATCCAAATATCATTCCCAGTCACTATACAAAGGATATTAATGCTGGATTAAACTACAGAATGACATCAACCAAATTAATTTTCTCCCTTTCCACGTCCTGTATCTTGTCTGTAATATGAATGAAAATTAATTTCCTATGGAGGGGGAATGGCTGTGAGAAATATTGAAGCAATTAATTACTGTAGATTTTGTTCTTCTGGACCAAGACATTTATATTTTCTTAACACTTAATTGATGCTGAGTTTTTAAGTAATGGAATAAGGAGAAGCTGAAGTGATACTATGTAGAATTGGATTACACTCTCCTTCTTCCTCCACATCATCTGGGATGTTTGCTTACGTTTTAAAAAGGAGTTCCACAAAGTAAAAACTTATGGACTATAATACATAGATCCTTGAGAAAGAAGTACCGATTGTACTCAGACAACAATGAAAGATGGAGCATGTTGAAAACACCAAATGCACATTAAAAATGTAATACATAAATTGTTGTTGAAATCTACAATTGATTTTTAAATTGTAGTCAAAAAATATTAGGGTCCTCATGAACTTTCTTTTGTTACCAATTTAATATGGAAATTAAAATGAAGATTTCAAAACATCCTTCCCAGTGCTGTCAGCACATTAAAATAAACTCACCTTATGTCATTTCCTTTCACAGCTGATTTTTCCTTTTCTCGGGTGACCATCTGAAGTACAGTGTGCTTGGATTTGTACCTGTCTGGATTCTTCATGCTGGAAAGAATAACAACACCTCAGTTCTGATCCAAGCATTATGAACCACTGTCATCAAGCAGCTCTCCACAGCCAGTGGTATTACAGCCCTTGGTTTAAGACCTGACTGACCCTTCATGTATAGTGAAGCCGAAATCTGTAGTCAGACTCATCCGAACATGGGGATCAGCAGAAACTCTCAGTGTCTCACAGGACACCATGGAATTTCTATAAAGGGACTGTATCATCTACAGAGAGGATAAGCAAACTCGAAAGACTCCCAATTTAGAGCAGTTAATTAATAGTTAACTGTAATCACTACAGATGTGTATTTGGAGGATTCAAAACCCTAGTGTTGGATAAACCTCTGTGGGAAGCATAACAAGACCAGCCCTCACCTGTATTTTGCCACACAGGTATGAAACTGAGAACTGGGACTATTAACAATTTGTGGTCCCATGTTAATCACTTCTGGATCCACAGAACCGCTGCAGCACTGATAGGGTGAGCCTGGCTGTGGTAATTGCTCAATGCTGGGAAAATCAACTTTCAGGCAATCACACCTTTTGAGTTACTTTCCAATCTTTCTAAACCCTGATTTTTCTACCAGAAATTTCTTGGCATTTCTGCTGGCAGATACAGGTTGTAGCAAGATGCAGTGTATTATCTTTTATCTATAAATTTATCTATTCCTTTGCAATTACATCGGTGTCATTGCCCACGGTCCACAGACAGAAAGCTCAATACCATCTGAGCAAAGCCACATTTTCAAAAAGTGTCATACATTTTTGGACACTCTGAGCAATATGCTGAAGTCCCCAAACTGTGTTTAGAGCTAGCATCACTCATGGGTGACTGACATATGTGAGAAACAGGCATGCAATGACAGGCACCAAAAATCAGAGGTTAGTTCCAAAAATATCTACTCAGTAAGGTTAGCTTTAAGATCAGATAAGAACTGCTTGGAAGAGTTAAAATGCAAGGTTAATATGAGTGCTCATTGCCATGCCCAAAGCACAGAATGCTATTTCCAGTGGTGGTCTTTCCCTTTCCAACAAGAATTACTGACAGAGACAATTCCAATCTGACAGAGGTTTAGTTAGAAATGAAACTCCGCTGAAGTCGAAGGCAGACTTGGTGTTTATGCAGATAAATAGAAATATAATGAGTGAATTCCAACAACAGCAGCAGCATATTTCAGTATTGGAATGATGCAAAGAGAATACCTAATAGAAGTTAAGGATTTAGATGAAACTTCACTGGTAGGTTTATACACTATGGTTTTTCCTTATCTGAATCATCTGTAGGAATTGTCACTGCTGCTATAGATATCTAATATTTTATCCACATTTAGTGCAGGTCTTGTGTTCAGTTTCTGTCTACGTAGTTTCAAGCCAAAGGTTCCCCTTTGAATTTTGGTGATAAAATTTAAAGTAGTTCCAATCTAAATTTCAAGATGTCAGTTAAACTTATGTCAAAGTCTTAATTTTTGGTTTGATGAGTTTAAAGACAAACTTTTCTGAGCAGCTACACAAACCATCTTCTCAGATCTCTCTTTATTTCCGCTGCTGCTAAAATGTCTCTTGTCTTGGTCTTGTCCTGCTCAGGTCCTGACCTCATTGCCTGAAGGTAGGAGATCTCCTGCTGCAGTGTCTGAACGTCCACATGAGGCTGACAGGCATCACACCTGGGTGCTTGTGGAGCATGAGCTGGAAGTCTTTCCAAATGATGCTGGACTACCCCGTTTAGACAATCAAATTTCACTCTTCTTTGTGAAGTAGGGCAGAGTAAATAACCTCCCACATACAGGGAAGATTCAATCCTGGATTCTTAATTTTGGTGAAATCATGAGGGGCATGGTGTCTGCCTGGGCACTTGTAGTGAGCCATAAGTGAAAGCACATCACCACAACCATCACTCAGTATTGATGGCCTGATTCAATAAAAATGAGCAAATCTTGCTGATGAAGGCTCCTTTTCTCTGCACCCATAGTGTGATTTACCAGGTGTGATGTATAGGAGCTGAACCATTTATACCAGAACACAGAAATTATGTTACTGCTGCAAATATCTCGTTAAACCATGCACGTACTCTGATGAAAAATAGCTTTTGCAAAATCACATACACAGGCCACTCTGTCAGGATCATGGATAATCCTAGGAAACACTCAATAATCACTGGCAGGAATTTGCTTTATAATTTACAAATATGCCCTTGGGAGTTCTAGCTATACCACACAATGACTCTGCTTCAGGAAGGGTCACAAGGCCTTTGTGACATTGCTCACAATCCTTTTTGCCTCTTTGAATTTAAAAATGAAAGTGCTAAAAAAGTGAACCAGGTTCAAAGCTGTAACGGTCACACAGGAAATTTCCTGAATTCTGCCCTCCCCTGGCCCACACCAGAGCTTGCCTAGTGTCATTCTTGATTTGTAACTGAAGTAGCAACAGCATATTAAATATATAGATATTGAGGATTTTGTGTTTTCCAAGGAAATACCTGGAAACAGCCTGAATGTTCAGTCCCAAAAAGGTGTTTCTAACACTTCAGTGAAAGAGAAGGAGGATCAGCAGCTCTCCAGGCGATGTCACCAACAGTGCTCAGCTGTTTGTTTGATGCTGCTGTTATAAACATGCATTCACCTTTTTTTATAGGCAATTATTTTTCAGTTTCAAGGGGAGCTTTGGTTTAATTTCCTTATTTGGTACATATGGAAAAGCTGCCTAAAGCACTGGGCAGGAACTTTTGACATTTCTATAAAAACCCAAGTGCAATCAATAGCTAGATATTGAGGTCAGAAAAGTGGCTACTGTGAAAGTTGAGTCAGTTACTGTAGT
Source organism: Ptilonorhynchus violaceus (assembly GCA_013397565.1). Taxonomy (NCBI): domain Eukaryota; kingdom Metazoa; phylum Chordata; class Aves; order Passeriformes; family Ptilonorhynchidae; genus Ptilonorhynchus; species Ptilonorhynchus violaceus. Next base: position 914,497 of record VZRJ01002570.1, on the reverse strand, counting down.
TTGCACAAAGAAACCACTTTTCATTTAAATCCACAGACTTATGATAGATGCTAGTGAAGGGCTATAGGGATGACATGATGTCAAAATAAAAATAAATTGTCAGTATAAATCCAGGGAGACATTGTCACAATATCAGCTTGAAACAAAATGACACCAATGCAAATTTTATAAGAAACAACTTTAAGATGTCAAGACACTGGTAAATTGATGTCAGTTCAGGTCTGCAGGGAGACTGTTAGGATTAAAAAAGAAAAACCTAAACAAACTGAAAAGCATTCCCAGAGTAATGGCTATAATAGGAGTTTCTAATTTTGTCAGTTGAGGTAGAAGTTAGTTGTAGCAGCAGAAATGTACAGATACCATGATCACAATGTCAGCAAAAAACCCAGAAACACACACAAAACCAAAAGGAAATATTGATAAAAGCGTTTTACACACTGATAAATGTTACATTGTATGTACAGTTAGACACTGACGTTTCCAATTTAGACTGCTTCTATATTTAAATCCATAATCTCTGATGCTAGTTCAGTTGACTAGTAAGAAATCTGGAAACTTCTTCATGCCATACAAACCTTCTGTAGCTTTTAATTCAAGCAGCGTGCAACAGAATTTATGGTAAGTTGAAGAGATCAAATAGACAGCAGGAGCAGAGCTTGACTCTTCCAGTCTCTCATTATCAGGCTTTGCTGTATCTCCTTGTCATTGTTTCACATGTCCTGTAATTCAGTATATCCTGGTAAATCTGAGCCTAACCCCACTATTGACCAAGAAGGCTCAGAAACACAAACGGATTTATTTTGAAAGTCCTACAGGGTTTTCTAGGAGTGTTTTGAAGCACCATTTTTGAGCAGTGGGATGTTGGGGGCAGTTGTGAGAACACTTAATGCCTGGCGTCTCCCGAAGTCATTTACATTCAGGCAAAAGTGGGTGGAAATTCTGCCTTGTGAAAACGACATTTGCGAATGTGTAAATGACTGCACAGCACTTGGAGCAGTCACAACCAGGGCCCTGCTCGGCACTGTGGTTGTGCCATGTGCAGCACTAACCTTTACCATGTTCTGCTTTCCCTGCACACAATAACAGCAGATCCTTGTCAGGGGGTGGTTACACAAGACGGTACATATGCTTCCAGGCACCCAGTCCCGGATCAAAAATACATGGCATGCAGCACGGAACTATCTATACTCATTCCCTTTCTAAATTGATTTGAAACACTTTAGGGTGTACATCTGCCTCTGAAGACTTTTTGGCATAAATCCTGCATTTTCGGCCCCGGCTACTTTAAAATAGAAACAGTTACGCCTTTAGGACCAAAGTGGATCAGGTTCCAACTGCCTGAAGTTCTGATAGACCACAGGTGCTCTATTTATCACCAATGTCAGCCCGGTTGAAATTAAGTATGTTCTGCAACCCCGTTTTAGATGTATGTTCAGTTGTACAAACCTAAATAATAACAAAACCCACAAGGCAATAATAATAACTACACCTTTGAAATCATTAATTCCCAAGTTTTTGTTTAGAAGCTGACTGAAAATATCACAGGGCCAGATTTCAGCACCTTCCGTGCTGGAGCCTATCTGAAGTGAAACCATTGACGTCAGTGGAACGATTCCAGATTTATAGCTGCCAAGTTATGCACATCTCCGTATGTGTCACTTTATGCTAGTTATTTAATGCATCGATTTGCATACCATAAGCAATTTGCATAGAACCAAAATTTGCATAGGACGGCGTGGAGCCGCACCACCATGCCCGAAGAGGTGAGGTGGGTAAGACATCTGGAAGCTGGGGTGGTGGTGTCAGTGGCTGTGTGCAGGTGGGAGATGAGAGTCTGTGGCTGTTTTGAGGACTGGTGGTTTGACTACATCAATAAAACCGAGATCCTGTGTCTTTCACCTGCCATCCTTCTGCATACAAGTTGTGCCCAAAGGTGCCACTGTAGCAACCTCCTGCATTTCCTACCCCGGGCACAGCTGATAGGAATGGAGACTGGAGCTTGACACAGCAGGAAGAGAGGACTAAGGAAGTAGGAGGAATGCTGGCCATGTTTTCCAGTGTCTGTGAAAACGTCACTTGGTGGCTAACAGTTGCAGTGCCAAGTTAAATTTGCAGCCAGATGAGAGCAGGCTCATGTGAAATACACATGTGAAAGATATAATGAAAAAAACATGGAGTTGCTAGGCCCACAGATGTACTCTAGGGTACATGGAATGAGAATTTAGCTAAGATTGACATGAATCACTGACATAAAGAAAACTGACTTTAGGAAACCCTGGAATCATCAACAGAATCCTAGCTGCTCCCTGCTCAAAGCACAGAATTCAGGTACTGATCCCTTGACCACTTTCTAAAAATTGCAAATCTAGTCTTGAGGAACTATAAGAATTTTACTTGGGTTACCTAGAAACTCAGTTTGCATCATTAATATCCTTGGTCTTCCAGGACAAAAGTAATATTTTCCTACTCAGAAGTCTCTCAGATTAATTGCCAGCTGGCATTTTCCATGCATACACATCCACTCAGCACCATCTGGGGTCCTTGAAGGGCAAACTGGGGAAAAGTGCAGCCTTGCCAGGTTCTCTGGCTCCCCGGGTGCTCAATGCCTGTTAATGCCTACACTTTTAACATGAAATTCCTGTTTCTGTGCAAATCTAAATTGCTGGCTCTTAGCAGCTTGGATTCTACAGAACTTCATCAGACCCATCCTTCTCTCTAAATGTCCTCAGTGGCTTTGAGTGCACTTGTTGAAGACACAGCACTGCAGCCACACTCATTTCAAACCCCTGTTGAGGTAGTTGATCACTGTGAGAAGCAGAAGAGCAGCCCTGGAAGCATGCTTCAACCTTGACAGATTCAATCCCAACCACTTTCCCACACACTTTTGGTGTTGCTTTCTTTGCTGGCACCCAGGAGAATTTTCTTTTCCAGACATCCTAATGTCAGGACTTAATCAGAATGCAGAGATGCTGCCTGTTCAGACTATTTCTGTTAGGAAAGGTGGGGTGCCTGCAGTACAATGTCTCTGAAAAATAAAACCTCACACAAGGAAGTTAGCTTAGTGATACTGTGGAATCCCATCTTGCTTTTCCCCAAAATATATATAGTTTGTAAAAAGGAAAAGGTGGCATGTCCTTAAACTCCATCTTCCTTGGCGACAAAGGTGTGTACTTCACTCATTTTAACTATCAGAAATTAGCTCACTTGCAGTAAAACCTAGGCAGGCAACAGTTTAATTTGCAGTTTGAACAAAGGTTGAGTGTTTGTTCACAAAGCAGCCCAAGTGACAGAGGCACAGTCACAACATCTCGGCTGCAGGTTCCCTGCTCCGGTCAGACCTGTCTGCCATTGACTTAGTGTGAACTAAATTCTGTAGGCTCCAGGTTTTAACTAGACTTGCTAGTCTTTGCTAGCAACAGTTACTACCTTCATTTCTTTTTTGGCCTACTTTTAGACAATCTGGATTTGTTTGGGAAAAAAACCCAACAAACAAAACACATTTTCTAGCTGAAGGCAGGGCCTTTCAGTGCACTCCCCTTCCAGCAATGGTCAAAGGAGAAAATCCAGTTCTTACAAACTGCTCCTGAAGCAATATGGGGTTACTTCTTCTTCTTATTATTATTATTCTACTTCATTATGAATAAACTGAGGTTATTTAGCTTTATAAGAAAAATTGGAGCTCAGTTGTGGCTTTCAGTAACTGTCATGAGTGAATTGCTGTGATGATGGACAGATTTCAAATGGTCAGTTCTGTTTCTCTCACTGAGATCTAGATCAGTTGGTCAGCCTGTTAGTGATAATAATTCCTAAGCAAACAAACAAACCTTAAACAAAGCCCACACACATTTTTTTGCATCAAAACCTATATTTAACTTTAAATGGGTGGTTGGCTGCAGTTTCTGCTCTTTCTCTATTATTCTGCTTCTCTGTGTTTGTCTCCATCTATCGTGTGCTGTCGAATTTATAAAAGTTCTTTTCTTATGAAAATGTTTTCTAATCACAAAATAGCTCCTTCTGATGTAGAATTTTAAATAAAAGCCACTTGGAAAACTTCAGCTAGTATAATGGCAGTGGTTCTCATAAACTCTCCCTTTTTGGTTTGGTCACAGTTCTGCTCCAGGGCACCTGAAATACCATTTCAATACTTCTAAAGATAAATAGAGTTCTGTCAATAAACTGAAAATTGCTGACCTTGTCTTGTTCATCAATTTAGGCATCGAAAAAATTCTGCCTCCTGGGATTGGCAGTGCTTTTCCATCTGAAGTGAAAAATGCTAAGCCTGCCATATTTAATGACAGGCCCAGGAGGGTTAATGAAAGAATAGAAGTGGCATTTCACCTTGACTTGCAGCTGCCCTATAACATTGCCTAAGGGTCCAGCTAAGTGTTGGCTCTATCTGAGCAGTACAAGACAGGAGCAAAGACCTAGAGAGAATTCTTACAGGATATCCTCGACTGCCCTGGTTCTTGCCCTGATTGCCTTTGCGTGTGTGTGTGTCTCTGAAATCTGTAACCAATGAAGCCTCAGGGATTTTGTCTTCATTGGTTACAAAAGCTCTGGAAATGCTGAAAAACTGAGCAAGAAAGAAACTAAAGATGACTAAATCATCTTCTATCTTATGCCTGCACTCTACCAACATTTCAGAATTTGCTTTTGTTATTGATAGCTTCATTTTTATAAGCTAAACATTGATGATTAGTCCAGACTGGTAATTAGAAGCTATCCTTTTACACAGAAGCCTGGATTAAAAGCTTTTGTGATTTCGTGGACTCTGGTTTTTGTGAATGTCAATTTGATCCTTTTAGCGTGTTTATGCTAAGTATCAATAGGCTCCTGGGATTCCTGGAAGTGCAGTGCTGAACTTCTCAGACGCTGAGCAACAGCTGGGGTGCCGCTTCCGTTTGAAAGGCTTTCTTCTCTCCTCACTAATGGAGGATCAAAAGTCATCCCTTCAATTAAAAACTAAAGAAAGAATCTCATTCTTTGGCATTTTATGTCTAATTAAGGATTTTAGTGGGAAATGTACAGCAGTGCTCACTGATTAATTTATCAAACACAAAAATCTCCCTTTCCTCTACCAGTCCAATTAGCCAGGAATTTTATAGGGCTGGGAGATTGAAACACTGCTGCTACACGGAAACCAGAGGCTCTTTGCATTTGAAATTGTGTGGTAAAGAGACTGGAAAATTTCTTGTCTAATACCATGCATACTTAGGGCCTGATCCTGTGAATTATTGAAAATCCCTGCTAAAAAATGCATGGTCCACTGAAGGTCCATTCCGGTATGATATTCAATACCCTGAACACACAGGAGCATCAGGGAAAAGCAGAGGATGCTGAATGCCTTGGAAAATAGAGCGTTTACTGCATAAAACACCCAAAGGGAAGCATAGCTGCTGCTTAGACCATCTCAAGCACAGTGGAGCATAATTCACGTGTTAGCTGCTGCCTTCTTACCTTGTGCTGAGATCTCTACGCATTTCAGAAGCTGGGATTGATCTCTCCTTCCACAAGCCACCTGTCAGAAACAATGTGGAAATATATTATCAATCATTTGTCATTCCCCTCTAACACAAGGATCATGAATCACACTGTTTGTCAGCTCATGTCCCTTGCCTATACATCAGTAGGGGTTATTATCATCTCACTTTTCCTCTGCTGAGAGCAGGCGTGAGCCGCAGCATCCAGAGCATTCTCCCTGTTGCATGAGTGTCTCCCAGGAATGCATTAGGAAACATATTACCTTTCATATGTTCTTTATTTGCTTATTCTACCTCTCAGGGTAGTGTTTGGTGAATGGCTTTGTGTTGTGGTATATTCTTGGTTTGTTCTTTTTTTTCCGTTTAGTTCTGATATTTGATGATTTTGTTGTTGTTGCTACTAGCTTGTTTTATTTGTTTTGAAGGTCTATGCTGTTGCACTTTTGTTATGGAAGGGAAGATTAAGGGAACATGCTTGGTTTTTTAATGGATTTGAACAGCTCAGGAACATGGGGATGCTCAATAGACCTAGCCTTGAGAAAGGAATTAGTAGTAAACTGCACAGCTCTTATCAAATCAGCTGGGAGATGCTGTGGCTGCACTTGGGTGGATGGATGAGGTCATATTCAAACATCTTGGAGAGCAGCCCTTAGCTGATTTACATCAAGAATATGCTCTTAAAGCAAATCTCGTCATTCTTTCCACCTAGTGCCTGTTGGTTTGCATTGTACAGAGCTCTGAGTCCATGAGCTCGGTTCCTTTCAAGTGAAATTAAATTGGAAGATGTGTGTCCTGGTTCTGAGGGCGCTCACAGGACATGCTGGCCCTGACCTGCCCCGCCCGGTGTCTCTCACATCCCTGTCCATGGATGCCAAGGCCCCATTTTGGTCCAGCCTGAGGAGGTCCGTCTGTTCTCCGTGGTTCTTCCCAGCCATCCCAGGATGTGTCTGACCCGATTTCCCCTCACCAGGCCTGATCCTGACCCTTGTGGTAATTAACCTTGGCTAAGGGCTAAGGGGTACCTCACTGACCTTCATCCTCAGGACAGGGGAGAAAACAGAAGAGAAAGCTCCTGGTTCAAGACACAGGCAAAGAGGGGATGGGGGCTGCCCACGTCGTGGTAACACTTGTGTCACTTAGAGAAAGGGTCTTGTGGCAGCTCTTCAGGCTGGAAGGCAGGTGAGTTACAGAAAGAATGATAAAGGTCTATAAAACTGTGAGTGGCAGGAGAAGATGAGTGATGTTCACTGTGTCTTCCAGTGACACTGTAGGAGACATCAAACAGAGCTCACAGACTAAAGAAAGAAACTGAAGCCGGCTACTTATTCCCATAGCATGGGAGCTCCTCACTGAAGTGTCCGTGGTAAAAGTTAACAATGTTTCAGCAAACACTGGGCAAATTAACAGGAGTAAAAACAAGATAACAAATCAAGGATTATGAAATGCAAGGATGCTGGCTCAGGCAGTCTGAGACTTACAAAGAGCTAGAGATTGTAAGGCTCTCCTTGGAGAACATCATGATATGCTGTCCCTTCGTGTCCCTTGGCCACTGTTGGAAAGAGAATATTGAATCAAACAATATTTGACCCAATATAGCCAATCCTACACTTTTATTTAATTCTCACTCTTAAAAGCATGAAAGGGGAATATCAGACTCTGATCTCCCAGTGTTCAAAGCACGTGTGCTGCCCTTTGCATAGTGACTGCCATGGCCTCATCTCTCGCTGGTGGAAAATCAGTACCTCCCAATGCACAGTCTGAGCTTTGGATGGAGTGCAGGGTGCCCACAGAGACCTCATTTGTTCTTTTCCAAATACAGTCACCTACATATCTCGGTGGAGAAGTGTGCCTATATGATTAGGTAGGAGGGATCAGGTAATTTTCTAAATGCACCTTGATTCTTGGAGAAATAATAAATACAAGTTATAAACTTTCTCCCTAGACAAAGATATTAAGAAGAGGTTGGTATTAATTTGGATACTTTGAAGAATTTGCTGGCAGGGAATACAAGAAGTAGATAGGAGACACTATAAAGGAAGAAAAAACTGTTTCTTGAGGAGGAGTTCATTGAAGAGGAAGAGTAAGGCTTCATGAGGATAGGAAGAACAGATTACATTTATATTGGCAACTTTGTGCTTCACTACGTGCCCAGCCAGTTATGGTAGGACTTCTACAGCATAAATAAAAAGCTCTAGATAACCATACTGGGGCAAAACTGGAACCATGTTAACACCATTATTTCCCCTTTGCACTTTGCATTCTACCAGCTAGCACTAGGGACATGGTTTTGATGGCTGTATGACCCATTCTTTTGTAGGTCATGCCTCTGATTTTCCCCTGTTCTAGGTTTTTCATTCCCTGTATAAGTGGTTGAGAGTGCATATCTGAATTACCAAGAAAAGCAGAACAGTAGAGTCAGGCATAACCTGTCTAAACACATCCAAACACAAGATAAGGTAAGAACACTTCTCCATACAACTGTGGTACTAGGAAAGCAAATATGTAACTGATATGTACATTAATTCAGGTTAGGTTTGGGTCTTATTTAACCGTGTTTCATCTCGGTCTTCCAGAATATTAAACTTCAAATTTCTGGGGCCATGGATGGGAGAGGTGTAAGGATAACTCATGTTTCAGCGGCATTTGGAAAGCTAAGAGTACCTGTAGCCTGTAGCCCACAGCAACAGGAAAGAATTTGTGATAAAAATATTTTGCCTGGACAGATAGCGGATGAGAAAAGAGAATCTGTCACCCTGAACATGGCAAATATCTCAATTTTCTGTTGTGGTCTGTGTTATTTTTGTACATTCTGATATACAGGTGAGCTGCTTTGGCTAATGCCTTTAATGCAGAAACATCTTTGCCCTTCAGAAACTACTGAAGGGTACCCTTTCTTGCCTCTACATATGGCAAACACACCTCATTTTCAATGAAAGTCAAACTGGAACATGGGAGAAGGTCTTCATGTTAATAGTTCTCACAGATTAATCTCTTTGTATAGTAGGAAAATTATTTTGAAGGGTAGAAATAAATATACAGACATAAAAGGAGAAATTTTACACTCAAGAAATATGCCACTTTGACTACTTAAGAGCAAGACCGGCTCATCTGGATTTTTTATGCAGTCCACACTCTTCAAAACTGTCCACAGTTTTGAGATTTATATTTGCAGTGAGAGTGCCTGAAGCTTCAACTGAGTATTTTCAGGAAACTCTGGGTGTTACAAAGCACGTACATGCTCCTTCCTTCCAAAGGCTAAGCAAGCATGACTGCAAACACTATCACAGCACCAGCAAAAAGGTGCTGAACCACACCATAAGAGACAGCAATCATGATGGAGAATACTCTGTTATCCATGAGGGAGATGGGTCTTTGTGCGGTGTGAGGAAAAGATAAGCATATTGACATGGTGTCTTTTGAAGTGTCCATCCACTCTGCCACAGTCTCCTCCTTTCTCCTTGCTTCCTATTGATTATGTCTGAGCTAAAGTTCAGCTGACCATTTATATTTCAAGGGAGAAGGAGGGAGAACTGGAGATTTAAAACCATTTAAACACCTCTTGCTAGAGTTAATGCTTGAATGTCACCAGCAGTTGTCAGGACTCAGGCAATGAAATTCCTGAGGGTGGTTCATAATGATTCAATTTGTCAGCATTTCAAGCAGAAACATGCAGGTCTGATATTCCAGTCTGGGGGGTATAAGAACAGACAAAAGAATGTGTCTGTGTGTTATTCACAAGTAAAACACACACACAGAAACACAGAGCTGGTGGTGCAACTTTGACTGCATTGCATGATAAATTGGGGGTGCAGAGACAGAGGCTACTGAAATACCTTTCTGTGAGAACTTTCTTTATCTGCTGTGCTACTCCCTCAGGTAAATACACACGTTGGTACAGCAATTTGTGCTCATGGCTGTAGGATGCTTTGAAAATCCTGTGTAAAGATGTACATGGTCTTTCACATTCATATTTATGTACCTGACCTATGCTGTTTGGATGTGTATTTTAGGCTTTGACAGGTCTTTGGTAAAATCTGTAGTCAACTTCTGCAGGTTTTTGTGATCCTATTTTCTTGTTCTTTAGCAGTGCTGAGAGACCTGCACAAACAAGAGGGGAAATCAAATTGCCAGTAGAAGGTAGAGAGTACAGCCTATTTACCATTAATTAGTTCTGCCATCTCTTCCATTGCCTGCTTTGTCTTTCCAGACCAGACACGTGGTGTAATTTGTGTTGTACCTGTGCTAAATCTGGGGTAGAATTTGATTTTTTTTCTTTTTTGTTCAGCACAGTAGGTGATAGGTTGGTGACCTGATATGCCCCCACAGCGCAAACACATGGTGAAGTGTTGTTAAAAGCACACAGCAAACAGGATAACAGGAAGGATATTTTACTTCCTTGTCTCCTTGTATAGGGTCAGATTTTAGGTGATGCCTCTAAGGACAGTAGGTTGAAAAAAACCTAAAAAAAAAAAAAGGCCATTACTAACTTTTTTCATAAGTGATAATGGCTTAGTTTCAACCACTTACAAACTACTATCAAGGTTTGATGAGCTTTTCACTAGATTGTACCTGCACATAGACTTAAACTTGTGATCTGAGGAACCTGATGGTCTTGATGAACTAATCTAAATATCCATCATGAAAGGTGACTTGGAGAAGTCAATACATGGTTTACAAGTTCAAAGTCACTCCTAAGGACCTATGTTTTCTCCAGTGGGAAGCATGGCTGTTTTCCTGGAATGGAAAAAGTCTGAAAAATTACCAGTTAGGAAAACTGAAAGAGTAAACTGGAAACTAAATATATAGACCATGTCCAGTCAAAACTAGCTGTCCTCTTTGCAGAGCTTGTAGACTGAAGATGAATAAGCACAGACTATACTATGTGAAAAGTAGTATTTTATCTCCATCTTAATATTTGTTTATCTACGAGAATCTTCTATGTCATTTAATGAATGTGCTTCTCTGTGGCACCTTTTTAGTAAAAGATTCAATATGCTGCTCCTGATATAGGTTATTCAAATAACTGATTAACAAAGCTGCACAAAAAATAGGAGCAGATTTTCTTTTACTATGGTAGGATGACTCTGTTAGAGTAGAACCTTTATGCAGCTTCCACTTCCCTTCCCATACGCTAGTCTCTTTTTAATGATTTATTTAAAATGCTCACATTAAAAATAAATTTAACGCAAAACACTCATAAAGATTGAATCCTCCTAAGACTGTGGAGCTTATCTAGAAAATTTCATAGGGCATTTTCATTAAGGGCCGATTTTGTTATCTGCTTCAGGCTGATTGCTCAGGAGGTCTGGAAAGAATAGTCCATGAGGAGGGACCAAGTGAACCAGTACTGTTACATCTGTATAGGACTGACGGGAAGACTAATTACAATGTTAGAATCTGAAAAGAGAAAGGATGGGATTACAAACACTGGGATTAAAGTGCTGGAAGGAAAAAAATTATGTCAGACTTAAGGGAAAAAAAAATCAGTAATGTTCAAAGGATACAGAATTACTATAAAATAAGTAGTACTGTAAAATAAGTAACATTTTCTGCCATTGTCTTTAAGCAAAACAGGGCATAATAAACAAAAAGAGACAGAATTTAGACTCTGAAATGGGTAAATGTAGATCTTTATTCTCTATGGATATACAATGGAGTAAAAGGAAGATATTATAAAAATAGGGTTCAAGTCACAAGGAAAAGATTGCAGAGTTTTAGTGCCTGATTCTGACAAATGCTAAGACACAATGTCATCTTTGATTGAATTCTCCAAAACCAGATGCTTTTCCTCTCTGTTTATTTTTCTTTGAAATTCACTGTTAAAAATTCCACAACTGGATGTTGCCAGGAGCCTCAATCACAGAGGTCAATAATCTTAGAAAATAGATATTCCCATCTATTAAACCTAGTAAATTTTTACTTGCTGTCATGGCTATTATAACATCTTCTTCTTGTACTGCGATAATTAAGGTGGAGATGACATTTCCATTAAAAAGATCATATAACTCAGTGGGGAAAAACTAAATGTTCCAGCAGGGCTGAAGCTGAGCTTTGGACATATCTGCCTTAAAGAGAATGTTTCCATCAGATTCAGGTTTTAAATTGAGATGTGTCTAAATAAAATTGTGGAAATATTTTTTTAGGCACTAGAGTGTCTGTCAAATGCTGTATAGAGTAAAGCATTCTGAGGCAGTACAGCCCTTGGCATGGGATTTGCTCTGTAAAGGCCGTGCTTCTCAGACTTGGATAGAAATTCTTCTCCTGAACCAGATGAACAATTCCACAGTGAAATTATTGGGAATAAAACGTTTTAATTGAGGTGCTGACTCAATTCTCCATACTTTTGAGCCTTAAATGGATGACAAAAGACAGGTGATATTTGAAAAGAAAATGCCCAGTTCTCCAGATAGGCCTTGATGTTCTCAAACTTCTCTTTCCCCACTTCCCTTCAGACTCAAGCCAGGCCATGTCTTCCTCAGAGAGACCGCAACAATTTTTTCTTCTAGTAATGCTTAACCCATTTCCCTCTCTTCCTGACCTCTCCTCTCTCAGTATCCCTCTCCTAGCAAGCTGAAGAGTGGGACGTAGCAAGGGACTGTTTTTAAGGAGCAGCAACACTCAGGTACCTCTACAACAGAAAGCAGAGAAATCCTACAGCCATCCCAGACCCTCACAGTTAAAGCATCCAGTAGATGTATAGAGTAGAGGGAGTCTGAGCCCCAAACACCAAGGTTTCCTTGTACAGTCATCTCCTAATGGGGTTATTTAAGAGCAGGAAAGCAAAATGTAATCAGAATGGATCCAGATACATTCACAAGGGAGAGCACTTGGATAATAAGGCCGGGTTTGCAGTGACCCCAACACACCTTTCCTTAAGGAGGATGTAATTTGGCTCTTACTCTGTCCTAAGGATCAGTCTGGGGAGAGCAATGAGCATTTGTGATTTGTGACATAAGGACTAAGACTAAAATGTGTGTCCCTTGGTATCAGGCTAGAACATTGACTCATCAGCTTGCTGACTGTTCTCACAACACCACAAGGTCTTCCATTATCCCAGACCTTCATCTTTTAGCAGACAACTTGTTATACACTATTTACTTGAAGAGCAAAGCAGCCAGAAAGTTTCTTTAATGAGTACAATAGATTCTGATCTGTGCTCAGTTCTCATTTATCTCAAATCCATGTTCCAAAATCAGTGCTGAGTGCAAGTGAGGGAAGAAAAGGAGGCATAAGGGTTAGCTAAAAGACACCAAATTGCAAAGAGGCCAATAACACACATGACAAATGTAGATATAGGAAAACAAGATTAGAACTTATGTGAGAGGATCTAATGTAGTTAAATTAAAGCAATCCAGAGCAATGGTTAGTGCTTTGAGTCACATCCTGTCTTCATTTGGGTACGAGCTGGATGGAATGTCAGGCAGGGCAGTGTCGGGCCATTCACTAAGCTCTCTGTGCTGTGCACTGGAGCTGCTTTAGTGCAGCCTGGCCCTGGTTCTGATTACAGAATCTGGCAATTACAATAATTCTGGCAATTACAAATGTGTGTAACATGTCAATACCAGCTGCTGATCTCTTCTCTTTGGTGACCAATGACAAGGCTCAAGGGAATGGCATGAAGCTACATCAGGGGAGGTTTAGTTTGGGTATCAGGAAAAGGTTCTTCACCCAGAGGGTGGTTGGACACTGCAACAGGATCCCCAGGGAAGTGGTCACAGCACCAAGACTGACAGGGCTCAAGAGGTGTTTGGACAATGCTCTCAGGCACATTCTTGGGGCTGTCCTGTATAGGGCCGGGAGCTGGACTCTATGGTTCTTGTGGGTCCATTTTAACTTGGGATATTCTATTACTCTGTGCAAATCTAAAATACTTTCTGAATGCAAGCCTTGTCCGGGTATTGTATGATTTTTGTCCTGTTAAATGTTGCAACATGTCTGTAGAAATAACCTTTTCACATCATGACTTTTACTTTAATTCAGCATTATCAATGCAACTATGGGAAAACATTTCTTCACGATATAGAAACTCACCTGTTCCTTTGTGGCTGTCTCATAACAGTCTAAAATTTTCCTTCCCAGCTCAGCATAAAATTAGCCCTAATGGATATCTAGTTTGGATCACACCTCTTTCTTTGGCTGTTCTTTTTTTCTTTTCACATGTTTCTTTGCACTTTCTCCCTCCAGTATTTCTCCCTGAATCATTATCCAATCATGGAATATTGTCAAGCTTCTCAGTTAAAAGCGCAGAAGTAGAGATTAAATGTCACTCGTTCTGTTTGCACACTTCTCCGTTTTCCTCAGAGCACACCACGACAGGACCTAAGTGGTTTCTGTCTGAAATGGAGGCATGCACACTGAGTGAGAGCACTGGGAGAGAGTAGCAGGAGGGTGTTCGGGGTAGGTCAGGGTAGCTCACAGCTCCTGCCACAGCAGAGAACCCTGGAACACAGCCCAGTGCGGCACTTCATGAAAAGGGAGCTGTCCTGCTTACACTGTTACCAGCTGTGCTGGGTTTGAGTGGGATGGAGTTAACTTTCTTCCTAGTATTCACCATTAGACTGTGTTTTGGCTGAACACCTGCCTGCCCATGGGAAGCAGTAAATGAATTTTTTGTTTTGCTTTGCTTCCATGCATGGCTTTTGCTTTGCCTATTAAACTGACTGTATCCCAGCCCACAAATTTTCCCATTTTCACCCTTCTGATTCTCTTCCCCATCCCACCCAGTGGGGAGGGAGTGAGTGAGCTGCTGTTTGGGGCTTAGTTCCCAGCTGGAATTAAACCACACCGTCAGAGGCAGAAACTTTTCCCTCTTTTTTTTTTTTTTTTGTGGCATTTGAACAGTAAGCAAATCCCTTTGCTGTTGCAGAGTTAACATGACAACTAAGCTAGGGAGACGTAGATCCTCTCCTGCTACTGTGATATGGGTCTGGATGTTCTCCTGCACCTCAGAAGTTATCAGGACCTTTAGGCAGCTTTGGCTGGAACGAGGCCCAGGAACTCAGTGTTTCAAAGCAGTTGCTATGAAATAGTAACTGTGTTGGCAGGCTGGGGAAGAGAGACGCGTGCTTCTACCTCCCTCGCCTGCACTAATGTTTGTTATTACATAGACACTCATCACAGCTTTTAGCTGCAGCTAGAACTCTCATTAATCACCACCTGGGAACACCACACTGGGAGCAGGCGTACGTGAGCTTTTGGGAGAAAAAGCAGAGGGGAAGGAGGCTGTGTGTTGTGTGGGGGTGTGAGTGATGATTTTGGGGTGCAGAGTGAGAGACTGAAGTGAGGAAGAAGTAGAGCAAGTAGGAAGGAAGAGAGAACACTGCAAGAGCTGTTTGGGGAGATGGAGAGAATGAGAAAACACAGAGGAGAAAAAAAAGACAACCCTTTTTCAAACAAACTGGGCAAAGGGGAAAAGAGTGCACTATTAACAATATCCCATTTAGACTGCTCTTTGCCACAATTACTGACAAATTCTAAAAGAAAAAATTGTAATTAGGCCAAGACCATTTGCCTGTAGCAAAGATGAGGCCAGGAGGAACCCTCCCCCCAGTTTCTGGTACAGTTCTTCCCTCCCTGTGAAGACTTTCATCTAGATCTCATTAAGAACAATTTTCTTTTTGGTCATAATTTGTGCTAAGAATGGCACAGAAAGTATCCCAGGGCAGGCATCTCTCCCATTTCCTGCAAGGTTTTACTCTGATCTCTGGTAATTGGTGGACTGCTAAAAAGGTTATTATTATTTATTATGTTTATTACGGTTGTGCCTAACAGCCAATAAATGATGTGGTTTCCTTATGTTAAGCTCTCTACAAACACATAGTGGTAGAAGATCTTTGCCCCAAAGAACTTGTAGTGCAAACAGAGACATGGGTGAGGCTAAGAGCTTAATGCACAGAGAGTGAAGACAGTGCTGGCAGCATAGGCAGCACTGCAGCACATGGCATTTCATTGACATGAGGAGAGGAATAACTGCAGAAAAGAAAACTCGGAAAGAAGAAAAACAAGACACATGATGTGATGTCAAGGAGTTCTAAGAGTACAAAACTGGTCCATTGAGACCTACAGATATGCCTGAAATTCAATAATGCCTTGGTTTGGAGAGTTCTGTAACCCATTTCTTAGTGTCTCTTAATGGTGCTTCTCTACAGGGTATTTTATTTCCTTTCTTTTTTTTTCTTTTTCTTTCCCTGGGGAAAAACAGTTGCTCACAAGAGAGAAGACATAGTCCAGCACCGTATTAGCGTAAGATGTCCAACTTACGAGCTGTAGATGAAAAACAAAGATATTTTTCAGTGTTCAGTCACTTTGTGACTGTTTTCCAGAGAACATATAGCAATGTCACTAGAACAATGCATAAAGACTGGAAAATTCTCTAGTTCTTTACTGACTTGCAGATAAAGAATATTTTCTACCTGAAACGGAAGAAATTTGTGTTTTCTCTAACTTGACAACTCTGGGAACAAACTGTTTCCTTATGTCAGAGATATTATCTGAGGCATTTAAGGCCTGTGATATGGTCCTCCACAACATCCTTCTCTCTGCATTGGAGGGACACAGATTTTAAGGTTGGGCTGTTTGGTGGATGATGAGCTGGTTGGGCGGGCACATCCAGAGGGCAGTGGTCAATGGCTCACTATCCAGATGGAGATCAGTGATGGGTGGTGGTGTCCCTCAGGGGTCTGTACTGGGACCAGTGTTAATTGTTGTCTTCATCAATGGCAGACAATGGGATTGAGTGCACCCTCAGCAAATTTGCAGACAATGTCAAGCTGGGTAGTGCTGTTGACACACCTGAAGGACGGAATGCCATCCAGAGGGACCTGGACAAGCCTGAGGAGTGGCCCATGGGAGTCTCATGAGGTTTAACAAGACCAAGCACTCGTCCTGCACCTGGATCAGGGCAACCCACAGTATCAATCCGGGCTGGGGGATGACGGGATTGAGAGCAGCCCTGATGAGAAGGACCTGGTGGATGAGAGGCTGGACATGATCCAGCAATGGGCACTCACAGCCTAGAAAGCCAAGTGTGTCCTGGGCTACATCCAAAGCCTCATGGGCAGCAGGTGTGGGAGGGGATTCTGGCGTGGTGGGACCCCACCTGCAGTGCTGTGTCCAGCTGTGGGGTCCTCAACACAAGAGAGACTTGGACCTGTTGGAGCAAGTTGAGATGAGGAGCACGAAAATGATCAGAGAACAACTCTCCTATGGAGAAAGGCTGAGACAGCTGGGGTTATTTAGCCTGGAGAAGAGGAGGCTCTGGGGGCATCTAATTGAAGTCTTTCAATACCAAAGGAGGCCAACAAGAAAGACGGGGAAAAGCTTTTGGCAGGATGGGTTGCCGTAGGACCAGAATAGAAACAAGATTGTTTCTAACTCAAAGAGGGTAGATTTAAACTAAATATAATGATCAAATTTTTATGAAGAGGGTCGAGAAACACTGGAAGAGGTGGCCCAGAGAGGTGGTGGATGTTTTTTTGTCTGAGTGGACAGATAGCATGGCACAGGTCATATCTGTCTGGACAAAGCCCTTCTCTTTTTCCTCTCAAACAGGGTGACTGTACTGAGTAACAACGAAAGACCATGACTGATGCTAATAGCAAACAGAACAAGGAAAAAGTGCTAGCTGCCACAGGAACACTGCAACATTAAAAAGTGTGGATAAGCATGGACCAGCTTTTTTTCCATGTTTTTGCCATGGGTAGTCTACAGTACAGACAAAACTGAAAGAACCAACACTGTAAACCTGTCATAGTGAAGCCAGACAATCTCTTTTCAGTGCAGTGTTTTTATTTCAGACTCTCTTTGGTGACTGTGCCATGACAGAATAGAATTTTTTTTTTTTTTTTTTTGAAAGTGATAGATTTGTAACTTATTTTAGATTTTCATTTTTGGGACCTTTGCCTGAACCAAGGCATGCAAGATGAATGGCCTTTGCTGAGAATAGTAGCTCCACAATCTGGAGCTAGAACACTTTGATCTGAGATCCTTTGCCTTTTCTTCTATTTCAATCCAAATGACAAAATCAGTCTAAACCATTTCTGTGCCTGGAGCTGCTCAGATGCTTGCTGGATCAGTATGCAAGTCGTATTCTTTGACAACAGGGAATGTCAGACGAGTGTGACATGTTGTGTTTCCTTTTAGGCAAAGCTGGCAGTATCCCGGGTTTGGTGATGGTGGCAGTTTCTGTCTGATTCTTTCAGCAGATGGCTTCGATGTGCTGGAGCTCAGTCCTTTGCTTTGAAAGACATAATCCTTGGCTAATTTTATGATGCAGAGCGACACTGTGGGACACAAAATTATATACCTTTTATAACAAGTGGCATTACACATTTGGTGATGTGATGCCAATTAAGCATTTCAGGATGTCTTAAAAAAATCAGTATGTGACAAAGTTTTAATTTGAAGGGAAAACTTGAAGATAAATTATTGCTCTCTTACTTTCAGATGTTTCTATGCTGAATGTTCCATACCACTAGAGTACTGAGATTTGTGCATATATATCATCATTTTCTTTTGAGCTTCGCTGTCTAATTTCATTGCTCATTAAGATTGCTTATACATAGCAGTGCTTTTTTATAATTGGGGATCATCTTCAGTTAGCCTAAGGGCCATCCTAATCAGTGTGATATCTTAAAGGTAGCGTATTTTCTTATGCTTTTAACTATTCTAATATCTACATGGTTTGCAGCTAATTCCACTTGTCAGATTTTCACCATCTATTTTCGGGAATCAAATATTGCCATTCGGTTGTTTTCTGAGGTGGAAGAACAGACACAAATTCTGCAAAATAGATTTAAGATTTGTCTTTCTGTACATACAGTCTTTAATGCACACACTTTCCAGCATCTTTAATACTGTGTTAAAATGTCAAAGAAAGTTTTACAGGGAAGAGAAATTGCTGGTTTATGCTGCTGAATAATTGTTCAGCTCTTAACTTAAAACAAAGATGTAGATATGGAAATGAAAGAGAGAAGAAAACAATGTAGGAGATACAGAAACTCAGTCGTGACTTGGAACCACGAGCCAATTATTGCACTGTAATTTGGAAAACAGAGTAGGACTGTTCTATACAACGCTTTTTTCAAGTCTGACAAGGAAAATTCTCAATTGCTTTAATCACAAAGTTGCGAGGTACATGTGAATCACTTGAAATGGTTTTTCCTAAGCAAGAAATTATATTTGGTTAATGCTCATAAACTTGAAAAGATCCATAATTAAAATTCAGAAGGGGCAGTGCCAGTGAGATATTTATTAGGGAAATGGTAGAAGTGAAAGACCTCTGCATTTTTTCAAGTAGGATGGTTATTTTCACCTTTTATTGTAGGTGCCTAGCAGAAGCATGTAACAGTACAAAGCTAACTGATTGTCCCTGCAGAAAATATATCTCAGTGGTTTGGTTTTAGACCCCAAAAGAAGGCTTCCACTACAAAATGCAAAAAGAAAGCAAATACCTGACTCTTACATTACCTTCACCTAAGGAGGAAGTAGGGCATCCAGGAATACACATGCAATTGGACATGGATTTTGCTTGCAATGATAAATAAGGGAAGATAATGGTAAAAGCATTGGAGGAAAAATAATGCTTAAAAGAGAAGACACATTTGTAATGTTTGTGCCCCAAAGTAAGAATATATAGGAAAAGTATTTGCCATTTTGATATAAGCATTTATCTTTCATAATATTTTATTTTAGTACCTTTTTGTGAGTAAATAATCTTATTGTGACAGAATGAGAAATATTCATCCACTTCTAAATCCAATAAAGTGAAATTTGATTTTCTCCCAGCCCTTTATAGTCAAACTTGTTAAAATTTAGTGCAAGCTTTGGGTAAGGGAGGACTTTAGAATCTGGCTTATTCCAGAGACTAATTCATTTAGTAATCTGTTCATTTGGCCTTTCATCCTCTAACCAGATATTTTGGTCCTTTACATATGAAATATATCAAATTAATTTGATTTCTACATGCATTGTGTGCAAGCATGGTGCAAACAGTCTGAAACTCTGTATTTCTTTATTTGTTGCCCCTAAATTTTGCATGGGTATGAGGGAACCTGAAGTGAGTCAGAGCTCTGAGGTGGACTGAGAGCACACCACAAACCCCAGGCAGGGTCTCCATCGCCACAGATGTGCTTATGAAAACACAAGAAAGAAGTAACTTTGAAAGTGAAATTGTAAAATGATATTTCAGATGTAAGATCTGTTGGGTGAAATACAATAGAAATTAAATGATTTGCAATCAGATTCCTCTGTTCTTCTTTCTTACAATGTTGGGCTCAGTTCAGTGGTTTTCAGAACCCTTCTGGGCTGTAACAAACTCCATGTGAGTAGGATGTATTTGGTTCCCAGAAAAGTCTCTTTTCACTTGTTCTCTAGAAGTTTAACACTCTCAGGTTTTGCTACATATTTGCTGCTGCCCTCATCCTGCTCTACACTCCAGCTGCTTCACTCAGGTTGTTCTCAGGAAGGGCACAAATTCCCCTCAAACTAGAGAGTACCACTTCACGCAGGGAATATCTATCACCTTAGGCAGGTGAGCAGCTTTCCTTCCTGCACCCCTTTTCAGCAGAACAGCACATGTAATAAAATAGATCAGACTGCGAGAAAAGAGATTAAAGAGTTGTACAATCCATCACCATGTCCTTCCTTAATACTGTCTCCCTTGTCAGACCTCTTTGAATTCCCTGCCACAGTTTCTTATATTTATTTATTTGGTTTGCTGGGAATAATATTTTGAATTCTTGTGAGCTCAGACTTTATTTCCTGGAGAGTCTGAACAACTCCTTACATAATGGAGACCAATTTTCTTTCACCCACATTGGCCACTATCATAACAGAATATAATATTAATTTGCCTGGGTGGAATACTTAAATTTTCCTTCAGTAGTACTTCCTTCTCATTCCTGCTTTGTGTTTCTGAGAGGTGCCTGCTGATAGCTTAAAGCAGATTGTGTTGCATGTATGTTAAAGTGCAAACAGAGGGGAGATAAAAGAATTCTTGTTGAAAAAGTGGCCATTGTGCTCATGGTCAATGTGCAATATTCATTTGCTGCAATTTCAATTTCCAGTAAGCTGCCCAATACATCTCTGTTTCAGTGCCTATTATATCTGTGTCATCATCTACTGTCAAACTAATAAGAGTAATTTCATTAGTCTGGACATTCAGAAAAGCAAAACTTTTGTCTGAAATTAATAACTCCCACAGATTAATCAAAGGTAATTATATTAGGAGAAGTTATGTCTTCTTGTATCCTGAGTCACAAAATGAAATTCTCATTAAAATTGTATTACATTCATTACCCAAGTATACCCAGATTCCCAGAGATATACATTATATAAGAATCTCCATTTCAATACTGCTTGCAAAGCTCATTTTGATTCGGGGCCAGGGTTTCAGCACAGGAGTGCTCGGTCTGAGGAAATCATGCAATTCCTACACACACAGCGTGGATTGTTCTGCTGTGAATAAAAGATGCTGCACTCAGCTGAGCAAAGGCCATTTTGGTCACTCTGCCCACTTGCAAGCTCCAACTGATTTCTGACTATAACTATCAACCCCTGTTTCAGGAGGATAATTTAGCTGCTGTTGCACCTCTCCTCTTGAGAGAAAAACCTAAAATCACTGAAGTTTGTGTTACATGTTGATGTTTTTGTGCTATGAGGCAGCACAACAATTTGGGAAGAACCCCAGCTTAAAACTCATGTGATGAGTGCTATCTTTAGCATTCTGTCCTCTAACTTTTATCACTCCTTTCTTCTGAGCTTTGAGCAGCAGCTTGCTCCTTCCATGAATCTGTGTAATGCCTCACACAATGCAGCCTTGACCTTGGTTGGGACACTGCAGTGCTGTGAACAAGAAAAATATTAATTAACTGCTATGTCCCAGCCAAAACATTTGTCCTTCAAAGGTGCATGAGAATTTTGCTCTTCCTATTGGTTGCAATAAGGACTGCCAACTACGTGCTTTTGTGGTGAAAAGCTCTAGAGATATACAGTGTTAGCTTTTTTCAAGGCAAGATAACTATTAGCAAGGTTGCTCTGAGTAAGAGACAAGGTTGTGTAATCCTTTTTTGAGGCCAAAAATATATTAATTATTTGGACAAAGGAAAAAAACTCAAGGAGGAGTATTCCTTTTTTAACTTCACTCACCATCATCAAGTCACTTAATGATGTGCTTTTCTACCTTATCTCAGAAAACTTCATAGCTGCTGCTTTCTTTTGACCCACTTGTGCTCCTGCAAATTCCCCCTGAAGTCCATTTTGTTATTTGAAATATCATGATAAAGGCTAAGGGAACTGCCTGAATGAGAATGGTGTGGAAATAACCAGTAAAAATGAAACTGGGTTTGGAAACCTCATCTGATTCTTAAAATCACGCTATTCTTTGCTTGAGAAGTGCTACTATCACACACCAGCTCCAGGATGAAGTAAATCAAAGAACAAAATTTTTGTTATCAAAATGAATCAAAATTTTGCTAATAAAATTTAATACCGGATTAAAAATAAGGCAAAAGCCCAAGCAGTGTTTTGGAAAACACCAGAACCAGCTATTAAGTGGGATCTGTAGAGCTTTATGGAAAATGAAACTGTTCTTTACATTTCCACTTGACCTTTTTTGACCAGATTTACTGCTTGGACCATAACTAAGCACACTCTCTATCCTTCCTAGGGGCAGACCTGGCTCTGGAGCTCTAGTTTTGGTGCATTAGATGAGACAATTTACCTGGGAGTCCTGGCCATAGGGTTTACCAGGGCGAAGGAGCTGCCAGGAATGCTCCTTACACACTGGAGCAAGAGTGGTGCAAAACACAAGCCTAGAGGTAAATCAGAAATAGGAAGTTACTGAAAGAACCCAAAACCAAAGAAGAAAAAACCAACATTTTCCTATGATACAGAGAGGGAGGTAGTAATTTTCATACAATGAATTTTGATGGATTTTGTTTACATATGCAACAAAACTCATTAAGTAGAGCTGCCTCAGAGCCAGGAGGCAGGGAACGGAAGATGAGGCCATGTTGAGTACTTGATTGCATCTTGGCCATGCCAGCAATAGCACTTGCAATTCCAAGCTGAGGTAGCAGAAGCACTACTTCTGGGATGGAGTTAAAGATAGTTGTATGCTTCTAATTTGGACACGATGTGACCCATCTCTCTGAAAGGCAATGAGGCTATATTGTCATGTTTTTAAGTTACCACCATGCCAGGATGCAGGGCCCCATGCACAGTAGAAAGGAGACAAGAAATAAGGCACTTTTGCCATAGCAGTCATTCCTTTCTTGTCAGGTCACCTCATGGAGCAACTTTTAGAGAAGAGAGATTTATGAATGACAGCTGCTTTTGTGCTCCTAGATGTAATATGGTCCATGGAATCCTGTTGTCATACAAGTCTTCAAATGGAGTAGAATCATTTTATTTAACTTCTCGGCACAGGACACTTTCAAAAAGCTTCTTGACATGAGCACAGGAGAACAGTCTTGTGAGGAGCTCCTGAGTAGCAGCAGGGGCAGCACACCCATGACTGGCCTGTCAGCCATAATACATCAGGCAGGTGTGCTGGATTGACTGTAAACCAGCAGGGGAAATTAACCCCACACAAAATACCTCGAGAGATTTTAGGTCAGAATTACAATTTTAATAAAAAGGTTAAAATAAATGCAGGAATACAGAAACACGGGCTTAAACAAACTGACAGAGTCACGGTACAACCTGACACCCCATTGACCAGGGCGGTAGCTGTGTAGTCCAGTTCGGCATTGGTCCTGTAGAAAGGCCTGGTCTGCTGAGCCTCCAGTGATGGTCGTCCGGAGTCCTCTGGGTTTCCGGTTGTCTGGTGGTCCCGTCCTGGTACTCTGGTCCAGTAGACCAGTCGAGTCCAGTCCAGCGGGGTTGAGTGGAGTCCCGTCGAGAGGAGTAGTCCTGGTCACACCGGTCAAGTCCAGTCCAGCAGGATGGAGTAATTTCTCCCATCTAAAAACCTTGCTTTTATGTTGTGTTTCTTGGCTGGTACCTCCCCCAGGGGTGGAGACTTCCACAATGGAAAAGGATTTTCCCAATGTTCTATTGGTTGCTTCGGCAATGAGCTCACATGAGGCCTCTCTGGGGAGCAAAATGGTTTCTGACATTCTATTGGTTGGTGTTTTATCTGGTTCAGTAATGGGCCATTAATCAAGATAATCTACTCAGGATGGGTGGTGTAATGGGCCATTAACGGAGATGATCCACTCAGGATAGGAGGTGCTTGCTGTCGGCCGGAATGGTTATCTCAGTTGAGATAAGGAGTGCCACCCTACCTCACATGAGCATAGCCTTAGGGACCAGGTGTGTAACTGTGAACAATCCGGCTTATTGAGGAACTATGAGGCTGGTGATAGAATACATCCTTTTATGGTTAACACAGCACAGCAGGGAAACTTTCCAGGGTGCCTCTTGTGACAGCAGGCACGGACTGTATGGAATTCTCAAACCTGGAATCCGCACTGCAAACACCTTGGGCTGCACAGGCAGAGACCACACCACCACCAGCAGCAGGAGGTGTGAGGACACGAGCCAGTCATGTGAACAAGTGTGTATTTCTGGACTGGCCACCCAGGCAGAGTTACACAACAGAGCTGTTCTGGGGGCAGGTTTTGTTCTCATCAGCATGAGACACGTCGGTGACGAGTCTGGTCACACCTCTCTCACTTACACCCTCCTTCTTTACGGTGACCTTGAGATGCTTTCTCTCAACTCCTCATGTGTTGGAACTCATCCCAAGCAAATTCTCCAGAATTTGGCAAAACTAGCTCATGCAAATTAAGGCTTGATGTCAACTGGGCTTATTTTTATTCATAGGGAAGCTCAAGGAAGGTGTTTTTAAAAAAGGTGTGGACAGAAGGATCATTTCTATAAATCTGAGAAACTAAAAGTGTGACAAAACTAGATAAAAATGGAGATGACAAAACTGGGCACAAGTCAGTATTACTGCCAGAAGACCTCTATGAAACACTAGATGACAAAAGCAACAAATCAAGGGATAAAGAAATGGGCATCCTCCTCCTCTATAAAGTAACTCCAGTATGTCAAGACCTTGTGGAAACTATCTGTTACACTTCTAATTTGTTCCCCAAAACATTACAGGGTGTCAAGAAGGTGCTTTTCTTTAACTCACTTTTGCCAGTTGAGAATAGACTAATTCTATCCATGAGAGTAACTTCAGCTGTGTAACAAGGCAGATGAAACTTGCCTAAGTTATCTCTGTTGTGAAAACTACAGCTGCTTTAATAGATATATTTTGTCCAGTTCTAATCTACTCTAAATTTTTTTTATATTTGTATTTAATCAAAGCACAAAAGTATCTTGTAACTTTCTTTAAATGAGGACAGCTTTTCTACTCAGGTAGGCTTATTTTTTATGATTTACCCCCAAGACCCATAAATCAACTTTTAGAGAGCATGGCCCCAGTTTGGCCCAGTTCAATTTTCAACCAGAAGACCATTTTACACTAAAGCAAATGATACCTATCTGGCATATCTTAGTCTGTGATCTTTCACTTCTTTTCCCTGGCTTATACCTAGAATACATTACTGAAAACTGCTTTAACCTTTTTGTAAAGCTCATAAACCCCTGACTTTTTTTCTAATTTAGTTTGGCAGCTCTTGTTCTTCTAAGGAAACATTTGCATGATAGTACCAAGGAAAAATTTGTAATTAAGAAAGAACTCTTCCAGCAATTTTATGTGCTAGATGAAATAATTTTCCAGTAATAAAAGCTTTATTTGCTATCTGTAGCTTGATTTAATCATGTTACTAAAAGGACGATGTGATCCAGACAGCCTTATGTTCACTCTAAAGTATCTAGTCTGTAACACTGTGAACTTTTCAGGCTCTGTAACCTTAAAAATAAATGCACGCTATTACATATGAATTAGTTATTGTTGATTCTTTTTAGCCTAATCATCAGTTTGGCATACACTCTCCTTGCATTTCATTGGTTCATGAGCAAATATAATTTTTTCTAAAACTCATTTCATTTCCAGAAATTTTTGTTGTTGACAATTTCATGCTTCTGCCTAAATCAAAATAATTTTTTCTGATAGAGCATTATGGTAATTATTAACAGTAGCAGTAATTGTTAACTGCAACAATAATTATTATTTTCTAGCTTAATTGCCAGGAAAGCAGAAATCTGTAGAATGAGCGTTTTCCCCAAATACAGCTTTGGCTTAGTGGAAGAATTCATTAAAGAATTAGGTTATTAAAAAAGATGTTTGTCATCTGTTTTCTACACTGGATTAAAAAGTATGGGTTTATATTTTCCCATCTGAAATAATGTAGGCATTTTTACAAATCAAGTCTGGTCCTTATTCTAATTTTTTTCACCTTTTAATTATGTTGAAATAATTTAAGTTCACTGAAAATGTATTTGCCATTTTTCCTGATATTTTGAAAAGCTCTGACGTGGAATTGATGCACTTGAGAGCAGCACAGGGCACACTACAGTAGCACACCATGTCCTCAGCCCATTTTCTACTTAGCTGGTGCTGATTCCTCACCACAAGTGGCTCCAACAGTACATTAAGTGACCTGACCAACTCCTGACATTCACAGTCTGCTCTCCCCTGCTCTCCCCAGCAGTGAGTGAGGTGCCTGTTTGAGAAGCCCTTGTTCATTGGTTTCAACACAAGTGTTTCTGTGTGTTTGCGTTGGTGAAGGCATGGACATGGCAGCTCCAGCAAAAGCAAAAGTGGGGCTTGGGAGGGTTGTCTTTCAAGACCATTGTCCCTAAACAGTCATTTGGGCATGAAGCTAATCCCATGTAACTCTCAGAGTACTGCTGGGCTGTGCTTGGTGTTGTGGCCAGTTGTGAGTCCCCAAACCAGCTGTGCTCATCCTGCCTGGTGCAGTAAAATGTGGGTTTGACCAAGAGCCCTCAGTCACGTGTCCTTCCTGACAAGCCGGGTGGCATCCTTCATGGCATTATCCAACAGGCTGTCAAGTGTCAATAACAGTGTCTCAGCATTGCAATACAGATGAAATCATCTGAAACAAGTGCTCACAAATCAAATGTTATTTGGTTTGGTAAAATGTTAATGTAAAGAGAGGAGAGTGGCCTTGGTATTGCCAGTGTGATCAGGGTTAAACTATAAAATTCTCATAGTATCAACTGTCCTCAGTGGCAAAGACCATCTTGAGAACTTTGCCAGCTGTGATGATTTGTTGCTTGCACTTCTTGTATTGATTGGCATTAGTTTCATCTCTTGTTGATCAGGGCCATCTCTTTCTATCCCATGCCTGGTGACTCTGGATATCATGCAAGTGTTAAATGTCTGATGTGTGAGGCCTGAATTATACCTAGTCCATTCATTTTCCATTTTCATTTTTAACAGCAACAGATAGCTCCCTGCCATGCTATATGGCAGCAATGCTCTTGTTTGATTTTGTTATTTTTTGGTTGTTTTGTTTACCCTTTGTTTCAATAATGAGGTTATTTAAAATATTTTAATTAAATTATGTCTTGTAAATTCATATAAATGGCATCTTTATGTTTGGTGACATTAATTAGACCATAACAGACCTAAGAAATTATGAGAAAATAAATCTAGAGAGAGGTTTCTTTCTCCTGTTTTGAGGGCTAAAGTATTCTGATGAGGCCGAGCTAAGGAAGCTGGATTTGAAAACTTTGCAACAGTTTGCCTTAACCAAGGTCTTTCCATGACTCCTACTAAATCACTGTAGTTGCATCAGGGTTGAATTCAGATCTTTATGTGGAATTGAGGACAATTTGTGTCATGAAAAAGCAAGAGTTTATGACACCCCTACAGAAAAAAAGATGTGAAGGTGATAGTGATTATATGATTGTCTGTGCTTGCATAGCAGTCAGTCTGTTGCAAACACCCATGCAGTTAAATCATTTTCTCCATTTTGTCATGTGTGTTCCAGTGCATATGATCCGTGCAGCAGTGCAAGAAGCAGAGGACCCAGCCCTCAGTCTTGCTTATCAGGGCTGACCAGCTGAATTCCTCCAGGGAGCTGCGTCTGATCAGCCTCCATGGCCAAGGACCCAAGTCAGAACCTGAGATTTCACAGGGCAGGGAGAACCAGGCTGCTCCCAGGATGACACCAGTCCCTCCTTAACAAAGTGACAGATTATATATGACCTTTGCCATACCAGCAGCAGGTAGATACAGAAATGAAATGAGAGCAAACAATGTGACAAGGTACCCTTTTCATATGAACAGTTTTGATTAAGTTAGTGGCAAACTCAAGTTACTAAAGAAAAGTAAGGAAAACAGTAATAGAAGCAAGATCTAGATCACAGGCAAGTATAATGGCTCCAGTTGTCTAATTAAGATATTCAGCACTTAAAGTGGCTTTGTTTTTTATATGCCAGCCACATGGTTTTATAATTGAAACACCCACAGTGTATAAAACTCTTGTGAGGAGCATGTGGATGCACAGCTGTTTTGGAAACGACAATAAATAAATAGGTGTCTTAATTCTGTCTACCTGTAACTCTGCAAAGAGGTCAGAGCTGCAGTGACAATTTATGGAACAACAAGGAATATATTTGAAATTAATAAGAGTGAAAGTCCCATTTTCCTATGCTTAGGAAAAAGTCATAGAAACTTAGCAGTCAATATATTCTTTCACTGTGCTGAATAAACAGTAAAAAGAAAATGTAATTTGCTCACAGGCTATTTCATTGTTGAAAAAAATTGTGGGAATGGTATTTTTTTATTAACTTATAAATATATGTGCATATATAGGACAATTTAAAGACTGGATTTCAAACACTGATGGATGTGGAAATGCCATATATATATTATAATGAAACGAATATACTTTGGAGAGGATGAAAAGTTAACTTACACATTTCTAACAGCTGCAGCCCAACTTTTAATATAAATACAGGATTAATGAGAAAAGGCATTAGGTAGCTGTCAGTGCCAAGGGTGTCAGGCTGATGTTAAAGGTATCATCTTTAAGGAGAGAAGTGTCTTTCACCCAGACCCAGATTTATGCTCTGTGTTGACATTTCTAGCTCCATTTTACATGGCTTTTGCTGGTCCATGGGAAGTTTTGAAGAAGTTCCGTGGTATCCTGGCTCATCAGTATTCCTGATCTCTCAGAAGTCATGTGCACCACCTAAGGCCTTGATAAGCTAGCGATGAACATTAAACTGTGTTCACAACATTTCTGCATAGGAGTTTCACTTTGGGGCATGGAGAAATTTATGGTCTAGTGTGTGGACTGAACTGGGAAGACTCAGGGCTCTCTTGGGCAAAATAAAGTCTAACAATAGAGAAATCAGTGCTGTCTCATCTGGAGGAGTTGCTGAAGAGCTTCATCAGTATTGGTGAGTAATTCCTCATTAGTAGTGCCATAGCTGCCAAGAACCTGCTCCAGCTGTAACACTGCACAAAACTTTTGTGCCTCATGGGCAGCCTCCTTGTATGCAATCACAGAGCTACCAAATCCTGAATATCAGCTCCAAGTGTAAGACTGTGAAGAGAGCAGGAAGGACAAATCTTTTGATGCCAAATACGGCAGCACCTGACTTTCAGGGGTCTGTCCAGTCATGGGAACATTCAGCATCCAGGTGAAGTATATTAGAGCACCATACATTGTCTGGGAAGACTCAGACACCTAATGGGAGAAGGAGAAGGGATTGCTGTCCTCCTTCCTCATCCAATAACTCAAGAGCTGGGGTGGCCATTTAGCTAAAGTGAGATTTGACTCTGCCTAAAGGGCTTTGGAGGCACATTCTCCATTACACAAAGCAGTCAACTATACAGGTCAATTAAATTGTACTACACAAAACAGGGTGAATTTAGGACAGGGCTGGACAGGAGATCATAGCTCAGAACTTGGGAGAAGAATGGCATTTCTATAGAGGGGTAAATGTTATTGTTTTCCTCCCTACCTGCTGCTGAAACATCTTAACTTCTTTTTTACTTGAAGGCATGATCTGAGTATAGTGAACCTAGACATCCCTTCTTTTTTTCTGTTTTGAAAACCACTGCCCCAGTTTCCAACCCCCATAAATATAAATAACTTGGTTAAGAAAGATGGCAAGGATGAGGAGAGAAGCTTATTATCCTCTTCCCCACTAGCAATTTTCAATACCAGCTGCCACTGTGACATTGACACAGTGGGATCAAATATGATGAACCACAAGGTGCCACTTTAACTGTCACTTCAAATTCCTGGAGTCTTCATATATTTAGTCATGTTTATTTATAAGATAAATTTCCTGTTTCTATATTGGCACTGATTTTAAAGTGTCTGAAACTAAGCATTGCCTGTCAGAATGTGTCTCTCTCTTCCTAAGTATGTATCATGGTGAATATCATATTCATAACCTAGAAAATGATTCTTTCCAGTCTATGGAACCAAACATCTATTGTAGTCTCATTTACTCTCCAGCCCAATCAACAGCCCCACCTTTTTTTCCCTTTTCAATCTAGCAGATATTCCTTCATGTTGTTGTGAGCTAATTTTGAGATTTCCTTGAGTGATTTTCAAATCACCTGACCATCTGTTTCAAATTTAAGCATCCCAAGATGCAGTCAATCTAAATATGTGAGTTATGTTGCAAATTATGTTCAGAGCTACCCTCTTTAAATTATCTGGAGTTCTTTTTGTTGATATTAACTCTTCCATGCATAGGGCTATAACTGACTTTAAAACTTGTCGGCACTTTATTATCTGGAAGAAAAAACTCAGTGTTCAAGTAATGTTGATGAGGGCAATGAACAAATCAATGCCTGAAGTAGGCTCCCAAACAGAGTAAGATCAGAGGGATCAATTAATAGTAGCTCACTTGGAATGGGTGAGATTGGTAATGGTGAAAATCCTGCTAGAGCCGTGTCCCACGGGAGATGATAAACAAAAAATCATTTCCATTGGTTCGAAAGAAGGAATAAATCTTAACCTGGGGTTTGTGAGTAGCTTAGTTTCTGTTAGGCATGTTATATATGAATAGGATCAGTGCCTAGATCAGATGATCTTATATCTCTTCCAGAACTTCCTGTCTCAGACACTGCAGATCTAGGACACTGAAGTCTTCAATTATCAGAAGCTGTTATTTTCTAATGAATATTGAGTTTTTTCATGTAAAATGCATAAGTTAATCTTGGATTTAAATTATCAAGGTTGAACAGAGTCAGAGTAGGTGTTCCTTCTACCACAGAAGGGCAATGCATGGGTTGACTGGGCCACAGAAAGTGGGAGAAACAGAAGAAACAGACAGAAACTTTCACTGCAGAAGAAAGTACTGCAAGAAAATTTGCTCTGCTGACTCAACAGCCCTCTGTGAGGAGAATGAAGACACCAGTCTCCACAGCAGTTAATCTGGGGTCTTGCACTAAACCTAAAATTTACTTTCTATAGCTGAAAGAGAACATCATATCTACGTAAGGCTATTCCTAAATGTCCCTTGGCTCTGGAGAGGACTTATGTAATGAACCCTCAGAGCAAAGCAAGGCGATTTCAAAAACATTTACTATTTTCCTTGAAGACTGAGTTCTGCTGCATAGAACTGTTTGTGTGGACGACTGACGAATAAGAGCTGCACTTATGGATCCATGGAGATCCGGCAAAAGTCAAGTCAGCAGAGGAAGATGTGATGAGTGCATTTGCTCTGTAACCACAATTAAGGAAATACAGCTGAGGTGACAATCAAAAACAGAAAATACTTTCTCTAAAAATTTAGATGACGATTTTAAGATGAACTAAATCACAGAATCATAGAATGGCTTGGGTCGGAAGGAGAGATGATCTTGCTCCAACACCGCTGCCACGGCCAGGGAACTCTCACGAGTCCAGATTGCTCAGGGCCCCATCCAACCTGGCCTTGAACACTTCCAGGGATGGGGCAACAACAACTCTTCTAGGCAACCTGTTCCAGTTCTTCACCACTCTCATGGTAAAGAATTTCTAATCTAACATCTAATCTAAACTCACCTTCTTTCAGTTTAAAGCCATTCCCCCTTGTCCTGTCACCACTTGTGAGAAGTCCCTCTCCAGCTCTCTTGTAACCCCTCTGGGTACTGGAAGATGCTCTAAGGTCACCCTGGAGCCTTCTCTTCTCCAGGATGAAGAACTCCCAACTCTTTCAGCCTGTCTTCATAAGAGAGGCATTCCAATATTCTATTTATCTTTGTGACCTCCTCTGGACTCATTCCAACATGTCCATGTCCTTCCTATGTTGTGGACCCCACAGCTGGATGCAGCACTGCAGGTGGGGTCTCACCAGAGTGGAGTAGAAAGAGAGAATCCCCTCGCTCACCCTGCTGCCCACACTGCTTTTAATGCAGCTCAGGACACGTTTGCCTTTCTGCCCTGCCAGTGCACATTGCTGGGTCATGTTGAGCTTCTCATCCACCAACACCCCCAAGTTTTTCTTCTCAGGCCAGCCCTCGGTCCCTTCATCCCCCGGCCTATATTTGTGCTTGGGATTGTCCCAACCAAGGTGCAGGACCTTGTTATTTCTTTTAGAGAAGAGGTAATCATAAGACAGACAACTGGATAGACAGAGACACTTCCTTGGGCAAGGAGGTAAAAAACTGTACATTAGTTTTATTTTTTATAAAATCTCCTAGAGAAAGAATTGCATTTCCTGATGTTTTTCATTTGTTAATAGTAATACCAGCCAGCAAGACATTCCAGGGTTTCATGGATGGATGGAGATCTCAATGCGCTCTGCATGGGCTGAATGAAGCAGAACAGAAATTGGCAAAATAGGGTTATTATCTTTGTTATTTAATATTCATAATAGAGTGATACTCAGAAAATCTAACCAAGTTTATACTGCAGTAGTTTTTCTGCTTAGTCTTTTTTCAGCAAGTTTAAGCTCTGCAAACCTGATCTTACTATCTATACAAGGCTCTGAAAAGTCTGGGATTTAAAGAAAGTTTAAGGCAAGAAATGAAGACTAAATCAAGTACGTAGCTTTCAGCCAGTCTGAGTTTCAGTCTGAAGCTTTCCAGGTGTGAGGACACAGACAAATCATCACATGAATGAACATGATTTTGACATTGGTGGGAGGACACTGACAGTAAGTTTAAAACCAGTCTTCCAAGGATTTTAGAAAGGAGCAGAAGGAGACAAATATGCAGGAAATATTTTTGGGAATTCTCCAGTTCTCTAAAGCAAGGGAAGAGAGAAGGTGACACATTGTGGGAGCTGGTTATGTGCCAGAGGAGAATGGTTCTGTTCTGTAGGACATCAAGTATCTGCTTTGGGTACCTGCCCCGGATGTACCCATGCCTGGGATGCCAAATTAGTTCTAACAGCTAAAACTGCTTTAAATATCCCATAAAGGGGACACTTCCATGCAAACTGTCATGCCAGGAGTATAATTTCAGTTGTTTTAATATTTAGGAACTTTAAGGGAAACAGAAGCTTGTACGTGTCATTGGAGAGAAGTCCAAGCCAAGAGTCTTTGTTCCTTTTTCTCTGATCCCATTGCTTGAAGACCTCTTCCAAACTTATCAAACTCACGGTCCCTAGAGCAGGGATTTTTTAGATATTTCTACATTAGACACCTTCTTAATTACAGCTGCTTGACCATATTGATGATTCCTGACAAATATATGTATAATTATTGCAAGTGGCATATTTTTCATTCTGGCATATTTCTGAAGACACTTCTGAAAACAGTTTGAGATTTGAGTTAGAGTTTGGAGAAGGAATGTTCTTCAGTAAGAAAAACAGAAACTTCAAAGCAATGTTTTGTTTATATTCAGTGCTTTCTTCATGAGATTCACTTGAGCTTGTTCAACTTTCATGTAGATTCAGTTTCAAAGAACAATGGTAGCTTCAAAATTAGAGTGAATTCAAAAGGGTGGCAGAGTGGTGGGGAAGAGATCTGGGCTGAGGAAAAGAGTTTTGCCTTCCTGACTTTTTAACTCAGTAAATTGAACAACTTCTATTGTTTTTGTCATTTTTCAAATGAAACTGGAGCTGCTGAGTTTATATTTCAGTGAAGAACTAAACAACACAGCATTCATGCTTAAAAAAAGAGTTTCTCCTGTACTTTGAACCACTTGTTGCTTTTTATTTTCCCACAGGAGAGCAGATAAAACACTTGATGCTGGCATTCTGTGTGTGCATTCTCTGTTTTGAAAGTTTGCCATTCCATTTTGATGTTCCATAATATTTTAAGCATACATAGACCTTTCTTTCTAGACTAGAGTCCTTTCTAGACAGTACACTCTTCTGCCTCATTTTTTAAACTTTATGCTATTCATAAAGTTCTCATTCAAGAGCTATTTCATACAAAAAGTTGTTTGGGGAAATGCTTAGGGACACACAGAGCTGTCAGAATGACATTTTCTCATCTTACTTGTAATGTTTTTCTAGACATTCTCCATGAGTTTAGACTTTTTTTTTTTTTTGCATTCATGTTCTCTGCATAAAATTTGACAGCCAGGATAGACTGGGGTCAGAATACAGTTGCTAAGATTAATGTATCTGCTGTCAATCTGCATTGGAAAGCAAATGGAATTATTTGCGCATATTCTGACCTGCTGCAGATTTTGTTAATTTTGTTCTTTCTTGTGAAATTTAGCCTGAGGTGTAAGGACATTGCTGGCTATTCACCCAAGTGCATATGGGTTTGTTAACACTGTCTCCTGTCCTTGGGCTGGAGTATACCTTTGGCAAGGATGAAGGAGTTTTCCTGAGTAACAGTGTTTGAGGAGTTCCCGAATCCTCTACTACGAATATGCATTCATTTCCACCAGGATGTCTTTGTTCCCAGTAAGGCCAAATGAGCTGTAGTCTCCAATATCCATAAAGGAGTACTCCTTTTGACCACTATTTTTTTTATAGGCAATTCTGAAACCGCTACAGCTCTGGCTACTTGAAAGTGAAATACCAACAAAAATATTCTCAGAAATTAAAACCAGAAATTAGGTTTTTTAAGACCTACTAGTATGCCCAGTTTTTATTTTACAACAATAATGTTCTTCTTTTTTTATTTCATCTATGAAATTGGCTTTGATAGTCTGTCAGCTTTTGATACTTGAAGTTATACTGAAATACTTTCATTCATTCAAAACCAGAAACTTTCAAATAAAAAAAAAAATATGTTAGGATAAAAATAAAAGTTGATTTTCTTTGGAAAGTCATATTTATAATTAGTCAGCTTGACAGGGAAAAATAAGCCATTAATTATTCTTAAATACATGTCTTCAGAAACACAAATATCAGATTGTTTATTCTTGTACTTATCAGTTTGTAGTTGTAGCTATCCAATGTTCATATAGACACTAAGATGCCAGGAACAGTTGGACTGTGTATTAAAACACTGCAGCATGTAGCACACCAAACTTAAATCATTCCCTAAAAGTGCAAGAGGGATTTCAAGAATGAGGAAAAAGGTGTGCATGGGGTCAAGTGACTTACCCAGAGGCACACAAGAAGTCTCTGTCACGGCTCTCAACCCAGCCTGGTTCTGCATGTCAATTGTGCCCTTCACTCACAGTGCTTTGAGTCTGCATTCATACCAGCCATTACACATTCAGATAAATGCAGTGTGAAGTCATATATATATATATACACATACATATATATATATATTTGGTTCTCACATTGTGTATTCAGAGAAACACACGTTTATTATTAATGTTGATAATGAGATAATAAGCTGTCACCGGGGACTGGGATGAGCAGCATCAAGGCAAGTCTATTGCTAGCATCCACAGTGGAATTTCTGCCAAGGAAATGTAATGAGGAAGATTGGAGGGGGGTGGGGGGAAAGAAGCAACAACACCTGGTAGTGTGAGGGGTGTGTGGGCTGGGAACTCTATCTTGGGAGATCAGCAGTTCTGCTTGTAGAGATGCAGTTTAGCCTGTCATTTAGGTTTTTTTGGTAGCTTTCCTTTTGAAATTAATATTATGCTCATTATAGGTGCCAAACTGACAGCTCTTAAGATTGAAGATCCTTCTTATGAAATCAAGTGTAGTAAGCAGCAGCAAGAGAAGCTTTTTCAGACATGCCTGTCAATAAATCTCCACCTTGGCCAGGAAAAGATGGAAAATAGATAAAATTCATCTTTGCTCTCTGTGCGTTGCCTGGTATCAAAGGGGTTTTTACTGCTATTTGTGTTGTTTCTACTTTCACTTTGGAAATGAATTGGGATCAACATATTTGGTTTTGGTCACTAACAAACCCTAAAAAGGAGTAACATTTGATTGCCTTTATCTTACCTTGTAATTGATAAGTGACCCCAACTTTAACACTGACCATGTATCACCATCATTAACTTAGTAATTAAGTTCTTAAGGGCCTTAAATGCCTCTTAAGGAAACATCTCATGGAAAAAGCTGAAAGAAACAAACTTATTATAGATCCAAATACCAGTGGCTATGCCACAATATGTGTAGCTTTATTTTTCCATTGCCTAATGCTCTCATTTTCTCTTACTTCTTCGTAAAATACTGGCTTCCAGTCCCTAAATTCCATGAAAGCTCTCTGCTAACCTCTCCTGCTGGTTTGCTTTCCTGTGGAGCAGCTGAATGGTCTGATTTTCGGGTGTGGTTTTTGGGTTCGTAATGGAAAACAAGACCAGAGAAAAACTTCCAGAACTTACCAATTTCCTTCCTCTGCTCTGTGGAAGTATCAAGTCTGTCTAGTCTACTCCTGATGGATATTTGTCTAAGATGACCTCAAAAGCCCTCAAAGAATGAAGTGTCTTTATGTCAAGAATGACCTTCCATAAAGCACTGAACTGTTTAATATAGGCAGTGGATTGGACAAGATGGGCCACCTTGGTGGTGTGAGTGCTATCAAATAATTTCCTGACTAGCCTGTACAGGGTTAGTTAAAATAGTTTCTCCTCTTTTACTGAAACAGGGATTGTCAGTCCCTTAAGAAAATTAAGTCCCAACTTTCAGTTATGTTCTATTGGGCTTTTATCTCTATGAGTATCTATATCCTAATTTAAGTCTTTACTTGTCTCACAAAGATACAAAGGCATAGCAGCATGTGAAGACAGAGGCTGAGATTAGATATGGGTCAGACTCAGGAATGAAGCAGGAATGAGGATAGAGACAATCTTCTTAATCCCCCAGTTAACAGCTGTGAAATGGGAACATGGTATTGATTCATTTGTCACCTCTGCCTCATCCATCAAGTGTGTGCTGACCTATGAAGAAACTTGGATGCACCCAACTTAGCATTGAAAGGAACTTTTGGACATAGTGGGGCTCAAACTTGCCTGTTTCCTGGGACCTGGAGGCCATTGGATGTATTGAAATTCAAGCAGCTGTGAAAGGCCAGATGAAATCTGATTCACCTGCCCTGTGAGTTACTGTTCTTTATCCTGTGCCAGTGCCTCTTCTGTATCCTCCTAGAGGAAAATCCCAAAGGAAGAACATACAGGCTTTCATCGACCACAAATCTCTTTCAAGCTGCAATCTCTTCCACTGCTTCAATAAATCACAGCAACAACCACTGTTACCTATTCTTCTCTAGAAACCAAAACTGGCAGAAATTGGGTCCTTAAGAAATCCACAGAACACAAATCTGGGAAGCAGGAGCATTCCTGAAGGGGCCAGACCAAAGAGAAATCAAATGCCAAAAATCAGAGCTGGCTGTCTCAGTACAAAACCTATTTCTTCCTAAAAGTTTTACCCCAAAATGAATGAAGTCAGTGGCAGTCTCTTGATAGCCACCAAAGAGAACCTGTGTGGAGGTAATGGATGGTGGAAGGGGAGGATCAGAGCTGGGGGGATCTGTGGGCAGTGTTAAATATTCCTTCTGATTACGACATTGTAAATGTGATCAAATTAGAATGAGGGATATGGGAACAGGTGCTCAACAGCCACTCTGCCCTTCAGTTCTTTAGGCTTTTTTTTGTCAGAGAAAATGTTCAATTTATGTTTTGAAATGTACACAGAGATTTCTCTGGAATAAATATCATGGACTTGTGCATTACATTTTCAAGTAAAACAAGAAGGAAGCAAAATGCAAAATTGTCAACCTCCAAAACTCTGCCCAAACTCTCATTGTGATGTATTGCCCTGGGAAAGCCTGCCAGGCTGTTTAACACCTTTATTGCTTGATCCTGGGAGCTCAATTTATTATTTACAGATCCTTCTCCTGTCCTTTGTCATGACCACATATCTGCTTATATTATTCCTAGCAGGTTTTCCAGCACACATTGGTTCAAAAATCAATCACTCCCTAGATCCATCATTTCTGCCCTGCTTTTGGGCTACATGTCTCAAGTGCTAATCTGCCAGTGGCAGTCTAATGCTGTTTACAGAAGCACCTGCTTTTGCCACATGAGGAAAGAAACACTTGCCTCATGTTTCTTCAGCCAAAGCACTGTAATAAATAGATGGCATAGACAAATAAATACATATATCTCTCCAACAGTGCAGGAGTTCCCCGTAATAAATTTATTTATGTTCTGTAAATTTTCACATGGTTTCACCATTCCTTTGGGAAGATGGTTCTTCAAAATATCAAATCATCAGTATTTGTTTGAATTACTGTCATTTTATACTACCTTGAGCTTACTTTCATCCTATTACTTACATTCTTAAGTGATATTCTAAATCATTCTCATCCTCTTGTTGCTTATTCCTCTCTATATTGAATACCAAGATATGAATTTCTAGTTTTATTCATCTTTCTTACTGTTCATTTATTACTTAAAGATTTTAACATATGTTTTTGGGTAACTCTTTTGATGGTATTTTTTTTCACACTTTAATGTGAAGTATGGAGAATGATGTGTATGTGAGCATTGGCTTATCTTTCCACCATATCTCTTTGCAAGGTACTGAGCAGTTTTTATCTTTCTTAGAATTGGCCTTTCTGAGTTGTTTTTCTCTTGTGTAGTGTTGAATAGTTATCTTATAGATTTTGTGAATTTGCAGATCCTGTTTTGTTCTATTTTGATAGAATCATAGAATCATTATGTTGAAAAAACCCTAAGATCATCAAGTCTGACCATTAACCCAACACTGCCACGTTCACCACTAAACCATGTCTCTCAGCACTGTGTCTACACATCTTTTAAATACCTCCAGGAATGGTGACTCCACCACTTCCCTGGGAAGCTTGTTCCAAAGTTTGAAGACCCTTTTGGTGAAGAAATTTTTCCTAATATCCAATTTTTTGGCCATTTCCTCTTTTCCTGTCTCTTGTTGCGTGGGAGAAGAGACCAAGCCCCAGCTGGCAACAACCTCCTTTCAGGGAGTTGTAGAGGTTGATAAGGTCCTTCCTGAGTCTCCTTTATTCCAGGCTAAACAGCCCCAGCTCCTTCAGCTGCTCCTCACAGGACTTGTGCTCCAAACTTTTCCCCAGCTCTGTTGCCCTTCTTTGGACATGCTCCAGCACCTCAATGTCTTCCTCGTGAGTGGCCCAGAACTGGACACAGTACTCAAGGTGTGGCCTCACCAATACCAAATCCTACACTTGTTTTCCAAGTCTCTTAATTAAAGTAATTTTGATCCATTTTCACATTTTCTCTGATGTTCACATTCTTTTCCGTTCAGTTTTATAATGATTGAACTTTTTTAAGGACTTGAAAACATAGTAGCTAATATTTTGAGGATATGTGTCTTTACTTCTTTTTAAGGAAAGCTTATATTTGAATATCTAAAACACGACACAAAGCCTGTTATTTTTCTTTCAAAGTTACCCTCTATGCCAAAGCAAATCTTTCAACAAAATAAAAGTTTTCCGTAATTAACCTCTGCTGGAGCTGTTTTGTTTTTGTCCTAAAACGGATTCTGGCAAGGACACTGCAGGTTCCAGATTTGCTCTGTGATTCTTGCTCGTTCTGTGGCTCTCAACTGGCCACCCATTATTTATTGCAGCACAATGTGTACCTTGATGACCCTGAAAAATGGGCAGAGTCTACAAAGCAAAGGAGGATTTCTGCTCAGAGGATTTTACAATCTCAGTGAAGTACTTTTGGAAGTTAAAGAAAACAGCAGAGTTCTCACCACTACCACTGTACTGAGCCCAGCAGCTCTGGGGGTAGCGTGTATTCTTCAGAGTCGCTGCACTCCCAGAACAGTTTCTCTGGCTAATGAGCCACACTCTACAGGACAATAGCTACTACAGGCTTTGCTGCTTTGATATCACACAATTGCTGAGGTTGGAAGGGAGCTCTGGAGATCATCTAGCCCACACATCCTGCTCAAATCGGGGTCAGCTAAAACAGGTTGCTCAGGGCTATGCCCAGTTGGGTTTTGAATAAATCCAACGACTGAGACTCCACATCTCTGGGCAGAACATTTCAGTTCTTAGTCCTCCTCACAGTGAAAATGTTTTTTCTTTCTTGTGTGTCAATTTGTGCTCATTGCCTCTTGTCCTTTCAGTGGGTACCACTGAGAAGAGCCTGGCTCCCTCTTCGTTACAACCCCCACACTCCCCAGTCAGGTATTTGTACATACGGATAAGATTCCTTTTGAGTCTTCTCTTCCCTGGCTGAGCCAACCCTTCTCTTACAACCTCTTCTTATATGTCAGATGCTCTACTCCCTTAAATATCTTTGTAACCCCTCACTGGACTTTCTCCAGGACACACAAGACTCTTTTTTTCCTGGGGAGTTCGGCACTGGGCACAGCACTCTCAATTTGTGGCATCAGTACTGAGCAGAGTGGAAGGATCCTGCCTCCATCCCTTAAAACTGTGTCTAAAAAAGAGGAAAGCTTTATGGGGAGCACAGTGAAAGACACATCAAAGTTTTGAGCTGCCTGGAGGGCTACCTAACTTTTGGCTCTATGCTGCATTGCATCCTGTGTTGCTTTCAGAGCAAGCAAAAGCTCGTGTATCAGTAAGAATGCCCTGTCTTTGTATGTTGTTTACTCCTGATCTAGATTAGTCTGGATGAAGATTGCATGTGATTGAAATTGGGTGCCCAGGGACTCTTTCCCCCAGAGAGGTTTTCAAGCATTTTAAGTGCAGCACTGGGGTGTGCCCTGGTACGAAATGAAGTAATGAAGGCTGTGTGATATGCTTCTTTTGAAACACAGATCTTATGAAAAATTCAAGAGGAAATGCTTTCCTTTTGTTCAGTGCCAGTTCATCTAGTTTGCAGCTACAGAAGAGAGAGATTATTATTTCGGGGTACTTTAATGTGTGGGAGCTTTTAAGTGGATATAGATTTGTTCTGTTTGTTGTCAAGGTGCCAGAAGTTCTTAAAGCCTGATAATGCTCTTTCCATGTTTTATTCAGATTGTCATCAGTAATGAAATATAATTTAATTTTACTCTCCTATTATATTTTTCTCATCTTGCTATTAAAAAAAAAAGTGCAGAATATTTTTTATCATTGCTTACAAATAAGGGAGTTTTACAAACAAATGTATGCAAAAAAATTAATGTTTTTGTAGAAAGGCTTTAATTTATTATTTAGCTCTATTTCTCCAGTGATAGTAAAAACATGCTTTTTATGAACATCATAGTACCCTTAATTCTTGAAGACAATTTACACATTAAAAATAAATTGCAAAATCCCAGTAGGTTTCAGCATGTTGACACATTTTAGATTAAGGATGGTAATGTTGATGGTTGCTAACTTTTAAATAAGTAAGTTAGATGGCTAAAAATGATTAGCAAGAGCTGTTCTTTTCAAAAAAAGGAGGAAAATCCACAATCCTTGAGATTAGACTCATAGCCTTTTCTCTTCAAGATGGGATCTCAACACTTTTCCCTTTGATCTATTGCTAAGAGTTTAAAGAGAAAAATTAAAAAATAACCTTCTTAAGATGGTAGGCTGCAGTCTGGAGAAGGAGTGCAAATACAGATTTCTGGAGATCTACAGGATCTGGATATTTGTTTCTGCCCTTGTTCTTGTGGGAGCTGGTTAATCTCTCATTGCCCAGTCAGGTATTGTTTCTACACTTTAATGCTGCCTTTGTATCAACTCAATGTCCAGCCACAAATCCAGCTGGCTGGCAAAGGAGAATTTTCTGCACTGATTCCTTCTGGTCACAACTGGAAAAGTTGCCAAACAGGATTTCCTTGAGCCAATGGTCTGTCCTACTCACCAGGAGCATTGAGTCCTTTCAGCACTTCACTACTATCCTCAGTGTGGAAGATCAGCAGTTCCTCCCTTCTCCCCATCCTATCACATGGACCCATTTTGTGTTCTGACTGTTTCTGCACCATCATCTCCTGCAGCCCTGGCACCCATTTCCCAAAAAAAATCTTCATCCTTCGCAATCACCCTCGTTCATTTCCCTTTAGTCTTCCTCATCATGCTTCCATAACTCCTCTTCTGCTCCCAGAATTGCACTTGCTTGAAACAGATCTTAAAGCAAACCAGCCCTTTGGCTATCAGGTGCATTTTCTGTCCTTTTGCAGATTTTTATTTAAATCCTATTTCTTTCCATTCCTTCATTAGGTTGCTGTCAAACCTCTGTGCATTTTTGCCTCAGGATAATAGACTACATATGCATAATACATAGTTTGGATGTCAATAGATTTTATTACAGTTTAGGATAGTGGTTCTGCTTAATTTTATGCTGCCCACAAACTAGATAGTAAATTGTTATCTCTGACAGCAAGGTTATACTACAGGCTAAATTTTACCCTGAGTTACATTCAAGCATCTTTCTACCAGACTCAGAATTTGGCCTATAATGCATTTGGGATTGAAACAGAGAAGTTGTGGTCTCCTTATCAGACCTGACATACAATACTGTTACTTTACAGATGTACCTCCCTGATATAAAGGAAGTGAAAAATCCCCAATTTATAGTGAATTTTTGTGGTTAATGTTATCTGATAAAATACAAGTGAATGAACAGCACCTTGAGGGAAGGTTGGATGGGTGAGGGAGACAAAGCATCCAGGGAAGTGCTGTTACATTCCTAGCAGAAGGGCAAAAGCAAAGATAAATGTAGGTCAGTGGAAAAGCCAGAAGCAACAGTAAAATACTGAGAAAATTCTAGAAGAAACAAGACAAAGTGACTGCAATAGTGCTTAATCCTCATCACATCTCAGAATATACTCAAAGGACGTGTAAAACCCAGAAATCAGCATAGCTACATCAATCCTTTCCCCTTCCCTCAGGATGGCATGAGAAATAAAGCACTCATTTTGCAGACTCACCTCTATGTGTCTACAGGGTCTCAAATTACCGAAACAAACCCCCACTTTGGAATATCACCAATCATTCCTTGCTGTCTGCTGAAGAACACACACAAGCAAGACACTGGTCTGGCCTCACTGTCTGAGCGAAAATGTTCAAGAGACAACTGGATGTGGCCCTTGGTGCTGTGGTTTAGCTGACGTGGTCTTTGGTCAAAGGTTGGATTTTATGATCTTGGAGGTTTTTCCAGCCTTAATGATCCTGTGATTCTAAGATTCCATGAAATGCCCTGCACACCACTACAGAAGGATGGCAGGTTGCTCACCTGACTTCCCATGTCTTGACTATTGTGTCCCAGACTCCAGAGTCCAGCAATAACAGGCCCTCCCATGGAAGGGGGGTGATAGCACAGCTTAGATGTGCCCTGGTTCAAGACCAGGCTCCGTTTACTCCATTCAGTCAGATGCCCTTTCCCTTTCCCATGTTTGTAATCTGGATACAAGGCAGTTGTGCTTTTGATGTGTGATAAATAAAACAAGGAGTGGGAAGTGTGAAAAGTTACACAATAATTAGGATCACAGACAAAATTAAAATATTCTGAAAAAAAATGAAAATCTGTCTGGGATCCTGTGCCTTTCTCCCTCCAGTTTGCTTCTCTCCCTTCCAGATTTAGTTTCTAATAATCTTTCCCATACAAGTAAAAATGTGTCAGACACAAGATCACTGGGGCACTTTCAGGGTTGATTCATCCAAACATAAGAGATCCCACCCACAAAAATGCATCTTTTCTGTACAGAACTGACTATGTGGAAGCAGATAATTGGAAGTAATTAATCACACCAAAGACAAACAAAGTTAGACATAAATCATTAAGCTAACAAGAACATGATCTGCTTCTCTACCCCCTTCCATCTCCTCATCTGCCTCCACGCTGCTTTGAGGAAAGGCCATGGCTTGCAGAGAAAATGTTACCAGTGCATTTTATGGCTTATAATGATAGCAAAGAGAGCTTGCTTTATTTTTTCCCTTTGTATTTTTTTTCCTTTGTGTGACTATGATGTGTGTATGCCTCTGTAGATCTTCCATGCTGAGAGCTCCAACCATATATAAAGAGAGCGCACGCTATTCAACCATCATTAAGCATCTTTTGCAACCTTGTACTATATCATCACTGTACTGTCCATTCAGCAAGTTTTCATGCTTGAAATATCCACACTGACCCTTGAGATGTGTCAGCTAGTTTGTGTAACAAACAAGTTCTGATAACTTGCTTTTATGACCACTGTCTGAGGCGTCTCAGCTCTCATTCACATTCATCGTGCTGCACAAAAGCCTTGCATCTCTGACCTTATTCCCCATGACCTAGTTGTAATACTTTAGATTTAATGGTCTTATTGTTGAGCTGCCCTTGGAGGGATCCTTATGCTTTTCCTACCAAAGTCTCCTTGAGATACGGTGTCTTATCAGATCATTTGCACTTCAAAGTGCTCTAGGAGGGCCTGAATCACCAGCCATGGCTTCTGGCTGGAGGAGGAGCTGGATTGTGTCCTTCACAAAGGGCAGGTGTTTTAGGAAATGAGAATGAATTACAAAAGGGCAGGTGACAGATGCTGATCTCTGCTTTGCTAGTCCACATTCTTTTAGCAGGTATGTCCAAAAAAGCCCTTCAACTGGCTGGTGCAGGAAACACCAGCCAGTTAACTCATTGTCAGTGAATCCTTGAAATGGAAAAGTGACACAGCTGATTATATTCTTATCATTTTTAACGTCAAATAGTGGCAATTTTGATACAGATAATACCAATAAAAGACTAACTGGAGAAACCAGCTAGCTGAAACAGAAGTCTTGGAATTTGACTGATGTAGACTTGAAGAAGCAGGGGCACAAGTGTGAGCACAAGTATGTGTATGAGAAGTGAACCTTAAGTGTGCAAATGAAATATCCAACTACAACATTTCTGCTACAAAAGAATATTCAGCCAAAGAGGAGACAAGAACTAATAATGTGCAAACTTTTGTTTACACAAAAGGTTGTATAGGCTACCAGATGCTTCAATTCCATAGAAAGGTATTTAGTCAGAAACATCCAGTTCTGTCCCATGGGGTGTAATCTCTGAATAAAAGGAAACTTGAATTGTTGCTGTTTATGTTTAACAAGAGAGGCA
Source organism: Ptilonorhynchus violaceus (assembly GCA_013397565.1). Lineage (NCBI taxonomy): Eukaryota > Metazoa > Chordata > Aves > Passeriformes > Ptilonorhynchidae > Ptilonorhynchus > Ptilonorhynchus violaceus. The sequence goes on along the minus strand of VZRJ01002570.1, from coordinate 869,812 downwards.
GACCCTAAATTTCCTTTTCATAACTAGCAAAGATCTTAGATTTATAAGAAAGCTAGATGACCCAAATGATAATGGCCCACCCCCAAACTCAGAAAACTTATCCAAAATATAGATAATGAGTCAGTGGTAACAGCCAGGTCCACCCCTATTTAAAATCCTTTTGGGGAGACCTCTTTCACCCACCTTTGTACATTACGATGTATATACACCTCTGTCTGAACTGGTTCCCAGCACAGTCAATGAAGAGAAATAAGTACACGGGGGATCTGAATCATCTGATCTATTTTTGCTCGACTTTAGGAGATGAATCACCTCTTGCCTGCTTCTCTCTGGCTGCATGGGAAGTCTAGATTACTTGTTCAGATGCAGATGATTACCTTGTAGACCTTTCTATTGGAAAAGATTTGCATTATCCTTCAGAGCTCTTTGATATTTTGTATGGTTGCGTGAAGAACCGAACCTCTGTTTAGTTTTTGACAGTGAAGAGGATTAACTGAGTAACGACAAGAGATGGCTGCAATGATTGGTGAAAGATAGATTAGTTCATCTTCAGTTCTTTCTGAGAGCCCAAAACGTAGAGGAAGAGTCTCTCCATGACTAGCAGAATTAATGCCACATACTGTGTCAGCTGCCCTTCCTGGGTGGGAAGGCAGAAGCAGAGGGAATGAGGCAATATCATGCACTGTACTCTGCATTTTCGTTTCTCCTCATGCCAAAACTGTTGCTTCTTATTGTGCAGACTTGCCTAGAGGCTTGGGGCTGTTGAATTAGCAGAATGAAGCAGGCAATCTGTTCCCCTTTTCCTTCACAGTATTTTACAGTCTTTGTAACATCACCAGTGTAATTCCTGTCTGTGGTGGGGAAAAGGTCTTACAGAAAAGGAAATTTTTGTGAGTAAGATCAGTATCATTCAGAATAAATGAACTGCTTGGTATATCCTGGCAACAACAACAAAAAAAAAAAAGCCAAAAAACCATGAAGTACTACTGAAAGCAAAATTTGAAATAAAAAGTGAATCACAGAGAAAGAACTCAATTATGTGTGCAAAACCTATTCAGTATTCAAACAATCCTGAACATCAAAAAGGGTCACCTCTTCATGGTCTGAAGGGAAAAAGAAAATTAATAATATTAAAAATATTGTGCAGGAGCAAGGAAGTCTGGTTTTTTGGCTTGGAGGTTTTTTGTGGTTGTTGTATTTTTTTTTTTTAAGTGATAGTGGTAATCAGCAAAGAGAGGACTGGTCATTTCAAAAGGTTTCCAAATGTATACCAGCTATATACAGCACCATGGGAATATAGCCACTGTCTGAGGAGTATCCCCCAAATATATGAGGCACTCTATGGGAGAGTAAGAGGAGTGATAATTTGACCAAAGACAGATGGGAGAAACTGCTGTTCCTTAGGAACTTTTCTGTTCATGGAGAACAGGTATGATCCTTCTATCTGATCCACAAAACCATAACTGATAAATTTCACAGACCTGGACTTACCTACTTTGAAGTGTGGAAGGAGCAAGCCAGGACACAGACATGTGATGCCCTTGTCTGAGGCATTCCAAAGTGAGGAACTCTGCACATCTGCCAGCCTCCCAGTAGATGCAAAGTAAGAAGAATTTAGGATAACATATGTTACTTCACCTCCATGGCTTTATCAAGAACCTAAGCCTGCTCTTCTGTTAATCAATCATCTGGCTTTTGTTTTCAGGAAAGTGCTTATCTCAAGCAGCAACCAAAGAAGTGATTAGACTTTTAGGAGTGGTTAATATCCAAACCCAGGTCTCTTTTTCTTCTCTTTGCATTGATTTACAAAGAAAAAAGAGCAGACATTGCCTATGATTGCTACTAAGATCCATAACTGTCTGAGCGGGTTTCCATGGAATTAAATCTGTTAGTCAAAGAAGCAAGAAGTCACCTTCAGTAAAATAAATATTGTAACAAAATTTTACAAAGTTGACAAGAATGTTGACTCCTGTTCCTCCCCACCCTGTTATCTGTCTTTGAAGACACAGCACAAAAGAAATACAGTCAAAAAGATCAATGACCTTCGAACAACCAAGTTTCTGAGAACAAAGTTGTGTTGTTTTCTTGTCAGGAAATTTAGTATTCCTTCTGTGAAACACAATTTAGTCAACCTATTAAATGCAACCATAGATCTTATTAATGAAAAACTGCTAATTTATTTTTTCTCCAATTATAGTGTAAGGTTTGGTGTAGGAGAAAAAAAAAAAACACTAAAACCAACTTCTGTTTTCTCCAGCCTTTCCATTGTCTAGAGCAGAAAAACAAAATGAAAAAGTTTTCTTCAGGCAAGAGAACAAGAAAACAATTATCTCCTTCTTCCCTTTTTAAATTCCCTTTTCCCTGTCTACCTCCCCATCTCCCTTTATAGAGGGATTATTATCAGAAATAATAAAATCTATTCCCTAAGGATAAAGGATGAGTAAACCTTATGGAAGGTGAGATTTTCTGAACCATTCATTTGAAAAGTCATTTAGTATTCATAACCCTTTCATTCTAATTTAAATCTGTATGGCTTGAGCCAGTTTTCTCTTGGACCAGTTTTACACCTGAACAACTCCACTGGGATGGCTTCTCCCCTGCATTGCATTTTGCACAGTGAATTATACCTGAAAAAAATGACTGCTAGATGCTACAGCCCTGCTTTGGGACAATTCTTCGTGCACCTTGCAGGGAGGCAGATGATTATCTGCAAGATATAAAGCAGCAGAGATCCTGGGCCCTTTGCCATTTACGGGGCTACTTTGGACTTTCAGTAGCACCAAAACAAAGGAACTTTGCAGGGATGATCCAGAATATTCTAAAACTGCTCAGTGTTGCCTGTGTCATCCAGCCAGGAGTTGGGAATACATTGTGGCCTGCGAGACTGCAAGTTTTGGAAGCAACCAGGGCATGCTCAGAAGCATATTAGCCTGGTCACTGCTGGCTTGATATGCAACACAACATCAGTTCCTCAGCCACTATAGGCTTGAAAATTTAATGTGTTAATCGTCATAGATAGATCATAGATAAAAATTATATCCATTACCCAGGGAAGGAGCCTGCAGCAATGAGTGTGAGGGTCCTGCAGGAAAACTAAAATGAAATGGCCTAAGAAAATATCACAAGTCAGCTTTGAGCCTCATCCTTGTTTCAGAGTTTCTACCCCTCCTAAGACAGGCAAGCTGTAACCTGGCCTATTAGGTGATAGGTTTTCCTCCCTTTCAATCAATTCTTCCCAAATTCTTCCCCTTCCCAAACAGAAGACATGAGCACTTCTTCCTCCACCTCCTCGAGGCCTTTTGAACTAAGTGATGAAAATCAGCAATGGAGCCTTGCGTGAGATGTCTTCAACCTTTGTGGAATTACCCATTCACTTGAGTGGATTGGAGCTTTTCTGGCCCAATTCTAGATGCAAAACATCAATAATGTAAAATTTCCCAAGCATCTGCAGAACCCCTGGAGCAGTGTCTAATTTTAAAGTAGTCAAGACAGTTTATTTGGACTCTATTTGTCGTGTAAGCACAATGGGATATGTTTCAGGGCAAGATTCCAAATGTCTAGAAAAGGCAAAATATTCCATACTTAAAAGGAAGTACGCTTGCCTGAGACCTTCTAGGATATTCATTCCTGACAGCACATGAGATACATGAGAACCTAAATCTTAGAATTTTTTTTCTTGTAATTTTAGGTGCTTGTGCATCCTTACTCACACATTCCCCAGCTGGACTGCATTTAACCCAATTAAATACATAGACTGGAGGAAATTCTGGCCTTGTCTTCACTCCCATATTGTCAATGTAATAATACTTCATTACCTTATAAAGCACCTTAGACAAGTTTTACGCAGTCTAAGATTGGAAATTGTGTTTATGAGCACTCTGCTTCAGTGTGAATATAGCCTGAGCGGTGAAGTGTGTGCTTCTTGCCTCCTGCATAGTCCTTAACCCTCCTACAGCCTTGTGCTGAGGCAGGTGCACAGAAAATCTAAACCCCACAATCAACAAGTAAAACAATTACAGGAGGTACCATGATAGAGAGCCAAGGCCTTTGTCAAACCTGGTGTCTGTAACTGCCTAAGACAAGGAAATGGAAGTGGAAATACCTCTCACAAAGGAGAATTATCACAGTGAAAACTTCCAGAAGATGAAGCAGCACTTCCAAGAAGCATTTTGACAGCTCTGCCAGGGATGAACGGCAGGAGGAAAGTGTAAGGTTGCCCTTTTGACCAGAAGTTGCTGATAAGATTGAACACCCTTGTTCTTTGGAGGGCTGTTCATAGCAGCAGGAAGGCCCAAATCAGCTGAGGTGCTGTGTTAAGCTGGTCAGTTGGCAGCCTCATCGATAAGACTGGCTGGAAAGCAAGAACGAAATTTTTTGAAAATTTTTGACATCTCTCTTTCTTCTCCTGAAGAAGGCTTCCTAGACTGTATTGGTAAAAATATACACCGAGAGAATTACCGTAGCTAGTGTCCAGACCTGGAGGGGACTAACAGGGTTAAATGGCCCTGGCAGGTGGTTTTAAGAATACAAAGCAAGAACAATGCTTTAAATGCCTTCTCTGAATGACTTGGATTTGATCTCCCACATGACAACTCATCTCCAAGCTATGATGTCTGTCAGGCAGGCAGGCAGTCTCCTGGTTTGAGTTGTCTCGTATTATACAAATATGAAATATTTAAAGCAGGACCACAAAGGGGCTAATTATGTTTTCTGGAGAACATTCTCCTCTAGATAGATGGCCCTGAAACAAACTCATGCCTTCTCGAAGGGATTTTTTTACTGTCTTTCTTTGTTGTCCTGAGTCACTCTAACTTTGATCACAAATTGCATCCTATACCTATTCATGCTTCCTGACGGTTACAGGGAATGAAGGTTCAATTTCCACAGAGAAACTGGTGGTTGAATCAGATGATGACAAACACAAGGAACATTTATTGAGTTAGACCATCCATTATTACATAAAACAATGTTCCAACCATTATCAATAATCTTGTTATGGCTCATTATAATCTTATAACAGCACAAATAGTATCCCACCTAACGCGTGCACCATGAGAACATGCGCAGTCTTCTCTCTTCTCTTCTCTTCTCTTCTCTTCTCTTCTCTTCTCTTCTCTTCTCTTCTCTTCTCTTCTCTTCTCTTCTCTTCTCTTCTCTTCTCTTCTCTTCTCTTCTCTTCTCTTCTCTTCTCTTCTCTTCTCTTCTCTTCTCTTCTCTTCTCTTCTCTTCTCTTCTCTTCTCTTCTCTTCTCTTCTCTTCTCTTCTCTTCTCTTCTCTTCTCTTCTCTTCTCTTCTCTTCTCTTCTCTTCTCTTCTCTTCTCTTCTCTTCTCTTCTCTTCTCTTCTCTTCTCTTCTCTTCTCTTCTCTTCTCTTCTCTTCTCTTCTCTTCTCTTCTCTTCTCTTCTCTTCTCTTCTCTTCTCTTCTCTTCTCTTCTCTTCTCTTCTCTTCTCTTCTCTTCTCTTCTCTTCTCTTCTCTTCTCTTCTCTTCTCTTCTCTTCTCTTCTCTTCTCTTCTCTTCTCTTCTCTTCTCTTCTCTTCTCTTCTCTTCTCTTCTCTTCTCTTCTCTTCTCTTCTCTTCTCTTCTCTTCTCTTCTCTTCTCTTCTCTTCTCTTCTCTTCTCTTCTCTTCTCTTCTCTTCTCTTCTCTTCTCTTCTCTTCTCTTCTCTTCTCTTCTCTTCTCTTCTCTTCTCTTCTCTTCTCTTCTCTTCTCTTCTCTTCTCTTCTCTCCTCTCCTCTCCTCTCCTCTCCTCTCCTCTCCTCTCCTCCTGACTGGCAGTCAGGTGTCTTGATAGGTCTTCTTGGAGTTTTGTCCCATATTTTTTTCTTGTCCAGAAAAACTGATCTATCAATGTTTATGTTTATATCAGTGAATTCCTGCCTAGGTGCCACATAGATCACCAGCCAGGTATTTGCATGTTCATCTTGCCATGATGTTGTCATTTTCTTCATCAGTCTCAAGCAAGCTATTTTTTTTCTGTTAGTTTCAGCCAAGCACTATAAAGCTTCAGGTAATTTCTATTTCATATCCCAGCCGACCTGCAGCTACAGTTTGCATTGTACTCCATCTTCAGCAGATTTCAAGCAACAAGGGAAGGTCTTGCATAATCCTTCAAGCTGATGTACTAAGATATTTCCAACCAAAATTAAAGAGAAAAAAAAAGAAATCTCTAGGAGAAAAAAAATTTGGCAATTTCCCGGTAAACACTTTTGTGGCATTTCTATCACAACCGAAGTTGAAGCTCTTCATAATTTCTTGCATGGTTATGCTCAGAACCACGTCAATCCCAGCTGGTTTCAGGAGCAAGACAGATATTATACTACCTAGGCCTCACATAAAGTTTTCCACTTTATTACACCATGATCAGTGTCATTATCCACACTATGGACAAAGCCAAGTAACACTAAGCAGCATAACCTTCCCAGCTCTACCACCACCCAGCAGAGCTTGAAGGCTCAGTCTTTGGCTACCATTAATCCAGATACCCTCCAGCTTCCAGCTGAGGACAGTCTGAATGAACCAAAGAACTAAAGTAAAAGCCAGACTAGCAATGAACTAAAATCAGTGCCAGCAGGCACAGGAATCTCAGGGGATTGCAGTCAGCTGGGCTTGCCTGACAGAAGCCAAAGCTTTGTGAGGCCAGAGTTAACATCTTGTTTAAATCTCTCAGCAGGGGCAGGGACAGAACTGATGATCAACCTGGTTGGCTCAGAGTGAGTAATGACTCCACCATTTGTCTTGTGCATTGTGTTTCTCCTCCCCTCTCCTCTCTTCATCCTCATTCTCCTCCCCTCTCCTCTCTTCATCCTCATTTCTTAAGCGTAATAAGCTTCTCACATACCTGCTGTTGCATCATTTGAGCTAAACAGTCTTGATCATTTCCCCTCATGTCTTGCCTGACCAATCCTTGAATATGAAACTTTTATAACCTTATGAAACAGAAGCATGGATTCAGTGTGGAGGAGTTTTTCCTCCTAGAGAAGACATGAACTATCTGGGGACGTCACTGATGTATTTTGAATGCTAAGTGCAGCTGTTTTCCAGGAAAAACTAATCAGTTGTCTCCTTAGAAAATGCCATGGTACTTCTCAGGTACTTCCTAGGAAACTTTTGATAATTTAATGGGAATTTTTTATAACATCTACCTATTTTCAGTAGTATTCATCAAATAAAAGATAGACATGTTCATCTGCGTTAGTACATTTTTAACCAGCATGATCAATCTCTTACTAACATACATACCTACTTTATATCTAGATACTTCAAAAGGTGATCAGTCAGCTCCAATGATCAAACCTTACTGGGATGAACCTCAGCCTTTTTGCTTACCTAGTTTTGTTACTTCAAACATGCACGGCATAAGAATGACTGATCATTGCCCTGCTCTCATCTTCCAGTTCAGGATACTGATGTGACAGAGAGATGTTTGGACCGTTCAGTATGGATGAAAAACTTGAAAGCAAAAATTCAGCCAGGAGCTGTTACTCGAATGGATTTACTTCTAGCTAAGATGTGAAGAACCATCTGCTTTTGGAGCAGAGCTTTAAGTGCCATCTATCTCCAGCTGTTCTCCAGCATCTGAGCTCTTCTCTGGCACTACATGGTGCTGCTCTAGCCTTTGTAAGCAGGTCAGTTCTTAGAAATCATTTACACTGCCATGAAGTCTCAGTTGGTCAAAGCATACAGAATAATGACAGCTCTGAAAAGTAAGACAGCGGTGTATAAAGGATAAAGAAAGAATTATGTATGCATGAGGCATAAAAAAATTACAAGAAATTGCATTAGAGACAATTTAAAAAAAAGAAATCATCCAAATGCTCAAACACAGGAGCTGTATCAACAACATATTCTCTGTCGTCTTCACAGGAGCTAGGCTATGTGTTTCCTCTCTAACAGCCTTTGGAAACTTCTTGGTATCAGATCTACTTTTCTACAATGAAATCAAATGAAATCACCTTACAAAAAAATACTGACTGATTAATTCCTGAGAAGGCTGTAAAATGCCAAAAGGTTTTGTGCAATAAGTAGCATAGAATTTCATGTTCTTTCTCTAATTTTCTAGGTGAATTTCATTTTCCTTTGGCCTGTGGAGATGGACTGTGATGTCTTTTGGGTCTAATAGGAGGTTTTTGATAGAAGTATCTTTGTCAGCTCCCTTTGTCCAGACCGTTTGCTTTGTTAGTCAGCTGGGTTTTCTTTTCTTTTTTTCCCTCCCCTTTTTTAATTAATATGAAGCCCACTGCAACGAGAAAAGAAAACTGATCTATTTTGCTTTTCCAACTGACACAGATCTAACAGAATTATTCCCTCAAAAACCCTCCTTCCATACTATATTTTATTCACAATTTTACCAGTTCTCATTCCTTAATAGGCCCAGCTCTGTGTGTTTCTATTTGATCATATTGTGAAGAAACCCAAAAAATCCAGCATCTATTTCGCCTTGCTTCATCACCATCATCCTTCATCAGCTACTACATCCCCTACCACAGTTCCCCTACCAACATTTTTTTCTGCCCTTTCAGTCTTTTCTTTGTCTCACTTAACGTGTTGATTTGGACATGCTGAGGGGTAATGGTGAGGTTGCTAAGCCACTGAGTGTCTCATAACTATGGCTGGCTGACTGAACATTTCCCAGCTTGCTCCTGCATGGCCTTTCTGTGAATGGAAATTAAATTATTCTTTAATTATGACCAGTATTTCATGCTACAAAGCACCAGACATTTTCTCTCTCTTTGCAATAATCCAAATTACATGCCACTGGTTGAAGTACGAGGGTCTTGAGCACACTGTGACAAACTTATACTGTTCATTTAGGTATTTCCAGTTTGGAGTGAAGACTCCTACGTGCAAATGTTAAGTACGTGTCATGAATAGTGTGTGAAACACAACACAAACATGAGCAGCTGAGGAAAAAGTGGTTTAATGTGACCGGTCATTAAGCATAAAATGAAGCACTGAAAATGGCTCACAGTACAGGAGAAAAAATGAAAACCTACAGCAGTGAAGCTTCTTAGAGCTTTGCCCACTCCCCCACTCCTCCATTCTTCCATGGAAGTGCTGCCATTTAACATATTTCCACACAGCCAATTTCTCTTGGGTCTAAGGGTGGTACCTCATGGTGTGATGAGCAGTCAGAGAACCGGACTCAGAGTGGTTGTCACGGGGTGGAAACTCCTTCACTAGAAAATGTGATCTACAGTTAGAAACACAATCAGATCAGCAGTGTGGACCACAAATGATGAAGACAGTGTGCAGGGAGATTTGGAAATCTGGGCTGAGATCTGAAGCATGTTGAAAGGGAGCTCTGTGGAACACCATGGCTCCCAACTCCTGTCTCCCTGAATTTTGCTTTTCCCTGGCAGTGCTGCCTCACATTAAGGCCAGACAGAATTGTTGAAAATATTGGCTGTATCACGTCTCTTTGAGACAGTAACTCCCAGCTTCTGCTGAGTCTCAGCGAGCATGTGTATCCTCTTGTCTGGGAATGGAAAAACATCATTTGGCACACTGTATTTTAAAGATGGATGGGTCATCCAAGCACCTGCAAGAAATGAATACTCTAGCTCCACACTAGCTAGGAGAGCCAACACCCACTTTGAGCTGAATATTGATGAGGAACATACATAGCAGCAAGAAGGGCTTCTCTAGGTGTATTAGCAGCAGTGATATGGAAATATGGAACTGGTATCCATATGGATATGGAAATATGGACGAGTGGGAGAGAGACCCAGTGAAACAGAACACAGAAAAGTATTCATTACCTTCCTCATATAGGTTTGTACTGGTAAGATAGTCCTTCAAGAATTCCAGGCCTCTGAGACCAGAGGGAATGCCTGGAGAAAAGGAGACCTACCCTCATTACTGAAGGACCAGGTTTGGGTCTCTACACAAGTACCTGGAACCTTATAGGATGCACCTGTGAGTGCTGAGGGTGCAGGAGACTACACTGTGACTCCACGTTCAATCATCTTTGAAGGATGATGGTGGTCAGGGGATGTTCCTGAGGACTGGAAGAAAGCAAATACCACCCCTATCTTCAAGAAGGATAACCCAGGGGACTAAAGGCTGGGAAGTCTCACCTCAGTCATAGAATCATTGAATGGTTTGGATTGGAAGAGACTCCTAAAGTTCATCCAGTCCACCCCTCCTGCAACAAACAGGGATCTTTAACACCATCAAGTTTCTCAGAGCCCCATCCAGCCTGGCCTTGAATGTTTCCAGGGATGAGGCATTTGCCACCTCTCTGTGAAACCTGGTCCAGTGTTTCACCACCCTCATTGTCAAAAAATTCCTTCCTTATATCTAGTTTGAATCTACCCTCTTTTAGTTTAAAACCATTACCCCCTGTCCTACTGCTACAAGTCCTACTAAATCAATCCTTGGGAAGGTGATGGAGAAAATCCTCCTGGTAATTATATCCAAACATACGAAGCACATTGTGATTGTGAGCAGTCAGCATGGATTTTTGAAGGGGAAGTCATGTGTAATCAATCGAATAGCTTTTATAATGAGATGGCTGGTTCAGTGGATGAGGGGAGAGCAGTGGATGTTGTTTACCTTGACTTTAGCAGAGCTTTCAATGCTGTCTTTTGTAATGCCCTCACAGACAAACTGATTAAGTAAGGAGTAGATAAATAGATGTGGAGGTGGACTGAAAACTGGCTGAACTGCTGTGTGGCCAGTGGCACAAAGGCAAGTTGGAGGCCAGTCACTACTGAAGTAGCCTGAGGGATTGATACAGAGGCCACTCAAGTTCAACATCTTTATTAACTACCTGGATGATGGGAAAGAATATACCCTTAGCAAGTTTGGAGATGATAAAAATCTGGGAAGAGTGACTGATAGTCCTGAGGGTTCTATTGCCTTCAGATGGATCCAGGGAAGCTGAAGATACAGGCAGCCAGGAACCTCATTAAGTATGGCAAAGGGAAAGGTGAAGTCCTGCAAGCCCAAGCAAGGCAAGGGAGGTGATTCTTCCCCTCTACTCAGCCCTGATGTGAGACACGTCAGAAATGCTGTGTCCAGTGCGGGGCTGCCCAGTAGAGACATGGAAGTACTGGAGCAAGTCCAGAGAATGCACATCAAGATGGTTACTGGAGCACATGACATACAAGAAGAGGCTGGGAAAGAAGGCACAGAGGGGAACTTATCCATGTGTGTTGATGCCTTAAGGATTAGCTTTTGGATTTTTCTAACCCTGCACTGTACTAAGGTGTAATTCTGAACTCCATATTATGTGCTTCACATTCTTGTTAGACAAAACATTCTCCTTAGGCCTGGAAAACAAGGTCACTATCCTAGGCCTGAATATAAACAAAAGTGAATTGGGAGGGGGTGAATGGGGGAATATTACTTCATTACCTGAAACTGTAATTGGACAATTAACTTCTGATAAGCAAATGTACCAAACTTATATCTGGGGGGGAAAACTCGTGATCGGAGTCCATCTTGGTCTAGCCTAGCATCAGCAAGGCTCTGTACCAGAGGTGTACCACTCAAAGGCCTTCAATAAATTCATACTTTTATTCACTAACTTTGTTCAGTCTCTGTTTCAGGTACTCCCAATTTTAGGCATCAGTGTAAGTGCATGACAGCAGGGAGAGTAGATCAAAATGGATTCTTTTCAGTAGCACTCAGTGACAAGGACAAGAGGCAACGGGCACAAACTGAAATGAAATGCAGGAAATACCATTTAAACATAAGAAGAAAATGCCTTTTTCACCATGAGGATGATCACACGCTGGAACAGGTTGCCCAGAGAAGCTGTGGAGTCTACACCCTTGGACACACTTGAAACTCATGGGCCCAAGCAGCCTGGTTTTGCTGACCCTGGTTTGAGAAAGATGAGGTTGAACTACATGATCTTTACAGGTCCTTTTCAATCTCAGCGATTCCGTGAAATTCCCTCTCTTACCCTATGCTACAAAGCATTTTTTCCAGTGTGAAGAAGTTATGGCTTCCTTAAAAACCTCTCAAAGCCATTGGTTGTCTCTGCAAGAAAAGAAAGTTCAAGTCTACCTTCAGGCAGTCTTGGCCTACTGACAGAAGCAAGTATTTAGGTGCCTGCTATTTCCTGGGCAAAGGGAGCCTTTGTTCCTGTACCTTAGGAACAAAAATGGGAATAAACCACACTGGCTAATATCCCGTAGTGGAGAAGGCCTTAAGGCTGTTTTCTGGCCTGTGAGGCAGTTAAGCTTTCTTGATTTCTTGAGGCTTCCACTGAAATGATTGTGACTTTAAATGTTCAAAGCTGCCACAAAGGTGAAAGATTGCCTGCCCGCCTACCTGTCTTCTGGCTTTTTTTTAAAAAAACCCATGTCTTAGGTTTCAGACAAGAGTGTCAACAAAGAGAACATTGAATGAAATCTTCTCCAAGAGCCCTAGAGAAGATGTTCCTGCTCTTTTCTGAGGCTCCTCTCTCACAGTCTATATGGATGCTTTTTGTTTGTTTCCCTGTTGGAGGTGTCTGCCAGTCCTCTGCACTCAGCTCTTGAACTTTTTGACATTTTTCACTCAAATGAGAAAGAATGGTAGTGTCCCTCATGGGTGGAAAAGCTGAAAGCTCTGAGAATCCAGTTTTGCCATCTTTATTAAGCTGCAGCAAAAGCTTTTAAACACGACTTCTGGGTTATTAGGCGCGGGAAATTCTATCTAAGAGACACAATGACAAAGGAAGCAGACTGTTATTAATTGTTCTTCATCTGGAAAACCTTCTCTTTTTTTAATTTTTTTTTTTTAATCAGTTACTTCATACCTGAAGGGGTAAATCAGAGGCTGGGGAGCTGAGCCTTGCAAGGAAGCGGCAGACCACTCACTGCTGCTCCAAAGCAACTGTGTTGCTGCTGAGAGAGGGGAGCATCCTCCAGCACCTGGTCTCACTTTGATGAGATAAAATTGATTGAGGAAACACCCAAATGTGAGCTCTAGTAAGGGGAATTTAGGAGAGGCAGAGGAAGATGAATTTAAAAAGTGTAAAACCTATGAACCCCAAACATTTAGGTTCACTGTTTACTGTAATTAAGATGTGTGCTGTCTACAGCCTATATTCTCACATCCAGAGGTTTGTTTGATTACACTTATAGGCTTAACAACTTTTCTGTGCAGAAAGTGTTCAGACTGTTTCTAGAATAATGACTTCATAATCCTACTCTGTTTAAATTATCTCAAAGAATCTTGTCCATGCTTTTCTATAAGGTAGACACTGTAAGTGCCATAAATATTTTACTGCCTCAAAAAAGCAGGGTGAGTGAAATGCAACAGTAAATTCAAGGTGATGAAACATGTTTGCAGCAGGGTACGTCATCTGAGTTTTCTGTTTACTGTGTGAGGATGTATGTGCTTCCAAAAGCCAAATTATAGCTAGAAAAGGTCTCTGAGATTTATTGTATTGCACCTGACCGGGGTTCATCCAACTCCATGTATTGTCTTCTAATTTGATGCATAAAATTAATGAAACAGAAACAAGGTCATCCCAAATGAAAAGGACTCATCTTCTGTGCAGAGGAAAGAATGCTACATCTAATCTAAAAAGCAGAATTGTTAGTAAGGGGCTGGAGCCTGAAAATATGTGTAGGCAAGGAAGAGACTGCAACTAGCTGGAGGGGAAAACAGTAACAAAAAAAAAAAAAGAAATAAAAAAGGCAAAACCAACTTTTTAAATGCTTTCAGATGATTATTATAACAATCTGGAAATGATCAGCATGATGTTTGCACCATAAACAAAACATATAATTCCAGTTTTGTAATGTTAAACATAGTGCCAAAGAAGAAAATTTTGTGCGAAACTTTCTGTAGCACCAGGTGTTAGGAAAATATGCTTTCTATTTCTCTGGTCTTTTATTCAAAGAAGACATTGCAGGTCTCATTCTCCTGAAAGCGTGCCATCCTTTCAGCTCTGCACGAGTATTCCATCTCCTTATGAAGAAATGCACAGTATATACAGCCAAACACTGTCACTAATTGTGCACTTCCTCTAAACCAGCAAGATGACCTCAAGGTGACTCCCATTTCCCTGGCTATGAAAACCACCTCGCTTGTGTTGGGATGTATGACCTCGAGTCCTACTGATGTGTAATTACTCATGCACAATTAGTTTTGTTTGGTTTAACTCATTTCACTGGACAAGGGCATGTGACACTCATATAAAACAGGCCCTGGTCTAACTGCTGGCCTGAATTCAACACTCAGAACCATGAGTGTTCAGAACAACACCTCTTCATTTTCTCATGTGTCTCCATCATTCCGCTCTGAGCCAGAACCAAAATCAGTGCTGTCAAGAAACTAATATTCTTAGTATCCTATTTTTAAATAACCATTTTCAGTGGCAGATCTTCACTGAAACACTACTTAAAGTAGTTCAGGTCTACCAGGACCTCTTCTAGATGCAGAAATATGTATCTGTGGGCAGGAAATTATGTGCCTAAGATCACACAGTTACAGAATCTTGTGCAAGCCACTACTCTCTAGCTAGAGATCTCTATAATATTGTGGTATAACAGGATTGTGGTAGATTGACCTCGTCTGGCTTCCAGCTGCCCACCCAGCCACCCTCTCACTCCCCCTCCTCAACAGGACAGAGAAGGAAATAGGATAAAAATGGTCTTGGGTAGAGATAAAGACAGGGATATCTCTCAGCAGTTACCATCATGAGCAGAACAGACAACACTTGTGGAAAATTAATTTATTCTGTTGCAAATAAAAATAATTTTTGGCAGTGAGAAACCACAAGCCCCTGCCCCTTTTTTCCAGTGCTTAGTTTTGACTCTTCAGTCCCCTTCCTGCAAGGGGGGACAGAACTGCACTTTATGTCTCTGTGGTCAGCCAGTCACATTGTTTTGTCTGAGGAAGCCCTGAGGGACTAACCCTGACTGCTTCAGGGACAGATCCAGACTGCCAAACACAGGCCCTTCCATACTGAAAACTATACTTAAAATAAAGGCTGATGGTACAACATGTTGTTAGGGTAACAGCAACTAACTCTGGATTTCACTTGTGAAGGGAACGCCACAGACGCTGGACTGAGGGATCCAGGGATTTCTGACTTGGCCATCCATAGGTGAGGCTGCTGTTGCCACCTGTAGGTCCAGGAAGTAACAAGGATGAGCAGGTATCAAAGATGTCAACCTGCACTGAGCATACAAGAGGCCAGGCATGATAACCAACACAGAAAGCAGGACTTTTGCCAGTATCCCCATAAAAACCAGCAGCATTCACACAGGCATGAGAAACACAGATGTCTTAATCCTCTTCCTCCTTTTCAGGTGACCAAGTCTGAGGTTCAGTGATAGACATGCACACTTTTAAATCTCTAGTACCTCAGTGCAAACCCTGGGGTCCTTATTCAGCCACCAGCTGTAAGCTTGTGTCTTTCCAGGTGTTGGCTGCCCAGGCCAGCTTGAAGTTCATATGTGAATCACATAGAAAGTGAGGTCACACCCACAGTGAATTTGCAGATGACACAAATCTGAGTGGTTCCATCAACACACCTGAGGGATGGAATGCCATCCAGAGGGAACTGGACAAATTGGAGAAGAGGCTGCATGAGAACTTCCTGAGGTTTAACAAGACCAAGTGCAAGGTGCTGTGCCTGGGTCCAGGCAAGCCCCGGTACCAATCCAGGCTGGGGGATGAACAGATGGAGAGCAGCTCTGCCCAGAAGGACTTGGAGGTGTTGGTGGCTGAGAGGCTGGATGTGACCCAGCACTGTGCACTTGCAGCCCAGAAACCAAACCTGTCCTGGGCTGCATCCAAAGCCCTGTGGGCAGCAGGTGAGGGAGGGGATTCTGCCTCTCTGCTCTGCTCTGGTGAGACCCCACCTGCAGTGATGTGTCCAGCTCTGAGGTCCTCAGCACAGGAAAGACATGGACTTGTTGGAGCAGGTCTAGAGGAGGGTCATGTAGATGATCTCCCTCTCCTAGGGAGACTGACTGAGGTCTCTGGGGCTATTTTATTGCACCTGCCAGTGCCTAAAGGGGGTTTATAAGAAAGACGGGAGCAGAATTTTTAGCAGAGCCTGTTCTGATAGAACAAGGGGTAATGGTTTAAAACTAAAAGAGGGCAAACTCAGATGAGTTATAAGAATTTTTTTACAATGAGGGTGGTAAAACACTAGATAAGATTGCCCTGAGATGTATCCCTAGAAACATTCAAGGCCAGGTTGGACAGTGGTTTTAGCAACCTGCTCTAGTGGAAAGTGTTCCTGTCTGTGGCAGGAGGGTTGGACTACTTGATCTTTACAGGTCTCTTCCAACCTCAACCATTCTATGAATGTATGAAAATGGGAATAGGATTAAATAAGAAGAAAGCACACACTGCATTTCTCCAATTTGCCATGCTTGTTCCGCCCCAATTCACCTTGATCCCTCCCTTTCTCACATTTAGCCTTTGCCCTAAATGTCCCATATTAATTTTCATGCATCCTCAAAAAAATTCCCTCAAAGCATTCTAAAAGCAGCTTTATAGAACCTTACAAGTCTCCCCGAATATTCCAAAATTAGTTTGCTTTCTCCTGTGGTGTATGTGGGAAACTTGTTTCCTCCCTTCTTGATCAGCTGCAAAATTCTGGTTGAGCCCCCTAAAGGCTTTAGTCATTTGTTCAATGGCCCCTCAGCTAATGACCTGATGGCTCAGGCTTTTGCTGGTGTCTATTATCTTGTTTTCCTTAGGGCTTGTGTATCTAGGTGTTTAATTTATTATTTTTCCTGCCTGTTATCTTTGTCTGTTATCTTTGTCTCTTATGCTGATAGCTGTTAACCAGACGTCCTTAGATTCTACGTAACCTTGCATCAGTCAGTGCTTGGATTAAAGAGTTTGAATTAAAAAGAAAAAGACAGGAAGTGCAGAGCAGACCTGAAAGCATGCTAAAGGCTTTGGCTCCAGGGGCTCAGCTCAACTGCTGAATCGCAAATTTCAGTTTACAAGAGGTGTCAAGCCTCCTTCCTCTCTATGTTTATCAGCCAGTTATAAACATCACAAGAAAGCCCAAGGCTGTGTGGAAATGAACGAGCTGTGTGTTTGGTCTGCAATGAGCTGCAGAAACTTTAGTGAGAGCTAGTCCTGATCTCATGACACTGACAACAAAATTACAAAATAACAAAATAGCCATATTTCTGTTTCATGGCTAAGGGTCTGCGACACAGCGACTGAATGGCTAATCCTAAATCACACAGGAATTCTATGACAGACTGAGGATTGGACCTTTCTTCCTCGAGTCTCATCCTGGTGATGCAGACACATCAAAAAATCCCAAAATTCACATTTGGAACCTTTCCCAAGTACGTAGGTACCAAGCTAAAATATGAAACCAGTGCTCTTTCCAAGATGCTCATCAGCTTTCCTTAAAGCTTACCAAGATTGTGATATTCTTTCAGAGTCCAAAAGGGTCTTCAAAGCTTCCACTCACAAACAAATCCTTCTCCTTGTCCCCAGAACACACTTAGGGGTAGTTTTGTACCACTTTATGCTCCAGTGAGAAGGTCTCACCCAGCTCTAGTTCAATAAGACAGACAGCAAATGTCAGAGAAAAGAAATAAAGAGCACAACTGGAAAATCTTAATGTAGATTACACAGCACAATGTTCCTTTGTCCTTACATTCAGCTCACAGCAATATAAAAACTGTGGATAAGAAACCAAACTTCTACTGGGAAAACAAACTCCCTGGGAGGTCATCATCAATAATTGTGATGCAATCTACCATCTACCAGATGATCATTTTCAGAGATTTCCATCCTATTGATGATTCTCTATGAACTTTGTGTGAAATATAAATGTTGCTGCTAATCTGCATTTTTGTTTTGTTGATTTTGTTTTGTGAAAAAAAGCACAACAATGATTGATTACAGCACATTAAAAAAGATGTTAGAAAAACGTTGGAACAATATTGCTTTGTTGCTAAGTGATGATTCCTGAATACATGTTGGCAAAGACAATGCAAGCAGCAAAACCAGATTTGGTTCGAGTTTCTAAAATCCACATTTCTTTATAAAAAAATAACTTTCTTGTTGAAGAACTATTGGAAAATGAACAGAAACTTCTAATTTTAATGTTGCCTGGATGGTAGGTCTTTCTAAATTGGAAGCTGGTTTATCTGAAAATTTGCTTATTCTTTCTTTTGGGTTTGTGTGGCAAAGTGATGGTGGTACTGCCTCTGGGAAAATTCATTTAAGAAGACGGGATAAAAACCTGCACAACTGCAGCAGGAGAGGAGTGAGAATATGTGAGAGAAACAGCCCTGCAGGCACCAAGGTCAGTGCAGAAGGAGGGGCAGGAGATGCTCCAGGTGCCAGAGCTCAGATTCCCCTGCAGCCCCTGGTGCAGCCCATGGTGAGGCAGCTGTGCCCCTGCAGCCCGTGGGGGTCCATGGGGGAGCAGAGATCCACCTGCAGCCTGGGGAGGAACCCACGCTGGAGCAGGGGGATGCTGAAGGAGGCTGTGACCCTGTGGGAAGCCCACACTGGAGCAGGGTCCTGGCAGGACCTGTGGCCCTGTGGAGAGAGGAGCCCAGGCTGGAGCAGGTTTGATGCCAGGACTTGTGACCCCATGGGTGTCCCACATGGGAGCAGCCTGCTCCTGAAGTGCTACAGCCTGCGGAAGGGAACCAGGCTGGAGTAGTTTGTGAGGAACTGCAGCCTGTTGGGAGGATTCACGTTGAAGAAGTTTGTGGTGGACTGTCTCCTGTGTGAGGGACCCCAAGCTGGAGCAGGGGAAGAGAGTGAGAAGGAAGGAGCAGCAGAAATAATGTGTGATGAACAGACTGCAACCCCCACTCCCTGTCCCCCTGTTCTTCTAAGGGTGAAAAAGCAATCTTTGGGAATCAGTTTTATCCAAAAAAGAACTAGAGATACTCTTATGCTCTGACTATGTAGTCATTTTCATCTCTCTTTTTTAACACAATTATGGGGGTTTTTCAATTTTATCTTAATTTTTAAATTGTCCAGATTTGGCACACTTGCTTTGATGATGTTCGTAAAGTTCTTATAATCATAATATTTGGCACAATATATTTAAAGACAGGTGCATGCTCACTAATATGTGGAGGAAGGTTTCCCTTTCAAAGTCCACAATAAATATCCACAATTTAACTACATTTTTGCCAGGAGACAAACATTCACTTTGGAAATACCCTTTCCACAAAATTTAAAAAAGAATAAAAATATCATTTCTTAAGTCAATCAGCTGATGCTACAATTTCAGTATCAGACTCCTGAACAAAGTAAAAACCAACCAACCAAACGAAAAATCATAGTTCATAATGAAGGAATAAATATCTCGCTGGAAATATTTGATTACTCTTTCATGCCATAACTGCTGTTCTCATTCTGTGCAGGTGCAGGTGCTCCTGTTATCAGTTAGTAGTTAGTTTATGGCTAAAATGCTTTAGTTTATCCCATTAGACGTGCATAACAACTGTTATCAACTCACAGGCAGGCCCTAACTCCAATTTCAGGCATCTGCATGTAGTTATCTGTAGTGGGTGACTAAGCTGCAGGCATCAAAAAATGACAATGGAATCCGTACCTCTGGTATGAAACCGGCTGGGAGATGCTTTAACCTGGTTTGATCAAGGTGTGTTCCAAAACCAGCCTCATTTTAGTGAGTGAAATGTTTCTTTTTGACTTTAAAGGAAGCTGAATCAAGTCTCCCATTCTGTTTATAGAGCGCTGCAGAGACCCTTCCCTTCAGACAGATCTTCTCAGCGCATTTACAGACCTATAAGAGAGTGGGCTGATTACATTTGATTACATTTCCATATTTTAAAATGAAATATGGAGAGTGCCCCAGTTTGAGACATCACTCCTTCAAAGTAATGGTATCCAGGATGTTTATACACTGTCCTGAGAAGAGTAGGTTAGTCCCTTTCCTGTCCTTTTTTTCTCCCCTAGGGACCAACGCCAAGGAGCCAGAGCCAAGCTGACAAGATTCAACACCTGCTTTTGCAGAATTTAGGACATGCTCATCATTTCTTCTCTGTTCCTCTCTGATATGGTGCAAAAAGACCATGAGCTGCACCCGCTCTCATCTAGTAATGCTTTCACTCATTATCCCTGGAGTAAGTAAATGGCTGCATGCTGGCTAGGGTATGGGAAAATGATGTCTTTCTTGATATTAAATCTTTAGTTTTCAGCTTGAAAATTTTTTCTTTCCCTGTTGACCCTTCATAGTTTTCCAGTTACTCAAGGTAAAAGATTAAAATCAAAAATAAAAAATGTCATTTCTCTGTTGCTTGGGGAAATGTAAAACCCAGCTTAATTCTGGAGCTGTGGTTCATGTCCAGAGCTCTTTGATAATACAGTCTATAACCAAGGGAATTACTTAATTCTGTTCAGTTTGCTCATCTCCACTCACACCCATAATGAGTTCCTGCATAAATTAGATGATAATTAATTGTGTGACATTTCTGACCACGTGTTGTGGATTTTAGAGTTAAGATTTCCTGATGGAATCCAACCATGAGTTTAGTTTCTCCTTGTTTACTATAACAGTTTTCCAAGTTTTTTCACACTGAAGAGCTTGCAATGTGGTTCCATGCATAATAATCAGATCAGGGTAAGGTTACATAACAAGAAAGAACTTCACTTTCATCCTCTCTAGGTAATAGATGAGCAAGTCAGACAGGAAATCAGTCTGCTTTCAAACAGGGTATATTAAAAAATTTATGATGCAATGATATCTTGTACTCCCTGGGTTTAGAGGAAAAAGCGTGGTTTGATAAAGAGGCATCCTATACCCAAAGCAAAATGGTAACACGATTGCAAGTGTACAGCATGAAAAAGAACCACTGACAATACCAATCCTGTGATTAATCATTCTGTTGAGGACAGCTATTTATCAGAGATGAATCTCTCTGCTCACCTGGCTTGAACTTCAAGAACCCCGAATGATCCCTGAAAGGTAAAGGAAATATTAAATTTTCACATGAGCCTCTGCTTTCTTGGGTCAGGAAAAAATATGGACCTGCCATTCAGGCCATGATGGTTCAGCTTGTGCCTGTTGCCACAAATCAGGGGAGGAGCAACAGGAGAATAAAGAAGAAAACTTTCTCTCAGCTTCCCCTCCAACTCTACAAGTGTCCCAAGGAGAAATGTCTCTTCCTGGAGAAGAGGACCTGGCTGCAGCCCTTCCAACAGTGGTCTTGTGCTGGTTTTGGCTGGGATAGAGATCATTTTCTTTGCAGTAGCTGGTATGGGCTGTGTTTTGGATTTGTGATGAAAAGCGTTGTTACCACAGGGGTGTTGACAGCATTGCTGAGAAGAGTCAAGGGCTTTTCTGCTCCTCACGCCGTCCCACCAGCGAGGAGGCTGGGGGTGCACAAGATGCTGGGAGGAGACACAGCTGGGACAGCTGATTCCAACTGTCCCAAGGGATGTTCCCGATCATACGGCATCTTGCTAGGCGTATAAAGCTGGGGGAAGAAAAAAGGGGGGATGTTCATGGTGATGGTGTTTGTCTTCCCAAATCCAGGTTGGGTGCAATGGAGCTGTGCTGAACACCTGACTTCCCATGGGAAGCGATGAATGAATTCCTTGTGTTGCTTTGCTTGTGTGCACAGACTACTTTTTTACCTATAGAACTTTATTTTAGCCCATGAGTTTCCTCACTTTTACTCCTGACTCTTTCCCTGTCCCACCCAGAGGAGTGAGCAAGCAGCTGTGCAGGGCTTGGCTGTCAGCTGGAGTTAAACAGCAGTGTGGGTTCTTCACCTGCCTTCACACAGCGTCCTTGCAGAGCTGTCCTGAGGCAGAGAAGAGCTCCCAGGACATTCACTTCTTTCCAGGTGGGCAAGGAGATGGATTAACAGGCATGGAGCCCAACCCACCTTCTCAGGACCAGCCCCAAGTTTCCTACAAATCAGAAGAATCAAAGTAGAACTACAGAAGTTGCTGCCTGAGGCAACCTTCCTGGCTGGAAGTCAGCACCAGCCCTGATGATTGGAGCCTCCTCTACTGCTGATATTACTGAAGGGAGGACTCTCCTGTGTGGGCAATTGTGTGGGCACACTTTCCCACTGAGGAGGGGCAATGAGGAAATGCTTTTGGTGCCAGCACATGCATTTATGCACCTGGTATTCAGGAGACTCTTTCCACTGGCTTCAATGAGGGAAAGAAGATGCACTGTGTGGTGAGGGAGGTTTACCCTGCTGGCATTATAGCTCTCCATCTGTTCTGCAGGCAGAGCGAAAGCTTCGATGTCAAGAGCGGTGACATTAGCATTAAGTGTACTTTTTCCTCTCTTTTTCAGAAAAAAAACCCCCATAAAATTAAAAGAATCACAAAGAAGTGGATAAAAGTGCATAACTTTCCACAGGCACTTCTCCTCTGAAGAGAGAAAACAGTCTGAGTGGATGCTGAGTTGAAAGAATTCAAGAGTGAATATGTCAGTTAACAGCGATTTGGCTTGAATGATACCTTCCCAGAGGAAAGAGGTAACTCATAAAACTTTCCTTCTGGAAGCTCTCAGATTTCAGCTAATTAATTGCAGTGAGGTATCTTTTAAACTAGAGGTGTGCCAAGGCAGATCCAGTTGCTTCTGAATCACTGTTGCCAAGACTTTTTATTATTACTTTAAAGACCATCTCCAACATATATCAATGCAAAAATCCTTGGCAGCATAAAGATAATGCAGAAATACAGCAGTTTATTTATGAGAAATAGTATCTCAGTGAAGATAAGGTGGAGAGGGAGCACAAGAAAACACATCTTGCTATGAAGCTTTTAAACTTGAACTCCTTGGATAAAGCTCTGTGCCCTGCAGGCTCAGGGGCTGGAGAGCATAGGAGCTGCTTTGGCAGCTGAACAGTTTGGAGAGACCACATCACCCCCCTCTTTAAATCTATCCCTATACAGGTGTTCAGGGCCTTCCTCCCCACAGCCAGACTCACCTGGCTGGGAGAGTGTTGCTTTTTCCTGAGCCTTCATCCTGTGACATGACATCCCGTGTGCTGGGATGTGTCCTCTAGTCAAAGTTCTTTTGTTGTGTGCCCCTGGGGGTTTTGCAATGCAGCCTGGGCACACAGTCTGTTGACTGAGCAGGAGAGAGCTTTGTGGGCTCCAAGAGCCTCATTGGGGCTGGGAGATGCTACAAGGAGGGTGAAGATCATTTGGAGTCTCTTTCAAAGCAAAATGCAAACTGATGTGTTTGACTTTGCTCCCTCATGGCAGCTCCCCCAAATGCACCAGCTGACTTGTGCTTATTACAAAGTAAATAAAGAAATTCTCCTCAATAACCTTCAGCTTTGTTTCTGGTCACAAAGCTGGCATAGGTGGGACACACTGTTATACAAAAACTAATAAATAAAGATAATCTCATTACAGTTTATTAATGCCAGTTAAGAAAGCTGTATGGACAAGGACACTCGCTTTTTAACTAGCAACAGCAGCTGATGACAGAACCCTCACAGAGAATCCTGCCAAAGCAAACAAAGGTCTGTATTGCTGTTTGTTTCTTTTTGTTTCTCATTGCTATTTTAACCTGTGATAAGACCACAGCTTTCCTCATGATGGGTAGATTGACCTAGATTAACCCTTACCAGATTTCTGGATCTTGTAGAGGATGTTCAAACATGAGGGTGACAGCTAACCTCAGAAAAACCTTGATACATGCCTTGTAATTCATGTGCAATACTGCATGAAAGATTGAAGTCTGTGGCAAACAGTTTTGTTTTGACTCTGTATCTCTCCCAAAAAAAGGAAAACTAAGAAAAAAAAAGAGTGTGCAATGACCTAAAAAAAGCTGTATTTTATTATGCTTAAACATGAAAAGCAAAGTGGAACGTCCATGTTTATACCCCTGAGCCCCACAGAGCCACAGATGGAGGTTGCCACTTTGAATTTTTAAATGAACGTTGTTCCCTAAAAAGTGCAGAGAAATAATAGGTAGCAGAAAACTTGCTCAGCTATTAATGGTGTCATTCTGTTGGAAATATGTAGGAAAAAGAGATAATAATGATTATCACAAAGTGGGAGAATGAGGTGGAAAAATAAACTACAATTTCAAAGCTATAAAAGCACTTGGGAGGCAGTTTTTCATCCACCTTTTTTACCTCTGACTTTTGCACATAAGAGCAGAGAGATCTCAATAGGAAGACAGTTTGAAAAGACTGATGAGAGCTAACAGGACCTGAATTTTCTTTTGCAAGTGACTGTGCATTTTGATTTAATATTCAGGCTTATTAAATGCAAAAGTGTAAAACTCACA
Source organism: Ptilonorhynchus violaceus (assembly GCA_013397565.1). Lineage (NCBI taxonomy): Eukaryota > Metazoa > Chordata > Aves > Passeriformes > Ptilonorhynchidae > Ptilonorhynchus > Ptilonorhynchus violaceus. The sequence continues at coordinate 845,620 of VZRJ01002570.1, read as the reverse complement.
GTTCTGATTCAAGACAGAGACCAGAAAAATGGAACTGTGAGAAGTCTGAGGCAGGGATTTTCCAGTTGGGGGTGATTACTACCAGCCTCGGCACCACCTTCTGTGCTCACATTGTTTCCTGAGGTAGATGTCTTGTTGGGGTACAGCTAAAGAGGCTGCCCTACCTGCTCAACTACTAGAGCTCACAAGCCAAAATTAGTCCTGATTTACTTTAAAATACCAGTTTATAATCTGCAGAGGTTTGGCAGCTGTTGCAAGAGCAGATTATCCTGTTCTGCAGATGATTTAATTCTGCAGATTTTCTTTAAGAAAGTGGTCAAAATGACAACTGGGGCCAGGAAACATCACTTCTGTCCTGAGTTAAGCTGAATTCTGTCATGAAAAAGAGGAGAGAAATTTGCCCTTATTCACAGAAGCACCTAAATGTGTGCTTACATTAAAGATGTGCTTAAACTCCTTTGATTATAATAGAGTTTAAAAGTGTATTTAAATATTAGCATACGGGTATGTGATTTCACAGAAGGTTTGTAGTCTTGAATCAGTCTAAGCTAACTAAGACAACCAGCTCATCTGAACACACTGAAGTCAAGAACACATTTTTATTGTTTCTGACAAAGGGCACCAAATTTGTATGATATAAATGCTCCATAAGCTGTCCCAACAGCTTATTCCTCCTATGGAATATCAATCTCTTGAAAAGGGAAGAGCAGGATGAAAATATTCCATCCTCTGTCTGCAGTCAGGACAACATGATCCTCTTTAAATAAAGCAAGTGCTTGAGATTTTACTCAATTAGTAAGTTCTGAGTTTGAATATGATCTCAGTGACCTCATGATCAATGGATTACATCGTGGTGGTAAAGCTGCAGGAGATCTTTAGAGGTTTAAGCCATAGGACATGGCAACAGCCAGTTCAGCCTCGGACCAAGCCTGTGTGTGTCCACCCCAGCACCACAGCCGTGCTCACAGGCACATTTGTAAACACTGCCAGACCCAGCAAGCTCCTGTTCAACACTCTGTAACTTCAGGGCAAAGGAAAGTCCCAAGCCCTCAAGCACTAGCCCAAGTGACTTGTTTTTGCAGTACATTCAATAAATATGTCGTATCTTGCAGAACCAGCGCATAAATGCTTTCAACAGAAAACCTCGTGCACATTGTTGTGGCAGCAGCACCCATTTATTAGAGCTGCTAAAGTGAAAGTAGCATAGCTATGTGCATATCTGTCTTCCACCTTGGGGCACCTCCACTTTCTTATCTGAGTGAGCTTAGGTCCATTTTCTGAAAAATTCGTGGAGTTTTAGCTATTTCCTAAATTTTCCAAACATTCCTTTTTGCTTCTTATTTTAACATCTCAGTGACTCCCCGGTTCCCTCTGATTCTGAAGTTCTCTCCTTTAATATATTTTCCTGGGAGTTATTTATATCTATATTATGGTTTATAACCCTGCAGGCAGTCTCTTCAGTCTGCCTAGTGGAATTTCCAGAGCAAATTTTGAGAGCTTCTCACTAATATCAATAGCAAATTCTCTTTGTGAACCTTCTGAAATCAAAGCTCTAGCTGAGGGTCAAAAGGAGGTATGCTTTCTGATCTTTGTTCAAATTCCTGCTAGGCTCAGGAATGTAAAGGGGTGGTCTTCCGTGGTGTGGCACTTACAGTCTGAAAATCTTCTAAGACTTGCTCTTTAGGCACAACTGACCAGAGAATGTCTCTTAATTTCTAAAGCTGAGAATGTTTAGTACATTTACCAAGACTTGGTCTCGGACCTTGATCTTAAGAGTTAGGTCTAATCATTCAAGTGTGCACCGAGTATGGACTGAAAATAGTGAAGAACTTACTCCTGGGAATGACTTTCTCATGGATACCTAAACCACAGGAAGACAGACAGTTGGATTCTCACACCAGTGAGAAATCATCCTTGTATTTTCTCTCCAGACAGTGAGGGCAATCCAGCTTTGTAGTGGCAAGCACTCGGATTAAGGCAGCCAGCAGTCTGCTTGCCCATTTCAGCTCCATGTGCCTGGCCTGATGGGCTGGGCTTTGTACACAGTCATCCTATTCTGTATGAAAGCAGGTGTGGATTTTGCAGTGCTAAAGAGTTTGAGATCCACAGCTCATCTGTTAAAGCAGGAAAAAATAAAATGTAGTATCTCCGTCCCCAGCAGCCCTGAGACGTGGCACTGCAAGGTTTTACAAGCATCTTTTGTGCACCACAGCAATTTTCTCATGATTTTCTCACTTGAATTCCCAGCCTATTGTAACAGCTGCGTTACAGGAGGAATGACTTGGCCCTGAGGTCTCCTGTGACCACTCCTTCTCACATTGCACTTCTGCTCCCTCCCTTTGGGAAGGGAGTTAAGCCGGCTGCAGCTTTTATCTTCATTCCTATTCAATCTTTAGCAGTTCCCCTTTGATGCTTCCTGCCATCTCTCTCTTTCTTGCTGTGCTTTGACGGCTCTCTACTGCAGGCACAAGTAAGATCATGCTGTGATGATCTTCCTCAAAGCAATGTCTTGCTGGTAACAGGTACCTCTGCAGTGGAAGCTGGCAGTGTACTGCTGTAGGGAGACAATATGCTCCTCTCTGTCTTTTTACATTCATCCCCTCTCGGGACTCACAAGGGCACCCCTCTTGACCAGAAATGTCAAACCACAGTTTGAAGCTGGCAGCAGATAAACTCTGACAGGGTTCAAATCTACAAGCCCCGAGAGCAGTGGCTTGCATTGATGTGCTTCCTAAAGGTCTGCATCTGCATTAGGAGTGCTGCTGATCTTTGGCTTAAAGGTTTGGCTTTTAAAAAGGTACCATGGTGAAACACAGGGAGGTGGCATTATCCCATTTCTGAGTTTCTGAAACTCTTAAAACAAAGCCTAAATGGATTATCTCCTCTCCCGAGAGATGAAACATTTTAAAAATATAAAGGATGTTCTATATTTATAGGCAGAAAAACAAAATCATTGAGAAGGAATGTATATTACTTTAAAAAATTAAGGTTGAGGAGCTGAAATGGTTTCAAGTGCAAGAGGTGACTAGGTCTCACAGTGAACAGAAAGAACAACACTCAAAACACACTAGATGGGAGGAAATTTCTCATGCCTTCTGTTTACTCTCAGGAAAATGTAGTTCCACATTTAAACTTGGCAAACACCATGAGCTGTAAAAGAGTGAAGGATTATTCTGCTCTCTGGGGCTGAGCAATATCAGGATAGAAAGGTTACGGGGCCAAAGAATAGCCAGAAAAGGTACATTGTCAGCTCATGAACTTGAGGGCACTCCTGAGCTACATCCCGAGCCCAGGGATGAGAAGAAAAAATGAGTAACATCCCTCTTTCATAGTATACAAAGTAAAATGGATGAAGTCAAAGAACTTCCCTCCTCCACCTCTCAGTCTTTCCCAACCCCAAAAAAAAAAAGACAGAGCAGTCCAATAAACTAAATACCAGTGTGGCAACTGGGCATCTCACAGTCTTTGTACATGTATAGAACTGAAGTGACAACTGCTTTAGAGGCTGGGCTTGGAAATGTGGGGAGTTTCTGAGCCAACTGAATCATAAGAAAAGTCTTAAAGCTTGTGCTGGTGGTTATTTTTCAGGAAGGCATCTGCCCACCCTGCCAAGAAAGGTGCGGGAGCCATGTCCTCCTTCTGAAGAACAAAACATAGAGAACTGTCTGTTGGAAAGGCACAGGTAGGGTCTACAATTTTTATTTCATTAAGAGAGTAAGACACAGAGGGAGGATCTTATTTCTGTTACAATATGATAATTTCTTTTGAGAGAAAAGTGAATATTAGAGAACAAACTGGAGTAGGCTTGAGTCAAGTGGAAATCCACATTCATTTGTATTTAATATTCTGAGCCTCTACCCTCTATGGGTAGAGGCTAAATCCTGGCATCTTTTTGGTGAAGATACCTGCACATGAGTGACCCCCAAAGAGGCAGCATCCAACCTTCAGAGTCTCAGAATAAGAAAGTTATAGGGAAAACTGATTCCAACACAGAATTCTGCCTCTATTTAGGAAACTATGCATGAAGCATTCATCTGACATTAATAAGCTGTACAGCTGTACAAAGGAACATACGAGAGAATGAAAACTCCTGAAAATAACAAAAAAAAAAAAAGTCCACAAAACCCCCCAACTTTAGACAACTAATATTTTTGAAATTGTTTTGGCTGCTTCTTGTTAAATTGTGCCTACATGCAGATGATCAGAGCTATAAAAATAAAATTGTTCTGCTCTGACACCTACCAACGCTCCCACTGTTGGTAATCGGTTCAGGATATCGGCATCCATACGGCTGCGGGGGGGCTGGGGTGGGGGGTGTTTCACTTCAGGCCAGCCTGTTGCTGTGAGAACCCTTTAAAAACACCTTCCTGAAGAGCAAAGAGAGCTGCTACATGAGACCAAACCACTCCACTGTTAAAATGATACATGCATTGCAATGAGATATCTTTGGAGACAAGATTGGTTTTTAACATGTAATTTTTTTAACACGGAAATTCTTTGTTTGATGTCCTTAAACATTTCTGCAAAAGTTCCTTAGCAAGAGAGTATTTTAAATGCCAGAGCCAGGAGCTTCTTGCACACCAACAACCTATTGCTGCATATACAGGCATTTTTCCTTTGCATTACCACGATTTTTCTGTAACTATTCAAGTCCCTTACAAAGGGATTAAATTTTATGTAAAAGCAAGGAAAATACTGAAAGAGCTAGTGCAGCATCTTTCTGCTTCCTTTCAACATCTGTCTCTCCTTTAAGCTATTTTTTGTTTCCAGATTTTAAGTCTGGCTGAAGAATAGTCAGTGGTGCTGTAAAGGTGTTTCCTTTCTTTCTACACAATAGGACAAGCTTGATGTACTGCTTTATATAAATGTTCCAGGTGTAACCTGTTCTTAATATTTAGAAGAATTTTAAACCTGATGCTAATATAGCACAGCTCTCCTTAAAGATGTAACAAAGCACAACCCTCGAGGCAAAAACTATGAAATAAATATTTTTTGAGATAGCACTTTTCTTCACTTCGCATAAATTTAACACTCTGCTCTCTGTACAATATGTGTTCTTTTTCCTAACTCCTCACAGACATAAATAGCTCTGGTGAGATGTCATGAAAGTAACAGAAGCTTTGGAAAACACCACACATTAAGGATGCTGAATTTAATTTTCTGCTTTTGTTTTGGATGGCCTACTTACTCTTCAAAAGCCTTGCCATGTCATGATGCAGAGTGGGAATGAAGAAACTATTAGACTATATTTAGCCACGTCCTAAACCTCAGCTATAAACACCCAACAAACAATATTCATGGGAGCCTTGGGCTGTCTATAAACAGAAATAATGGCATGGTGCAGTCACCTTTATTCAGAAGAAGAGTTTGTACCAGTGGTCCTGCCTCCAGGTATTGGGCTGAGATTGCTGTTTTACAGGTTGATAGGTACAGAGGGAACTGCTGAGATCTGCCTGGAATAGCTGTTCTTCAGAAGTCACCTCTTGGAGACCTTGTGACTTCTTACCTGAAACTCTGTTTTTTAAGGGCATTACACATTACACATACAAATTACACATTATTGGCCAAATTTATTAAAGTTCATGCTCTAAATGTGGATTACCAACCATTCCTGATATTCTCCCTTCCTCTGCTTTGCATCTCCAAGTGATATTCTGGAGCAGATTCATGGAGTCATAGAGGATTTACCTCTCACAGTTCAGTGTCTTCGCACATTTCCTTGAGTCATCCCCTCAACTGGTCAACTTCTGACCCATCCATGAAGCAACTAAATTTTGGGGGTCCTTTGGACTTGCAGACTGAGCCCAGACATTGCAGCAGTTCAGATGTGCCCTGTAACGCCACCAAACCACTCCCAAAGACTCCAGCAGAGAAGTGCTTTGGACTGCAGTCCCGGTTTCTGCTTTTTCCTTAGCTGGCAGGTTTTCTTTGGAAACTGAAGGCTTTCTTTGCCTCTCCATGGCTGGGCTCAATATACATGTTCAAACTCAAGGAGGGGAGCAGATTCCCAACATATTTTTTAATCCATGATCTCTCCTCGATTGAAAGACCTACACATTTTTTCAGCTCTGTCCTCAAATCCTGCTACTTGCTTGTCATTCTCTTTCCCTTCATGAGAAAGGAGCACAAGGGCAGCAATCTCTACTGCTCCCACCAACAGCAATTTTTCTCTAATTTCTAGTTTACAGTGAATTGCCAATTATTAGCAGTATTTTATTTAGACTAGATAAGAATCATTAACGTTCCCACCTCTTAGAGAATTATGGAAACTGAGGAAACTCTAAGGGTTTGAGTCTTTAACAGTGAACACAGAGCAGCAGGACAATGTGTTCTCTCTGTTTCAGTTTGTGTCTACATTGCTAAAGGCCTGAAGAATTATTCTGATGTTCTTTTAGACAAACATTTAGAGAATGCTTGTATAACAAATTATTGCTTCCAAATCTCAGTATCCCTACACTGAACCATAAGGAGTTTGAACAGATGCAGGTGCACAGCTCCAGGGTAGGATACGCATAAAAATGGTCAGAGCCTGAATTCTTGACTTGTAGGTAAGAAAAGCTGTACCAATATCACAATTTGAATCACTGTCTCTAAAACTGATAGATCCATAAAGCTAGTGTCTGATTGCATGGTCTTAGTTCATAATTGGTTTCCATTTTGATAAAATTAAGGTGCAATATATTATTATTCAATATCATTAATACATTTGTGCTGATTTTGGTCTAGATGCTTATGTCATATCTGGTTTTACTTTGCTTGGCAAAAGTTTGGCATTCAGACTTCAGTGCCTTGACTTCAGTGGTCACTTCAGTCTTTACAGTGAAGCAGGTCCAACTCTCATTTCCCAGTGTTTCCCAGGGCAGGATGCTTCAAACAAACATATGGGACTGCAGGAAGGGGGAGAGAAATGTTGCAGTTTGTGAGAAACGTCATAACACAGACACCCTAATTTTAGTATCACTGATAAATTTCTAAATTATGAAGCTTGTAACTTTAAATAGACCATTCCAGAGTGTATAATCAGCATACATTTGATTAAATATTTTCTAATTTGACTTAGCCATATCATCAAACAGTTTTCTCAGTTCACAAACAAAGTGGAGATGATACAGCTCACTTGTGTGGAAGGAAACATTGAATTTGGGCTTTTGGAACAAACCTTGATTTGATTCCTCTTAAAAATAACATAAAAGTAACAAAAAAGCTCAAGAAAAAAATCCAAGCTTAAAGGGTTGATCCAGGTTTACGAAGTTTAATTAGCAAAAACATCCTAAGACATTTTTGAAAACTTTACCTTGGTGACTTAAGAAAAAAACCCTAGTAATTATGAAAATTCCTGCTGAAGTACATCATGAAACCACTCAACAGGCTCAACATGGAACTGCACAGCTCTAAATGACCTGAGATCAGATACTAATGAACAAAACCAGAAGTACTTGTCTGCAGTGAATAAAATAATTTCTTACTCATCTGGTTTGGAAAAATCAGCTGTGGGGGAGAACTGTCACTTCTGGAAGAAATAGAACTTTTTAGAGTTTATTCAATGATATCTACATAAAAGAAATACTTTTCGTTACCCTGGCATGTCAATTTTTTTTTTTTTCAGATGGTATTACAATGTATCTGTTTAGATTTTAGTTCTCTATCTTTTTTATTTGGCTATGACTGTTAACAAAATGTACTGAAAGTTTAGAAATGAGTACTCTTTAAATCCTTTTTTCAGTGATTTATGAATTAATAACATGGAGCTCAACCAGTAGGTATGGAGCTAGATGAAGTATATTTATTTATGGTTTGATGTTGAATTTAATAATTGTAAAATGTAATTTGAGTCAAAACGAAAAAGAAATGTGATCACCTTGGGTCCAGACAAAAGGAAAGTGATACTGAAAAAAATTTTCTTTTAATTTAAAACTTTATATATACCAGTTCTTATATGCTCCACAGTGTTTTTTTCTAGATATACTAGTTGGTAAAACAAAAGATTTATTCTTTATGAAATTTTACTGCTTATCTCTAAATCATTATTGCTAGAAAAAGTATGGATAGAAAATAAAACTTCGCATTTTACAATGTAACACACTTTAAAAAAAAAGTACAAAATTCAACAATCATCTGTGGATTATTTTATCTTCCCCTCACCAAAACCTCAATTTTCCAGCAAATTGCTGGTTCTATTCTGTGTTCACCAGCATTAAAATCTGAAGAGCTGCAAATCTTCACGCTTCAGCGAGATACACTTCTGGCTGTGCTCAAGGAGAATTCCCCCTCAGTGCAGGAGCCACCACGGTGCTGGCACTGTCAGAATCCCAGCATCCCTCCCACTCCCTCCCGTGCCTGCTGCTGTCCCAGCCGGGGCCCATGGAACCACATCGCAGCTCCTATCCTTTCAGGCAGATTATAATTACAGCCTAAGTAAACTGACTTTACAGGTCATGACAACATTTAATTCAGTCCATTAATCCACCCCTAACTGTTCTACAGAAAAACTCACAGATGTCTCTAATATTTACAGCAGGATCAGTTGGAAGGTGACTGCATCCCATTCCCGGGAGAAGTTTCTTCTCAAAATCCTTCATATTAGAGAGGTGCAAAGCTACTCTCATTCTCACATATTCCTGGGCAAGCAACAGGTAAATCTGTCAGCTCAGCCCTTCACACGTTAATGTGATTTTCAGCATTAAAAAGATTCTGAGAAACTCTTGCCAAAGGCACAAAATCATCCGGTTACACTAAAAACAGCAGTCACCACAAGGTGGATAAATCCTGCATGACCTACCTCTGTGGACCAGAGATTTCCTCCAAATTATCCCAATCAAATAAATGTGGCTTGTATGCATATTTTTACACACAAGAGTTCTTGGTGGCAGAAAGTGCCAGCCTGAGATATAAGAGGGTTCGATGTAAACTTCACAGGTTATTGCTTGGAGCCCTCACCACGACACATGGCCAAAAAAACCCCACTCCACATTCCCTGAGTCCCAATGCCCTTCCCGTGGGTACATTTCTCAACAAGAAAAGGAGAACTTTTATTTTTAGAGAGTGAGGGCAGCAGACAGTGATTCTGGGGATGAAGAACTAAGGTCAAGTAACAGTATTCCATAGAAAGGCTAAGCAAACTATTTCTCCCTGCAATGTCACACATGGCAGCTACATGTCCCCAGTTTGTCATCATTCTGTGAACATTCAGTGAGCAAATGTCCTTTTACATTCTGCTCTTGGTTCTTTACTTTCTCACAGTGTTTATCAACTCTGTTTTTCTAAGTGATTTCTGCTCTCTGGATATCCCATAGAAAAGGAACTCCTTCCGTCTCACAGGCTTAATGCAACCTACCCATATTTCCTCTCATTACATTCTCACTTCCCAAATGCTTCTGGATCTTGGACCATCCCATTGCATCTCTGTGACCCCAAGAAGATGATCTGGTGAACCACCCTGCAGTCATAAGTCTGCAAGTTTAGGTTTGGTGTCTTGATTTTTTTCCTAACATAAAGGATATAAGATAGGGATATCAAATTTTAGATGTTTTATTTTCATGCCATATCACTTATATTTCAGACAAGCTGCTGTGCTGAGCCTGCTAAGAAGAGCGTGAAGACACATCAGAGAATCTGGGAATCCAGCCTTTAGATTATTTTTATTTTGGATGTCTGACTGTGTGTATGTAAATAGGCTTCAATGTATATAACTCTCTTTTATCTGTGGTCCTTGGATTAAGAACTAGGCTTTACTCTACTATGAGCATTTGCTGGCACTGGTTAAATATGAAAAAGGCTTCACCTTACAGACCCTTCCCCTCCAGCTTCATGAGTTATCACAGCTGGGAAGAAGAAAAGTTCATTGTGTTTGTCCACTTTATACTAAAGGAGATGTAGCCTATGTCAAATTGCAGAGCATCCCCTTCTTCCTCCAAGAGATTCTCTGCTGAACCACGGTCCTGGCAAGTGCCCTCTAGGATGACAGTATTTTAAAGAAGAAGCCATTTTCATTTGTTTAAGGTTTGGTGGTTTTCCTTTTTTTTGTTTGCAATGATGTGTAAAAATTTTAATGAAGGGAGGAGAAGAAAATAGTAATTGAAACACACATGAGGAGCACAAAGAAGGCCTTCCAATGAGCTAAAAATACTTCTGCCTTTATCAGAAACGCCCCTATATGCTTGCTTCCCAGTTAAAAAGATTTCACACAGACCTGTACTATTAGAGAATGGCAATCGTTCTTTATCAGCAAATTAATTACTGCTGGGCATTTTCATTCAGTGCAATTCATCACAGACCAGGAAGGACCATGGTATGGAGAGAGACTTTTTACAAGAGCATGTAGTAACAGGACAAGGAGGAATGGTTTTAAACAGAGAGAAGGTTTAGATTAGATATTAGGAAGAAATTTGTTACTGTGAAGGTGATGAGACACTGGCACAGGTTGCCCAGAGAAGCTGTGGCCCCATCCCTGGAAGTGTTCAAGACCAGGCTGGATGGGGCTTGGAACAACCTGGTCTAGTGGAAGGTGTCCTTGCCCATGGCAGGGGGTGGGGACAAGATGATCTTTAAGGTCCCTTTCAAGCCAAACCATTCTGTGATTCTACGTGGAGAAGAATGAGTTAAACAAAATCAGGACTTTAAGTAGCAGACTGCCATGAGGCTGACTAGCAAAAGCTTGCAGTCTTATTTCTACCAGGGTAAGACTGATAAAGTAGATTTTTATTGGATCAACAATTACTGTAAAAGGCATTAAAGGTCAAAATAGATAAATATCAAGTCATACAAAGCCCATCTTTAGCTAACAGCAATTTGGAACGTTGTGCTGTTTTAATAACAATTCATTGTACAAAAGCTGCTGAAAATGTATCACAGAGTTCCTGCAGAAATCCTATGTTGAAACTGCATCTTCCTAGCTATTAATAATACTACAACAAGCATCATCCTCTATCATATCAGTGGTTTTTAGCTGTTCTTCATAAATATTTCTGGAGTTGGTTGAATTAGACTTCTAATGATTTCTCCATTAAATGTGGTCTGATCAATTTTTACAGCATCGCCCAAGGAATGAAATCAAACAAATGTCATGCTGGACTTGCATTTCCTCCATGGATTTTTGAGGCATTCCTTTAAAAATATATTTTTGTTTGACAGCAGAGACATTGATTTGACAACTTGCTTTATAAAATTAGAGTAGCTTTCAAGTAAGGTAGTTATGCTGGGTGATCTGTGTACTACTTCTGCGTTATTTGAGGCTTCAGCTCACATCCCAGTCACACGGGGCAATTTGTCATTTTCTCTGCTAATGACTATGTGAATCTGGATCAAACGGGGGAGCTGATAAGTAAACATGTTGATTTCTGAAATCAAAGAGCTTGGTTTTAATATTTGTCATTAAAAAAGTGACACAGCTTCCTAAATGCTACAACATGGCACTGTGAAAGATGAGACATATCGCTTATCAAAGGTATAATTTTAAATGTAATTTGAGAGCAGAGGACATGTGAACCACCACGAGTCAGGCTAAAGGGCCTCCAGTCCAGTATCGTGATCCTTAGCCTGGCAAGTAGCTCCTGCCTAGAGAAAGGCAATAGACACTGTTGAAGTTGATTGGAATAGCTGAATATTATATGTTCGTCTATTAATGAGATATCAAGGGTCATTCTAGTTGAAAAATGAAAATTTGTTAAGCTATATTGTAAAAAAGTTCAGCAAATGTAGGGCTGAGATAGAGAGGAAAATACATTGAACTTAGCTAAAAGCACCTCATTAAACCCCCATTTCATTAGCACAGCTTGTTAAATCGGTAACTTAAGGCTTAACGAAGGTCTATCCACTGCAGCAGCTGTGGTCCTGCAGGGTTCTAGGTAGAACATCAATTGAATTATCTTGGCAAACAGCAGAGAAGGGTCTAACAGCTTCCTCGTTCAGGTAACAGGTCCTTTTGCTGGTACAACTGAACAGAGAGCAGGTTGTGCAGGAAGCCTTTTTCAAGTCTTGAAAAACCACTGCAAATGGCCAGATTTCAGCATACCTGAACAATAGCTCCGATTAATTATGATCTATGCTGAAATAAAAATAATGGGTTAACTACCTTGTAATAAGAGCCTGTGGTGAGCCTGCAGAAGACTTATCCTTTCCCCTCTTTTGAAATAGCTTTCCTTGTGTTAAATAAAATATATTAAATCCCCTTTTGATTTTATATTACAATTGGGAGTAAGGCTGAATAATATCAATTTTCTGTAGATTCAACGAATAGGAAGTTAGAGGAGATAATTTTAAACTTTTTATCTTTTTCCACCTGAGCTCTTGAACTAATCCCCAAAATTTCTGTTCGTTGGAATCATATTGTTTGAGAATAATTTATGTTTTACTTTAAAGGCATCGAGTAATCTGGAAGATTAAACGTCAGTGATGTCAGCTATATGCTTTGTATCACATGTACGTGATACCTAAAATCTTTATAAAAAGGGGCAAATTCTTTGTAAAAATAATGTGTGCCCCATTGAAGAATATGGAACTGCATCTATTTGTGAGTCTGACAGATATATTTTGTGACCACCAGCTTTAAAGCACAGATTACTTCAATGTAAGTGAGGTGTGACTTCGGTGATTGAACCATTTGACACAGAGGTAGAATTAATCCAAAACTTGTATGAGGCTGCAGAAAATATGTCCAAAATGAGACAGCTTTAACACAGCATCTGGGGCTGACATTGCTTTCACCAGGCAGGGAGCCAATTGTTTGACAGGATCCAAAGAGTCTGGAATTGAGCCCTGTCTCCCATCATGCCCCCCCCCCGTAGTCAACCAAAAATCCTAAGAGAAGGTTTAGAGTGAGCCATGTCCACCAGCGCTGAGCAGGTAATTAACTCCAGGATTTAGGGAGCTGCACACCTGAACCAGACAGCCCCGAGAAATTCAGAGGCACTTTCTTCTTCTCTGTGGTTAAACAATCCCCAGCCTCACGGACAATCCAGCCTCATACTCCTCTTCCGTCTGTGGACATTCATTCCCATGTTTGCCATAAAACCCCATGGTTTCTGAGAAAGGACCTGTAGGGGAACTCCGGAGCCTGGAGAAAGAGGCTCTAAAGTTCTTCCATTTAAGGTGTTTCACTTTGGCCAGATTCCCTAAATATTTATTAGACCACCAAGAGATAAAACCCTTGAGAACTATTCTGCAAACTCAGAGGGTGAGTCACCAGTCAGGAAGAGAAAGAAACTGCTAATGATTGCTGCAATTAATAGCTACTACTACTCCTCCTCCTCAACTATTACTCAACTGTTCCTCAAAAAGGAAATGAGCTCTAGCAGAGGAGGTGGAAATTGTAAAGGCTTCCTTCAAATACAATTTCTTCCTGTTGTGGTCCAGATTCGTTCCTAAGAGTTGGAGATCTCAGGCAGAGGGCAGAGATGACACTGAATCTCCCAAGTCTGGTATTTGCTCTAATCAATAGACTACAGGGTAAAATGTTCTGTACCAGCCTCCTCATCTTCTAATATCTCTTTGAAGATGGGTCTCACAGGTAACAAGGTTGATGGTATAACAATGTCTTTATTGTGAATTTAAACAAAGAACAATGGTGAGACAGAGACAGATTATTCACAATGGATAAATGATGTCTGACCCTGGGCAATGTTACTACTGAAAAATGAGATTTTCTGGTCCTTCAGAATTTGGTTTACAACCGAGAAGCTGCTTAGCCTATGATGGCAATTATGCAGCAGTTAGGCACTTAACTCCTTCCGTGGACTGAGCTCTAAAATGCTAAACAAACAAACAAGCAAACAAACAAACAAACCCCCACAAATCAAAACAAAACAAAACCCAAAAAAGCACACACAAACACAAAAAAAACCACAAAAAAACCCCAACCAAACAAAAACCTCCCATACAATAAAAAAAAAACAACCCACACAAAACCAACCAACAACAACAACAAAAAAAAAAAACACAAAAAAAAACAAAACAAAAAAAGTGAGGCTTCTCACTCACTTCGATGCCTCTGAGAAGGCACCTGAAATTTGAATTCAGTGAGCCCTGGTCTCAGAGAATCTCTTGTGCACTGTCTTTTGTTCTCAAGGTTTTCCTGTATTGCTAGAAGAAATAACTAAACTTCAGCATTAGTCTGCATTTGTTCCAAGGTCTGGCTTCTCTCATGTTCTATTGTTATAAATGTGATTTTCCATAAATATACACACCCTGTACTCCATTGTGCTTTGTTACAGACCTAAACTGGAGTTATCTACAATGACTGGCATTGCTATAGGTTAAAAAACCCCCTCAAAACCAGACAACAACAAACCCGCCCCAAAAGTGGTATGAAGAGTTAAATTATTTGATACAAGATTCACTCAGCCCAAGAAGTCAGCATTCCCAAATCTCTGCCATTCTTTTACATACTTCATAGCCAGACTGGGTCTCCATATGTTCAGAATAATCCAACTCATGGTGAGACTAATCTCCCGAAAACTAACTCATTAAATTAATGTCAGTGATTTTATGTGCCTGACTTGGGGAAACAACTCATGGGAGAATGACAGGTCCCGTGTGCTGCAGTGCTGTGGCACCACCGCCATTGAACTGACCCCTACAGATAGTTTGAACCCCAATGCTGAAGTTGGCAACTTAATTTCAGGTTTACTGGAATCTGAGAGCAACATGCATGTATCTGCCCTGTCAGGACAGCTTTTGCTGATGCTTATTGGCAGAGGATGCCGTCAGAAGAGAAATCTTTTGGCCAGGTTTCTATTTCCACAAGCTATCTTACTGTTAAACTATTCACCAGTCATATAGATCATCCCCCAAATGAGTGATTGCAACAGCAGAAACACTCACCAGCATTTGGAGGTTAGAAAGGATGTGATATCAAACACAGGCCAATACTGCAATGCTGTCACCAAAAGGAAAAACCTCCACTGGGTTGAATTAATGGTCTTGCAAAATATAAAAGATGTTCAGTGTGTTTTTCACTGTGCTTGGCTTGGGCTGAGGTTCAGTGGCAGTGATTTACTGCGTTTGGATCTGGTGTTACTGACCAGATTAATTGCTGGTGTTATGACATTGATTTACTACTTGCAGTGCTTTAGAAATAGGTGCCACTCTCATGAACCATGGCCCTCTTGTTCCAGGGGCTTTACTACCGGGAGACAGAATTGTGGTTTGTGCTGAGAGAGCCTCCAGTGGAAAGCAGGGGATGCAGGCAGATGGGAGAGCAGAAGGAGCCAGAGCATCAATACCAGTCCCTGTGTTTGGTCCTGGTCTCAGCACAAGTGCAGCCCAGCAGCGCTGAGCTTGTCAAACACACCAGAGGAATTTAAGGTGGGATTTGAACGAGGGAAATGGAATGGCTTTGGGAATTTTTAGAGGCAGGCACTCCTAAATAAACAGTGGGCTTGGACAGCTCATGTCTGGGATGGGTAGGAGGGAGCTGTCATCTTGACAGATCATGGGGAAGGTCTGGGTCGTGAAGGACCTTGAAAATGGAGAAAGAAGGTGTGCTTGATGCCATGGAGAGGAGGAAACTCAGAATGGGGACCGGGGAGGAAAATGGCATGGTCAGAAGTGCCACAACAGGAAATTAACTTTTACAGCAGTATTTTGGTTTGGTACAGGAGAATGTGATTAGGCAAGAACATAGACAGGATGAAAATGGATGGGAACGCAGTGTGAGGGGACTAAAGCATGGACAAGCTTGTTCCAGGCAATACAGAAGGGAAAGATGGGATAGTTCCTCTCTTTTTTCAGTTTTGTCTGTCATAGAGGAGTTTTTTCCAATCTTAGGTAGAACTCCTAATCTGCCTATATCTCAGCTCCTTCCTGGTAGAAGATGGATAACAACATTTGTTTTTCTTCTTGTTAGGAGAGATTCCTTTTTGGCAGAGAATGTTCTGACCATGGTTTTTTCCTCACTTAGAACAAGTTTGACCTTTTACCAAACTTGGATTTAAACTGAAGCAATAAATAATTATTATATCTATATACCTGTATATCTTTATAGATATAACATATATAATAAACAATTATATATATATAATATATAAAATAATAACTTTAAATAGATATTGACAAATCTAAAGGAGTTTGTGAAAAGGCAGAAGAAAATGCGAACCAGAGAAAACAGGAAGGAACCATTTTGAGAATGGGACTTCATCCCCAAATTTTGCATGCTCTCCATAAGGAAGCCACTGGCACAACTGCAGTACCAAGATCACATCACATCACTTTATTCATAGTGTGGATGTCCGAGCAGTAAAACACAAACACCCAAGTGGACACGGTCTGCTTGGAATTCTGCAACGCCCAGGATGTGTCCCTACTATTTGGTTGGTTTATCAGGTTTGGGGTTTTTTGACTGTTACAATGCATTCAGGAGGAAAGTGTTTGTTGACTTCCAACCTGGCTGGATAAAACAGACAAATGTATAATAACTGCAAGCCAAAATGACCCGGGAGGGAAAAATTCAGAGAACTGGACACGTTTATAGATATAATAAAAACTATTCAGTTTCTTGACTTCTTCCTTCTCTCTGATTCATTAACTTATGTTAGTTAGTTAAGAAAAATACAGTTGCTGCTTACCTGAATTAGAACACTTCTCCAGCAGATCACAGAGTTTTTGCTACCTGATTCCTGTTAAGGATTGTATTTGTGTTTATTGAAAAGTTGTATTTAGGCTTGTTGAAACACTCCCTTTGCAAAATGCATAGTATCTAGGTAAATTTGACTTCAATTGCCAGCACACACCCTCTAGCAGAGGGTAGCTCTGGCCTTTCTCTGGGAGGTGACATATCGAGCTTGATCTGTATAGAAGTAAAATCTGTGTTAAACAACAACAAACGTAAAAGGCCTTTAATATGGTGTCCATAATTTAAGGATTTTAAAAAAATCTTATTGGAAAAAGACATTCCCTTCCTTTTCCCCTTCCCTGAAAGTATCAGTATAATGAGGGAAGAGAGAACAGGTTGATACCATGAAAACTGAGGCTTCATGTAACAAAAAAAATCAATCTCTCTGTAAAAGTGCTTCTAAAAACTGCATACAGGGAGACATTCTGGTAACAAAGGAAAGGAAAAAAATCAATCTGGAAACAAAGCTTGTTTTTATTATTGTGATGAGAACAAGATTCGTGTTGAGAAATTAAATTCCAGTGAAGAGTCCACGGTACACCTTCTCACTCAGGTGTAAGCATTGAGAAACAGAATGTACAGTCAAGTCACAAGAGAGAGCCACTTCAAGAGAAGGTGTCCAGGAAGACATTAATACAATAGCTGTTAGAAAAGATTTATGAATATTTGTATATATTTCAGCTGTAAGTGCATCCCATTGCTGTCTCAGAGGAAATCTTCACAAATCAAATTACCACAGCAAAGGCTGTGGTAAATGTTTGTGTAGTATATAGCCCATTTTTTTTCTGAAAGTATGTGATTAATTTGCTTCATGTCATAAATCTGGTCAGCTGGTAGGACGATTGATCGGACACACTGGTCTCCTCTCTCAGATCATTCCTTGTTTATCGATTATGGCAAGGCTTTTTCTTCCCCACAGTTAGAGCTCACTAGTTTTCACTTAAAGTGATCAGATTAGACCTGAAATGTTTACTGTGTGTAAGCTAATTCCAGTCACTTGAAACTTCACGTAGCATATATCGTGGCTAAATCTGATTGGAATGGACAATTGACTTGCGATCCGCGCTGACTGCGAGGGACAGCGCCGCAGCCCCCAACACGCGATCGGACCGAGCACACGGAGTCCCCTGCACGGGGGAGGCAGCAGCTCCTGGCCACTCTGCCACTCACCATTACCCAGACCAACAGAGGATGTCACTGGAACAAGAGCTGAAGTCAAAAGGCAGAGGGAGACTGAAAGTGCCCGGTCTCGGAGTGCTATAAATGACCTTCAGATATCTCCTGGAAATGTCAGGGAGTCTGGCTCTGTTCTCAGGCATGAACCCACAGTGATGTTTTTCTCAGTCATGAACACTATTTTTGAAACGCCATTCTTGTACTTTAAGACGCAACAGGATAAATAAAATTTGTGGTAGGCAGATCTATTTGTGTTTACAGGAGGCGCTGAGCTCTTTCTGGATTCTGGACTGTTTATGGTTGTCCATGGCTCCTTCTTTCTGCTCTGCTGTTCAAGGACTTCAGAGCTCTTAGTCATAATAAACTCCAAATGCCTGTTTTCTTCACATCTGCCCTGACCCCTCAGACACTTCACACAGTCAGACACATTATTCCTTTAAATCAGACTTTTCCTGCTCTCTGTAAGTAGGTTTACTGTAACCCCAGTTTCCTCCTTCCTCTTTTCTGCTCATGCTTTTATTCTTTCCATTTTTTAGATTCTACAGTTTTGCTTTTCTACCTTCTCACTTCTATGGAGTCCTCAGAAGCTCAACCTCTGCACTGTCCACGATTTTATTCAGCCACTTTTGATTGGTGCCTGCAAACAAGCTTCTCAACCCTTGGCATGTCTCTTCCACCAACCTTTGTCTGTGGTGCTCCTCCCCTTTCTAACAACTAAAAGTGGCTGGTGCAGAATGGTGCAGTGCTTTGGCCTTTTACCCAAGCCATCCTTTCCATGTGCATTGCAGAAAGAATGTTAGTCTAGATTTCACCCCTGGCCTCCTGATTGCTGGCCTGCTCTTAAATCTGCTCTCTGATATGCTATTATCTTTTTATAGGCACTACACCTATTTTCTTGAGTCCCTTCACAATTCCTCTGTGAGTCACTGACATCAAATGGAGGTTACCTCTGCATCTTTATCTGCACAAAAATAGTTGCACTTGCCCTTGTACATTTTCATGACCTCCCCCTTCCCAGTTCACACAACTCTTTTATAGCATCCCTTATATGCTTTTCAACAAGGCTCTTTAAGTCTAACCTACAACTCAGGAATAATCTCCAAAGTCCATCCCTCTTTTAAGTCCCTCTTTAAAGTCCGTTCAAGAATGCCCCCCACCTGTGCTTCCTGTAACAAACTACCAGGATGGGCCAGAACACAAAGATCTTCAGCTATTTGTAGCTGCCTCGTTCTATACATCTGACATTAATTTACTGAATTCCAAGTAGGTAAGTGTAAAGATGTTCAGTCTGGATATACAGCCTTCCTCCTGCTCCATTGTGCTCTTTTACCTGGGCCTTTCTATGCCTGGAACACATACTTGCATTTTTCATAAAAAAGACAGCTAATGAGGAAAATGTACTGCACCTTGCACTAAGAAATGATCCTCACTGGAGAGTCTCAGGTCTCTTGCAGCAAACCAGTGGAAAAAAACCATAACAAATGCACTATGAATTAAAATGGGGGTTTTTTTAACAAAACAAAACAAGACAAAACACATTTGGATTTTTGAACACATCCCTATAGATATGAGCCCTGAAAAGAGCTGATATTCACATTATATAGACAAATGAGGATCTAATAGAACTAACTCACAACAGCAGGATCAGACAAAAAAATATTTCAGTAAGACAAAGAGAGGGAGGAAGTGACCACTTCGATCAATGTAAGGAAATGAACTGACCTTGCAGTTTCACCCAGAAGAGGTTATTTTTATTATTTTATTTTTCTGACAGAACTGAATTCCTTTTCTCTTGCTTTTATCAAAGAGTAGGAATACAATATCTCCTTCCACAAGAGAACTGCAGTCTATTTTCTAGCCTCAAAATAACAACAAATCTTGCAAGTGCTTTAAAAATGGATCAGCACATAGAGGCGAGAATAGATGTAAATTTCTAATTTAGGGCAGCATTTTCTTAGACCATTTCGGAGTGATTTTGGTGTTTTATGTAGTATTTAAAGTCCTACAGCTGTAATTTTTAAAGAAAAAAAGAAACCAGTAAACCCCACAACAATTCCTTGTCCTATCAGCTGTGGGTTTTTTTAACCTGCTATTAGGTTTTCAAGGAAAAAATAAGATCATGGGGTAAATTTAATCAAAATAATTGCAAAAAAAAAAAAGTAAGAAAGCTAGAAAGAAACAATAAAGCGAAAATTATGTTTAAATATAATATGAAATTGCCTATCAATGTGCCTCTCTTCTAACTTGTAAAGGTAATAATCAGAGCATGTGAAAATGGCCTAGTCATTTTGTCATTATTATTCTCTTTAAATTGGGTAGTCAACAGCAAGTTTGAAGTTCAAAAAGCAGTTATATATCAGTGGGCAGAACATGTTAATTGTGTCCCCTCCTTCCTTGCCCCTTCCCTGCCACACACACTCAGTACACAGAGAACAGAGACCTGCAGTCCACAGGCACAAAGATGGCTCAGCTGTGATCCTAGAGAAGTGGGCAACTATCTCTTCATCCGTGTCTCCCAGCACTGAGGAGTGTGTTGGGGGGCATCCTAATCTGTAAAGTCTGTCCTGAGCTTAACAGCTTTGCCAGACACGCCTTTTATAGATTAGTTATGATTGTGCAAAAAAACAGAGAAAAAACAATTACTAAGTGCCTTAAACCTCTATGGAAAGACAAAGTCTCATTCAAGGCAGGGTGGGATTCACACACTTTATTCAGATAGGTCCATATGTACAACTCCCCATGGGCTCTCATACTAATCAAAGACGTTTAGACCATGGTCCACTGAATTTTACAATGGATGTTGACATTTGGTCTAGTGAATCATGCTCTAAATGTCACTGACTATCAACTGGGTCTCCACTGAACAGGCAACAAGCCTCAACATGGATATTGACATCACTGACACCTGAACTCAGGGAGGTGGATCCCACCCTAGGAATGGGATTCTGTTGCCTAAACAAAGGTGCTGATAGAACTTCTTTGAGATGTGTCAGACCATCCCAAACATCTCACTCAGGTACCAAGGACAGGAAAGGACTCTTGGGAGACCCAGATCTTTTGGAATTTCAGACAGAGAGCAGGCAGGATATCCTAGAGGATTGCACCAGAAAACCCCTATTAACTGGAGTTCAACTCACGAACTGTATTTTGTAATCTGGTATTGGAAACTCAATAGACCTAAATATATGAGGAGAGACAGAACTTCTAGGAATTGTAGAGAGCATAAATGTAAATATAAACAGGATTTTCACAACAGTCACTTTTACAAGTGTTGAAGAGCTTGAAGATGTTTCAGATCACAGTTTGCCCTGAGTGCAAAGGCAGTAAAGTGGAGATGCCTTATACAGGAGGACTAGCACGTGGCTCTAACACAAGAGGGATGTCGTGGTTTCATCCCAACCAACAACCAAGCCCCAGGCAGCCACTCATTCACTCCCCCACCAGCAGGATCAGGGAGAGAATCAGAAGGGTAAAAGCTGGAAAACTCCTGGGTTGAGATAAAGACAGTTTAATAGGGAAGGCAAAAGCTGTGCACACAAGCAAAACAAGACAAGGAATTAATTCCCTGCTTCCCATGGGCAGGCAGGTGTTCAGCCATCTCCAGGAGAGCAGGACCCCATCAGGTGTGACTTGGGAAGACAAACACCATCGCTCCAAATGTACACCCCTTCCTCCTTCTTCCCGCCACTTTATATGCTGAGCGTGATGTCACGGTCTGGAATATCCCTTTGGTCAGTTTGGGTCACCTGTCCTGGCTGTGGCTCTTCCCAAGCTCCCCTGCATCCCCAGTTTCCTCCCCAGTGCAGCCGTATGAAAAGCAGAAAAGGCCTTGGCTCTGTGTAAGGCCTGCTCAGCAATAACAAAAACATCTCTGAATTATCAACCCAGTGTTCAGCACAAATCCAAAACAGCCCCAAACCAGCCACCGGGAAGGAAATTAACTCCATCCCAGCCAAAACCAGCACAGGGGTGAGAAAGTAGAAGAAGCAAATTTATAGGAAAGTGCTAATATTTTGCAGCAGTTATTCAAATTTTTTGCCTGCTATTGACCTCTGGTGATTTTCTCTGCTCTGAGACTTTTGTGCCTACCTTTAAGTGTTCATTTTATGGTTGGCTATGGATTAAATGCTTTTTATTTGCTTGTTTATATGCCAAATAACCTGTTTTAAAGAGCAATATTTTGTTTCACTTAAATATAGAAGACATTTTGTCAGTGAAATTTCCCTGAAAGTCAATGGTTTTTATATGGAGGAAAATAACAATTCCACAGTGCTTTAACCAAGATTGTGTATTGTGATACTGTAAGAGAAAATAGAGGGAGATTATAAAACTTGTAATAAAGATATCATATAATTTGTCCCCTATAATGAAAAGTTCATCTCTTTTCTTTCTTTGTTGCTATGGTATTCTTTTGTGACTTTATTTATAAGTGCTTTATGTAGAATTCATAGTATTTTTCTTGGATTGCAAATTTTTTTTTGCAATCTCTGTGTATTGCCAAAGTCTTCTCCTGTACACAAATTTCAAGTTCAAGCATCATTATAAAACTCACATTGGAGATTTGCAGAACTATCTACAGTAAGTAGCAACTCAGATTGTATAAAAAAATTGCTATCTTCAGCACAGATGTTCTTGCTGTTGCATGGGGCATAGGCCTTTTCAAACTCTCCTAAAAAAATCAATGAAAGATCTTATTGGATTTCTCAACAGGAATCTACCAAACCTCTCCAGGTAATATCCAGGCATTTTCCTGCATCTTTTTTGACTTACCAAAAAAGCCCAAACTTTTGTGGAAAAAAAAAGAAATCACAGATCTACACACAAAGAAGTAGACGACTTAACTGCACTCTGAAAATACTCATTCCTAAAAGTTTGGAATGGCACCAAAACAAAAGATATGAAATTAGCACCAAAGCACTGAGTAGGCTTGTGGTCCACTCCTTGCCTGGAGCGTGGGTTCAAAGATCTCTGTAGAATAAAAGACTGAATCCTCACCTCCTCCATCATAAATCGGTGCCATGACCACACCAGAAAGGAGACACTGGCTGGGCTCCAGGTGTTTCTCCCGTAAGATCTCAGCTGTGCTCAGAAGAAAAAGCCTTTGAAAATCCAACTTTAAGTCTCCCTCTGTAGCTAAGGCCCCGAGCAGCATGTCACTATCAACAGGCAGAATTAGAAGCCTTGGGGATTATACAAGGGCTGACTGTGCTCCTGAATGCTAGAAAAGGTAGGCAGGTGTTCTAAGGGCACCAGGGTTCCATGGTTTATAGGGCTGGCAGGGTTTAGGTGGACTGGGTTTGGAAGCCAGCAGTATGCAAAGGAGTGATGAGATCAACATTGATTCCAGGAAAAATTGCTCCCCTTGATTAACTCACAGGCAGTGGCCAGCTGAAACCAAAGGGGGGCTTCTGCTTTGAGACTGCAGTTGTGTCAGGGCATCAGAAGAGCCTGCTATCACTCCTTATAGTGCACAGAGAGCTTCAAGGACCTGCTCTTCCTCAGCTACCAGGGGACACAAAGCCTCAGGAACACAGAGGATCTCCCTCCTCAAGGTGCTTCATTCAGGGTTTTGCAGCAGATTGGCTCAAAACGGGAAGCTTGAAGCAGCAGAGTGTTGTGACCAGCTGTGGCAAAGCCCCACGGTGTAAGTAAAGGGACAGTCTTCACTCCTCCTCACAGGCAGCCACTCTTACCAGAAGTCAGGGTCCAGCAATGGTTACTAGAGTCTGCAGGCAGTCTGTGAGTAAGATTCAAGGCAAGATCATCACACAGGCTTTTACAGGCTGTAGCCATCACAGTTTTTCTTGATTTGAGAGTGACCATAGTGGTTTTGTGTGGTGATCACAACTGTGAGTTCTGTGGCCACCAGCGCTCTCTCCATCCTGACACGCGCCAGCCCTGGAGCAGCACTTTGCAGTTTCAGTGCCCGCTTGTTCAGCCATCACAAGGTTTGAGTTGTGAGTCTCCTTTCCTTCCTGCACAACCCGTGCTGCTAAATTTGTGATGTCTTTTTCTGGGATGCTGCAAGAACACTCTGCATTTCTCTTACTGTTCCTGTTATATTTTGATTCTTTCTTCATGTCCCAGAAATTCTACACAACCAAGCCACATATAACAAAGATGCTCTCAGGTGTTGCTGTTCTGTGCTTGGCAAAGAAAGGAAGCACAGCAGGTTCTGAGTGCTGCTTTCATGTGTTCACAAAGGACACGGTACAAATCTTTTCTAGCTGGCTTAACTGCTCCTGTGATCTTGTCTGATTGTTGTCATACCTCTTGCTTTTCTCCGAAGTGTTTCAAACTGATGCTACAATTCATCCTGTCTTCTTGTGTGCTGAGAACATCATCTGTGGCAGGACCTTTGTCACTTTGTGTCTCTGTTGAGAAAACCATTAATTCATCTATTTTTCTTTATTATTGTTTTTCAACTTTTTTTGTTAAACAGATGCAATAATCGTACTGACAGTGCAGTGACAGGATTACACAAGTTTGATTAGTACATAATGAAAATTGCCTGCAACATAAGTATTTTGCAATTATGTAAAAAGCACAATGCCATCTGGGTCCTGCTCATATTTCTCTCTTTCTTTTTTTTTCTAATAAATGACAACTAACAATAAAATTTCACTCGTAGTAAAATGTGAATTACAGCAACAAGGAATCATAAAAAACATTTTGTGTTTTCTTTGAGCATTTTAAGACTTGGAAATCAGGCCAGCAAATGTTTAGCCTGCTGAGTAGTCGTTACTCACAAAAGGAGCCATTGACTTTAATAGTGTGACCTATCTGGTTAAAGATTATTTGCAAGAGCTGAATGTTTCCAGGTCTCATAGAGAATGGGGAGAGATTGATTCAGGCTCCTGCAGAGTAATCATTTCCTCTTTCCTTCATTCATCTGACCCGTGAAAGTTTAGCAAATTGCAATGCTCCACACCACAGTGTATACAGCGCTTCTGTTATTACTGTTATTTAGTGCCTGTGTACAGCCAGGGTTTCTGGGCAGTGTATCCCACAGTGGGCATAAGCTGGCAGACAGGAGCTTGGCATCCTCTCAAATCTTTCACCTCAGAGTAACAGGTCTTTGGAGCATTGAAACTGAGTCCTTGGTTTCTCACGTTAGACACTCAGAAACCAGTGAAAGCAACTGGCCTGTCAAAGACCCTTGAAAATGCTGAGGTAAATGACCTGATAAGAATCCCAGTATAAGCCAAATGAGGGAACTGGGATTACCAGACAGGGTTAACTGCATCTCAAACTTTTGCTACATCCCCTTCAAGAAAAATAAGTTTATCCAACTCCTTGTTAAAACAGTGGCGGGTGAGAGGAGGAAGGTAATTATCCTTCTATAAATGTTGAAAATTAGATAAGAACTTCTGGTACAAGGGTCTGCTGGATTTGGGCTTTTATCTCTGCAGAACAGTATTCCTTAGGCACCAAAATACATAGTTAGAAAAGTTCTTGCAAGATTCATGATTCCATGCATGTATAATGAATTCAAACAAGAATTATATAAACCTCCACGAACTACTTTCATCTAAGTCTGGGAAGTCCTCTGTGTTTTTGCAGTCAAAATGCTGTTTGAGATTACTTTAGCTGGATGTAAAGAATGGCCTGTTTACATAAAGAAAAATAGCACAGCATTCCTCTACAGCTGCAGGGAGAGCTGTAAAGAACTTTTACTCCTGGTGAGCACTGGATGAAACATTTCTCTGAGCTGCTTGTGGCCCCTGGGAATGGAGTGTCTTCATTTTCTGTTGGGAAGATGGCACCAAGCACAGGGCAAAGTGATGATGAGACCTAATGGAAAAGGAAAGCTCCCACTCTGAGGAAAGCAGTCAAGACAGAACTCCAGGAGTTCTGTCAGGTGAAGATGTGCTAAATGACAAAGAAGGGTTTATGTCAGTGTACCTGAGAAGAGTTTGTCTTCAAGCAAGGGAGAGGGGGAGTGACTGGAATAAGATATGGCCCCAAAGCTTTGGCTTCAATATGCAACAGGATTTTAAAAAAAACAAAACTGAGGAATGTTAGTTACATGAGGTAAACAGAAAATGAGATAAAATGCTAAATAGTTTACCAAGATTAGATAATGCTCAAATAATCATATATCTCCCTTTGATAGCAGAACTGATTACACAGACAAAGGAAATGCAGTAGATGAAATCTGTCTGAATTTAGCTAGGGCATTAGGCACGGTGTCACATGGGAGAACACTGGTGAGGGAGAAAAATGGAGAATCAGTGTAACATCTGCAAAGTGGGGAGGGATTTAGCTAAGAGGGGCTGATAGCCAACTGCACTCAGCAGGGAGGTGTCACACTGAAGAGAAGCTATTAGGGAAGTTCTGCAGAGTTCCTCCAGACTTACCATTAATATTTTAATTACTGAACACAGCATAAAAGGTCTATTGAAATTCTCCATTCAACTGAAGTTGTGACAAGAAGAGATCAGGACTGTGTGGATCCAGAGGAGCCATGGTTTGTCTGAGTCCTGCCACGCTAGAAATGGGTGATTCTCACTTGCACTGAACACTGGGTCACGTGCTACTGATGAATAACAAAAATTTATGCTATAAACTGGGAATCAGATGGACATTTTGGGAAGATGTGAATGGAAACATTTTTTTTCAGCTGTTCTGCTCATAAGTTCCTCTTGGAGAAGTGCTCTCAGGGTAGAAGTGCAAGGAGGAGTAAGAAGGCATTGTAGGTATTTTCTGCTTAGGTTTCTGCAAGTGAGAGCAGAGTTGGAAGTCAAGGAATGGAACAAGAGTCATCTCAAACTTCCATTGCTGCTGTCAGCAGCTACATCATGGCAGAAAAGAGAAATGAATTCTGTAATTGTGGGCAACAGACACCAGTAGAAAACTATTCAAGTCTTCAAGATTCCATTTTTCCTGCACTGGGAGATGCTCTTTGCCATTATTTGCTCTCCACTGGCACTCCTCTACAGCACTTCCAGCTGTTGGTGCCCACCTTTCAGTTTGCTCACTTAGTGAGTACCTCTGATTTGATGTCTCAGTTAGACCCTCACTGCCACCTGAACAGCTACAAAAAGTAAAGGCAGAACATTTGCTCATTTTGAAACTGCATCAAAATGACTTTCAGGCTATTTAACAGCCTTTCTGATGAAAACTTTTACTGAGAGACACAAAG
Organism: Ptilonorhynchus violaceus; assembly: GCA_013397565.1. Lineage (NCBI taxonomy): Eukaryota > Metazoa > Chordata > Aves > Passeriformes > Ptilonorhynchidae > Ptilonorhynchus > Ptilonorhynchus violaceus. The sequence goes on along the minus strand of VZRJ01002570.1, from coordinate 818,693 downwards.
AAATCTTTCATTTAAATATTTGTGAGGCAAGAGTTGTGTTTACAAAAAAATCCATACTCACAAAAGGATGTTAAAAGCAGCACTAGCTATTTGCAAAATAAATTGCAAAAGTTACAAAAAACTCTACATTTGTCTCTTGTTGAATTTCAGGGGACATTTTAATAATAAATTAAGATGTGTAACCTGTTTTTCTTAATTAATCTGAACTGACTCAATGAATTATGTAATTCTGGGACTATTTCCAGTTTGCAAATTGTTTAAGTCCATAGTAGTTTATGATAATTCTTGTGTATGAAATGTATTAATCCTGCAGAAAACCAAATACTAGCATTTGTTTAATGAAATCATTATCACTAAACACTTATCATCTGTTTAATGAAATTCAGAAATTCACAGATGGTTGTTCTCTTATACAGCAAATGCATGTTTAGCAGAAACAATGTTGAGAAGTAAACACAGTAATCAGTATTACAAATGTCTGTCTTCTGCAATAAAACTGAAAACATTTTTTTCAAACACGGACATGGACTATCAGCCCAGAGTAAGATTACTTATCTGTTCTGAAGAGTCCTCTTTGAAATTAAAATAGGAAATAATCTGCTTTTTGAAACAACAGATTAAAACAAACCCAAAAATGTGAAATGCTATCCTGATCCAGAGGCTCACAGCTCTCCAGACTTCTCAAATCCCCAGCCACCACATGCATAATAAACTTTGGTGAGGCTGATAATTATACTGAGGAATTATCCAGGATTACAATGGCAATAATTGTTATGTCCTACCCAAAACTGGTATAAGTTTAGCCAGCACTCATCACAAGCACATTTCTTTAGTTATGCAGAATATACAGCTTTGCAATTTTCTTTCTTCTGTAGATTTGGCCTGCCTGTAGGCATTTACCCCTCACTGCCTGATTTTGTTCTGCTCTGCTTTAGATGTTCTCAGTTATTTAACTGCTCCCATATGAAATTCCGGGTCTGCCTGAAGTCATGTCATGTTGAACTGAAGCTGAGATGTTAAAGCATGTGATTTAGCCATACAGCACAGCCTCACTCCTCTCCCACATCCACAGAGGTTCTGGGGATAGAGCTTGACAAAGTGTCTACAAAATCAAATGGCTTCTCAACATTATGTCCTTGGATTTGTTCTTCCCATATACAAGGACAGCAAGCAGGAGAATAACTAACACAGGAAAGGAAGCTGTAAGGGAGCATTTACTTACGGGGATTAACATGATACAGCACAGTGACTTTGCAAGCTGCACTGTAAAGTACCAGATGTCCCATTACAGTAATTCCCATAATTTAAAGGAATACACGTACAATTTCTTTTTGCCCTGCTTTACTCTTGTAAATAAATTCTGTGTTGCTGTCCCACTAGAAAGGCCAAACTTTCCTGTCTGTTTTCAGTTTGCTGACAATCTCAGCATGAAAACACATAGATCTCAAATACAGCTTTATTCAAGAGATAAATGTCAGGTGAAAGCGACTCTTTTATTGAAAACTTGGCAAGAGCTGTTTGCATCAGACACAGAATTGCTTACACTGGGTGAAATTTTAATTCATTAAATATAGATTTCATCTTTTTCCACTTCACCACTTTGTGGAACTGCCAGAAGAGCTACATGTCAGAGTACTCTTCCAAACAAGCTACATGTGAACGATTTCATAAACACATTTCATACATCCAGGTTGGAAATTGGCCAGACTCCAGAGATAACAGCCTGGAATTGCTCCCACCTTTCACAATCAGGTGGAAGAACAGGTTTCTAGTTTTCTATCGCTGCTCTTTCACCACTCAGGTCTATGGCTAAATCTGCTCTCAGTTCAAGGCAAGGCTGACAGAGTGAAAAAAGAAATCTGAGCAGAGAGGAGAGAGGGGATACGTTCTCTAGAGGAGCCATCAGCCCTCAGCCCTGGGGAATATGGGGGATATTATTAGTGCAGCCACATTTTCTATTGCTTTGCTGTGGTGATTTTCTGTGTCTGGGTAAAGTCCTGCTGGAGGCTGCATAGCTCCAGCTGCAGGACTGCCAGGGAGCAGGAGGGAGGAGTGAGAAACCTGGAGTCCAGAGACAAACCCGACACCCAATAGCTCCTCTCCTGCAGAGGTGCTGAGGGAGATAGGGCAGCAGCATGGACCACTGCTTCTTCCACTCTAAGGGCAGACCCATTCTCTGAAAAGAAAAAACAAAAAGTTGCTGAAGCTCTCAGAAATATTATGAAGAGTGAAAAAAAAAAAAGATCCCTTGGCATTTCCCTTCTTCAGGAATTTCTCCAGGAGCAGTCTAAGCCCAGGCAGTATCAGGGATATTTCCTCTATCTGGTTAAGTGTAACATAATTAAGGAATCACAGACAATAGCGGCCGACACGCTGGGATCTCTAATATTTAGGGATAATTTTCACAAGAGTGAAACTGGAGAACTTAGCCCTGCAAAAAAATCCCCATGGAACCTCAAAGCCAAGGTAATTACTGTGCATTTTCTTTCCAAGTGCTTCTCTGCCACTTTGTGTTTCTCAGACTTGTATTATTGAAAGGAAAAAAATGAAGGGCATTTTCTCGCCTTCACCACATGGTTAAATCTTTGAAAGCTTTCTATTTTCATCTAGCACAGATCCTTCTCTGACTTATCCCTGCCCACCCTCCGAGCAACAGAAAATCCAGATTATGTGTTAAAAACACAAAGCATTCAGTACATATGCACATTATATTTATAAAAAATGTTTTTTCCTGATGCGTCTCTTTAGATTTTGTCTTATTTTTCCCCCTGGGAAACCAGTCTATACTTTTTCCCCCTTCTCTACATTTTCTGAAGGCCCTTAACTCTGTTTTCTTAGCATTGTCATGCATTTAATTTAGTTAAGCAAATTTAGTTTGTATCATTCCGTTTGCTGTTCCTGCCAGTGCCCTGAGCCTGCTTTGAGCACACAGACTGCAGGAGCAGCACTGAGGTTTTAATCTGGATGTACAGACAACAGAGGAATTTACAGCACTGGCAGACCCTTGTGTTTGTGCTAGACTATGACATAAATCATTTCCAGAGGCTTCTGCCAAGAAGGTGAATGGCCAGATGTCTTATTTTGCTAAGTTTTTAATTCCTTCTAAACAGGGGAATAATCTTTCTCCAGCAGACATGAATCTCCTCCAGAGTCACCACCTCTAGTTACGAAGCCTCACATAAGACAGTTCATTGGCTTTCAAAATACCCACTGAGTTCAAGTGTTCCACATTCAGGAGACTGCAACAGTGAGATTTAGATCATGAGCACATTTATAGACTGACATTTACTTTTTGTTTTTCTTCCTCTTCCTCTGTTTTTGATTTGAATCAAAAGACCAAATGTTTGCTTTTTAAAATGTCTACATTTTGGAGTAGGTTTACATCTCAAATCTCAGTAACCTTCAATTCAGAAAACATCAGTTAGTTTCAATGTAACAGGAGAGGGGGGACACTTCTTCTGTTCAATATATTTTTGTAAGTCTGAAGTCATGGGGCCATTGAAGAGTGTAAATATTCCTTACAACCCCACCACCACCCCAGGAAAGTAGTTAGTTGTAGCAATGCCACTGTCATAAATAAGGTTAGGTGTTTTTCTCTTATTCATTTTAAAATAACATCACAATAATAAAAAAAAAAAAAAACCAAAAAAATGGAGTAGGAAAATTCAAAACCATTTTCAAAGTGGTTTTCTCAAAAATCCAAACCTCAGTATTCTAATTCCAGGATATTTTCTCTATGATTTTTTTTTTTCCACACAATTTCAGAAAAATTGCTTCAACCTCCTTTGCAACAACAATAGGAGGAAAAAAATGAACCTTTTCCAATCACTTTATCCTGCAACTAAATACACATTGAGCTTCCTCACTGGTCTTATTACAGCCATGTGAATGAATGGCACCATTTGATTCAGACACATGTTCCAGCAGAAGAAAAAGAATACTTCACTGCCCCTAAATCTTGTAATCTTAATACTGATTTATTCTTACATGCATTCACAAGTAGCTACCATTGTCCACAAGCAGAGCAATTTGTTCAGCAGAGAGCTGAGCCGAGCCTTTAGGCTCATCTGAATCTGCTCTCACACACCCCTGAAAGGAAAAGCAATGGAAACCCATCTGCTGTCCTGGGAGCAAGATGATGCAGCAAACAGAGTAAATATTTTTCCCCACTTTGTGGGTGAAGTACTGACATCACATAAATGCCAGGAGATAAAAATGGTAGTCAAGAGGTGATGGAATAATATAAAAAGCAGTTCTGCTGAAAACGTGGTCTCAAAAGCGTGGTCTGGATTCGAGGGATAAATTAGTGTTCATTTTTCTCACGTATTTTCCTCATTGTATAAAAATCAAGTAATAACAGTATTGACATCACTTGGTGAGTGATTTGATCAAGGATGAATGAGGCAATGAAGACTGGAGCTCATTGCTATGATTGTTCTATAGATTTACTGGCAAATAGAGCAGTAACACCAAAATCATTACAAAAAGAGAAGAAGAAAGGGTTAACTATTGTGCATTCCTGAGGTAGAGTTTAGGTGGAGAGAAATTAAAGAGCTTAGAGCTTTTTGACAGATTCCAGTGAACAACCAACCACTGGATCTCGAGCTTCCTCAATTCCTACCCATGTCACAGCTACCGGCTCATGCCGTCTTTTATAACACTCAACAATCCTACGTTAGAAAAAAGATCGTGAGGATTTCCGCATCCTGTCTGCTCTAAAGAACAGCTTGAAAGGAAGATGAATCACAGGCAGCCAGTTGGCAACTTTGTCTCCTGTTTATTGAAGTGCATAGCTGAAAAGAGAAAATGTAACAAATATAAGTTGGATGAGCTATAAAATTAGTATAGTCCTTTAATATAGTTTCCGGACGAAACTGCAAAACGTCCGGAGTGTGAAGTTTTAGCAAAGCACTTTTTTTGACAATTGTCATTCTCTTCACGGAGTAAAACTAAAATGTTGACTGTGGATGACTCACTGGGCACTGGTGAAGCTGCTGGACACAGCAGTTCAGAATAAAGGATTCATTTTCATGGATGCAAAAGTTATCAATAATTTGTCAGCCATTTCAAACAGGAACAAAACCCTACAGAGTAATGTCATGCATTCAGGGCTTGGTTAATGTTGGTACATGATTACCTGCTCTTATAAAGTCATATTTGCCATATATTTAATTATAGCTCTGTCCACTCAAAGTGTCTCCACATTTAGCTACCAGTAGTGGTATTGGATCACACTGAAATCTTCCTTTGATGTTCTTCTAATTACCAAATTGGACTATGCCACAACAACTGTGGGAGGACAATATTGTACTGCTATAAAAAAGGCTTTCCCTGTGCTTATGTTTTAAGCATCTCTTCTATAATTTTCCTTTTCACTTCCTCAAGAATATTGCTCCAGATGAAATCTAAGACACGATAAGATTTGTTCTTATGTTCAACTGGCCTAATTTGATGAGTATTTTTATCAGGATTCTTGTGATAGGAATTAGATAGCCTTTGTGTAGTGTAAAAGTCACAAGAAGGGAGGAATTGTGAAAATAACAAAGAGCTTTTAACTGCAAGCTGAAAATAGAAACCACAGCACTTGACAATCTTTTGAGCAGAAGGGCTTTTTGAAAAAGAGCAGTTTGTAAAGGGAGAAACAGAGGTCAAGCGACAAAGAACAGGTCTGTGTTACAGGCAAAGCCGCTGGAAAGTGAAGGTACTGAACTGCAAAGCAAACAGCAAAGGAATTTACTGACTTTACAGATCTTGCACCAGGAGCCCTGCAGAGAAGCAACATATTTTTCCTTTTCTCTTTTTTCTGGGGGGGCGGGGGGGGAAAGGAGCATGTAAATTTCAGAGCAGTCCAGTATGCTGGTAGGCATATTCCACTATTTAAAATTATCCTTTATATCCCTCACTTATTTTCCTTATCATGATTCAGCAGGGTGCTTAAATACACAATGAATCCTTTAGCAATCAACTGAATGACACCCTTAAATTTTGGCAACTATTAAAATACCTAAGTGAAATGAGGCCTTAAATGACATTGTGACCAAGATAGGCTTTATGTAGACATGCAGACATGATATGTAATGGTCACATCAGTTTCTGAAATATTAATATACCTCCATGGATTTCAAAGTCACATTGATTTATGCTGCTAAAGACTTGTCTCACTGTATATATCATATAAAAAACCAGTGGGTTTGGGTTGTTAACTAAATGTCACATTTCAGATGAATGAAACGCTACATCAGACAGTATAAAAGCAAAACTCTTTGAAGAATATTCTATGACAAGGTCCAGAACAGAAGGTTTTGAGCAAACAAAGTTAATTCTTAAATTATTAATAAGGAAATTTACACATTCCCTTGATTTTTGAAGGGCTAGACACCATTCTTGTCACATGCTGTTACAACTGAAACATGTCATAATTGAGAAAAGCAACATTCCATCAAAGTGTAAGAGAAACCAAATAGGCATCAAGAAATAAGGAAGTCAATCAAATCAACCGTCTGCAATGCTGGATTTGTGCTGTTCTGTGCTTAGCACAGACCCACTCTTAGTTGGTCTTATTATTAAAATTTATGACTAATAATAACTTAGAATTATCAAAACCTGGAATAACTTGGATGGGTAAAGACCTTGGGATGTCTCTAGCCCAGCTTCCAGCAGCATCAGTTACGGGGTCGGTCCAGGTTGTTTTGGGACTTATCCAATTGTGTCTTGAAAACCTCCAAGGATGGAGATGGCACAGCCTTGCTGACTGGGCAGAAGCCCCAGATGGACCATCTCAGGGGCCCTCCACTCAATGCCTTCCAGCTTGCTGATGTCTTTCTTGTACTGGACTGAGGAAAACTGGATGCACTGTCCTAAACTTCCCACAGATGCCTCTGGTATTTTACTTATAAAAGCTGAATGTTGCTTATTTTTCATCACTTTCATTAAGGTACAATGGGGTAAATGGTTCCCCCAGGGCTGGCAGCAGGGAGCAGCATGGGCTGCCCCATGGGGGTGGGCAGGGCAGGGCCTCACAAGCCAGATGCTGTCCCACAGCCCCAGGTAAGAGCATCAGGCATCTCTGTGGGGATGGGGATGGTGATGGGGATGGGGATAGGGACAGGGATGGACAAGGCCAGGCCAGGCCATTCACCTGTGGCTCAGGGAGGGAGCCTCTCTCCGCAGCAGCCATGGCCAAGCAATGCAGGGCTGCAATCCAGCAGAGCTGTAGCTCGGCCAGGCACTGAGCACCAGAGCTGTCGTGCAGAGCAACTCCCCTGGACCAGAAGTCAGCCCTAGACAAGGTCTCCCCATGGTGCTCCCAGCAGGTTCTCCCCACAGTCACCCAAGGGAAGGGGCTACCAAGGGAAAGGGCTACTAAGAGAAAGGACCACCCTTGGCTGTGCTGGTGCTGAGCTGGTCCCCAGCCCTGGCACTCAGATCTCCCAGCAGTGCCAACCAACTACTTTCCTTTAAGGGCTCTTAGGTTGGGTTTTGTCAAAAAAACCCAATAATTTTCTTGCTTGGAAGAATGTCTCTGAAGTAAAATCTACATAAAACAAGGTATTAATTTCCTTCAAGTAAAACAAGGTATTAATTTACTTCAAGTAGGAATCCTCAGACAAGAGAGGCAAGGTCCCACAGGAAGGTGAAACAGGTTTCTACTCAGTCCATTCTTCAACCTGCTGGAGAGACTTTGCACCCAGAAAAAGCAATTTCAGCCTTATGAAGCCCAGGGCAGACTGCTTTGCTCTAGAATCTTCACCACCGACCACTTGTGAAGTTTGGGGCACACACCATTGCTATTCTGGTTAGTTTTCCAGCAGAATGGGAACGTACCCTTTCTTCGTGCTGGAAGTGTAGGACCTGTCCATGTCAACAAACTACTACAGTATTTTCCACATAAGGATGTCACTCCACAGATGATGACACTCCACACTACACCTCTTGACAGTTTTATCTCCAGGTAGATTGTGACATCTGTCCAGTGATGCAATTTTAGAAAAGCACATGTAGAAGCAAGAACAGACCCTCTAGGTTATTCTTCCTGGAAAAGACACATCAATAAGTCTGGCTTCCATCACTCACAAGATGGTTGAAGCTTTAACAAAGACTAAGATCACTTTGTTCAAAAGTTGTCAGGGGAAATCCTGTTTTACCAATACAGGAAAATCCTATTTTACCAATCCAGTCACAGTTTTATGGAGATTCAGTAAGCGTGTGGCTAATGGATGTACAGAATACATTTTTAAAAGGCTTTTCATAAGTTTCCATAACATTGTTAGGGAAACCAAGTTGCCAACTGACATTAATCCAAGTTTTTGGACTGAAGCTGCTGAAAATGTAGGAAATCACACATTGCAGGACTTAGCAGTGGGGGGCCCTTGGATCCTTAAGTCAGTAATTCTTAAAAATAAACAGAACATTTTTGGGGGGAAATAGGACAGAATGAGAAATTAAGTAACTAAACTTGGAAAAGTGTATTAATACATAATTAATTGAGAAGATACTTCCCTGCTTCCTTCCCAGGCATTAGGAATTATCATGACCCTTATAGCTGTGAAGAGCTCGTGAGTTAACCGACCACTTCTCCCTCCTGTACACCTTCTCACAGCTGGTTGTTCAGGTTTGGAGACAGCATTTTGGACATACCTCTCTGTTTCTCTTCAGAAAATTGCAGTTAAAGTGTTCTATGTCCTTCATGTCTGGTCATAAATAGGCCCCACATTGGACTCCTTCAATTAGGCTGCTGGTGTCAAAACTCAAGTAATCTGAGGCCCTTACCACTCATGGGGTAATATCCTCCTCACTGTCTCAGCTTCTCAGAGAAAAATCAATGTTATAAAGAATCACATTGATGTTTTGTCCATAAATAAGCCCTTTGAGCAGAAAAATGCTTGTTTCCGGCTAAACTACAAAAGTTGGTGTTCAGGGTTACTCACCTTCTCCCCAGACCCTGAATCCCCAGACATGATTCTTTTGCTATTTCCCCAGTAGACTGCAATAACAGCTCCTTTACTATTAAACACAAATATCTCAAAAATCAACAGCACAGTCAGAGAGCATCAGTAGGTTTCTCTTGTCCCACAAAGGTTTCTTCCTACTTGAGTTACTGGATAATTATCTGGATTTCTCATAAGGATTTCTATTTATCTACCAATTCCCCCTTCATTCTCTGAAGATTTAAACTCCACACTTTTTACCTCACATCTGCAGGTAAATTCTGAGGGAGAGTGCAATATGCACAGCACAGTCTGCATGTGTAACTGTTACAAACCAATATGAAATAGTCATACTTAAATAAACAGAATTAAAAACTCTATTGAAATTGTACTGTCACAATCAGCAACACATTTAGATGAGAATTCATATTATGTTCAATATGAAATATGTGTATCATAACAGCTGAGCTATTTTTAGCTGTCTTTCAGGTTGATAAGTAATAACGTGCTATTCAGAGACAGATCCACACCCTTCATCCCTCCTAACAATGCAAAACCAGATTTCTTTTTGTTCAGTGTCTCATTATACCTATTTTGCTGTAGATAATTTTAGTCCTATAAGTTCTCTGTGATTGCTATTTACGTTGTGCTTCTGCACTTCAAAGTGACTGTGGAGCTCCACCAGCACTGATGCCAGTTCAGTTTAAAATCCAAGTTTTTTCTTCTTTCACTACTTCCATCTCTACAAAGTCAAGCCAGTGCCCACACTGTGATAACCAGGGCAGGGGTTTTCCACAGTTAGTGCCACATGGATGACCCCAGCAAGGCTCTGGAGGATGTGTTTTAGGGTTTGCTCCAGTGTGTATTTACACATCCAGAGTTTCTGACTCCCAAAGTTGTCTCCCCAAGAGCCAGCTCTGGTACCTGAACCCACTGAATACACACAGCTCAGATGTTTTGGGTTTTTTTTCTGTGTCACTACTGGCAATAAAGGTGGTGTCCCATTTTTATCCATATTGTCTTCAGGCTATGTTCCAGCGTCTCCACATGGTGCTAATTTCCACCCCTACAAGGACATTTTCTGTAGAGCAGTTTTGTCTTGGTGTAACTTCGGGGATGAGCAAATGGCAATAGGGTTATGGAGGTGTTATTGAATTGTTACTGCTGGCAATAAAGTGCCAGCAGAGCGAAGCACAGTGTGACTGCCACATTCCAAACTGAGTTACCAGCACTGACAGCTATGAGTACATATCTTTTTGCTGATAAAGTGATCACACTTGACTCAAAGGCCCTGGAACACTGTGTGTTTGGAATGATATGTTACAGCCTTTATAGCCACTAATCACAGGAGAAACGTGATTTGCTATAACTTCTTTTAATGCAGACATCTGGATGATACCAGCTAACTGCACCCAGAAAGTCTCACAAAAACTGAAAGCCTGATCCAAAGTTTTGCAATAACCATACATACCTACAGTAATAGCTTGAGCTCCCTAATCTTTATTGCATGTGTAGTGCACCACGGTGGTAGCACAGTATACTTTAGAGTCATTTGTTTTTCAGCACTGAAAATTTAAATAATGTTAACCTCCCTTTAGGTTTGATGTAAATTTAACTTGCTTATATAGCAAACTCCAATCTTTCCCTGGATAGATTCTGCATTCCTCTTCTGTCTTGACCTTTGAAAATCTTCCTCATGACTACCAATCAAAACTTTCTAAACATCAGAAATTCTCTCAGATCTTGCTGGAAGATTAATCATTCTGTGTTCCAAAATATTCAGTTGAGAGTCTTTTAGTTAGTTAATTTCCTCAAATCTCACTCGAATAGTATCTAAGTACTAAAAATTGACAGGAATGATTAGTGGCAGCATCCTGCAACTGCCATTGAAAAGAGTGTGAATACTTCCTAAACAAAGATACTCATTCCCTGAAGTGTACTTTTTGCTTCCTAAGCTGGGTCCAATAAAAGACTCCTATGCCTGGAAGCCAATATATGATATTTAGAATCTGATTCTCCCTAGGCAGAATCCAGAACTCTTTGCTGTGTGTCTGGACTCCGGGTGTGAGACACAGAGAATCACATACCACAAAATGAGACCAGGGGCAGCAACTGTGCTGAGCAGGAAGCTGACAGGAGCATTTATGCTCAGAGTGCAGCCACCTAGGTGTTGTCATTAAAAAAAAAATAAAATGAGATAGCTCTGGACACAGCTTTAAAACAATTTAAAACACCTCTGCTCTGGCTCCTTACACAGACTAGTTTCTTTTGAGGAATACTGAGATCCAAAGATAATCCAAGTATAGGAGCAGACAGGTTTAAGAAAGAGCTGTCAAGCTGTATCCAGCAGCTCTTCCAAAGCACACTGGCAGTTGGCACAGACATACTCCAAACAACTTGCCAAAGTCAAGCCTTGCCATACCCAAGGATATGGGATGAAGGTGCATGTGTGGGTTGCAGAAAGTGCTCACGCTGACCTCAAGTCCCTGTTCCTTCGTCTGTTTGACGGAAGGTAGAAAGGTAATTAGATAAGAAATATTCAAAAAGGGGGCTCTGGGATGTGCTGTTCTAACATGACACACCCACTCACACAGGAGCACACAGTCCCAAGAGGTCACTATTCCCACAAATTTCTCCTTTCTATTGCATTGCAAACATACATGTTCAAGGGAAAGTTCTGAATTCAGGCAGAGGGAGACAGGTCTTTAACAGCAGGTTCATGTAGGTGCTCATCTCCCCAACACTGCACTTTTCCCCAGAAAGTTATTTTAATTCCCTTGTATATCATACAATCACGTTTGTAATGATTCCTCCTTGGAAAGTACCTGCAGGGTTGTTCAAGATGAAAGGCACTTTAGAAAAACATTAATTATCATTGTGATATCAGAATTTATCTTTTGCAAAGTGTATAATTCATGTCTTAGTAGCTTTTCCTAACTTTATGTTAGTGCTTCCAGTAATTGGTATCTCTCTTGGGATTTGTCGCCTCCAGATGGGTGACCATATGGATAGGGACACTTGTTTATAAACCCTGTTATTTATGCACCTACAAGGTTACCTAGGGAAAATAAACTTCCCCTAGATTTTATTAGGAAGACAGACATTGAAGTATTGTTATTCCGTAGTGGTAGAAATTACATTTTTCTTGTTCCTTTTCAATAGAAGTTAGTGAAAAAGCTCAGGTTTTGGTTGGATTTTGGGTGGTATTTTTTAATAACTTCTTAAAGAAAGTGGGGATTTAAATCAGCAGTAAGGTAAAAAGTTACCTGTGCAACTGCATCACTTTTTTTTCTCCCAAGAAAGAGCACACAGAATGGTGAAAGGAAAAATAAAATTGCTTGCAAGAAGATTGACTCTAATAAAGAATAGTGTGTTTGACTATTGGTGAGTGCACCAGACATACCTGCTGGAAAACCAGCAAAGGAAACCCACATTTAAACCCCACCAAGAAGGAAAATGGGTCTGGATTCTGATCTATATAATTAGCAAACGTTAAGAAAAAGTTTAGTAACTCCAGGTTAACAGTTACCTGCACTCACACCAGTGTAATTGAGATCAGTCCCTGGCCTGGAAACTGTAGTAAAACTAATAATATTAGAATAACATTTTAGGCCAATGATAATCTACATTACTTAATTTGCCATTTACCTAAAGCCGTTTAATCCACCAGAAAAATTAATTTGCTGCTAAAAGACCTCTTATATCCCATTGACTTCAATGGGCACTGGAAAATCTTTATGAGTTCACAGCAATTTTCAAAAGGGAATGAAGATGAGTAGTAGCTAGGTTTAACATTGGTGAATTGAGACAGCACAAGCATTGGAACAGGCTGCCCAGGGCAATGGTGGAGTCACCATCCCTGGAGATTGTTAAAAGATGTGTAGATGTGCACCAGACATGGTTCAGTGCTGGCCTTGGCAGTGCTGGGTTAATGGCTGGACTTCATGGTCTTAAGGATCTTTTCCAACCTGCACGAGTCTAAGTGAGGAACACTATCAACAATTTTATACCAAATAATTTTTATATATTTCCTGTAAGCCAACAAAAGAGTTTTTTCTAACATGAAGTTAATAATTACAATACTAACAAACACATGCAACAAATGCTATTGCACAGGGCCTTGCCCTGAAAGGAAATGTAACTCTCTTGTGGTGCTGTGTGTGACATCAACTCTATGGATACACCAGATCAGTAAACCTTGTAAAACCATCGAAAGTACCAAAACATCTGGTCATATTTTTTCTGTGCGTATTAAACATAATCTGCTGCCACTGTTGGACTGAAGGACTGAAACATGGCCAAGTGGTATAAGCAATGAAAGGCAGAGTTGTACCTCCCCATTCCTAGCAGGGCTGCTATTTCATCCCTGGGCATCATTGTCCAACCTCAAAGGCCTCATCCAGCTTCTCTTAGCCCTGGTCTTCCAGGCTGAAAACCGTACTGAGCCCTGCTGGGAGCCTGTTTCTCTTCCCTAATAGATAAAAGGAAGAAAAACCGGTTATCTGCACCTCATCAGGAGATGAAGTGAAATGCAAGCAGGGCCTGAAAGTTAATACAGAAGCTGGGAACACACAACTCAGATTGTTAAGGTTTGTGTTTTGGTTTGTGTTTTGGTTTCTGTTTTGTTTTGTGTTTTGTTTTTTGTTTTCAGATATAGCTCGAGAAACTGCTTGATTTGTGTTTAGCCTCTACAGCCACTTGAAAGCGAGGTTATAGCAAAGCTGAGCTTACATTTTCAGATTGTTGGTTTCAGCAACACAGCACTGCAGGGAGTTTTCACAAAGCAGCTCACCTTCAAAGCCCAGCATGCAGGAATGCCTTATTTCCCCTTTGAAGCCCTGGAAGAGAAATAACTAGTTGCTGTGAAATGGGGGAAGTATTCTTCTGCACTGTGATTCTCCACTTTATTTGTCTGAAGTTCCGCCTTACTTTGATATCAGTCAAGTTAACTCAGCTGTGAGGTTAATTTTAGGTAGAAGGTTTGCATTGGCACTTCTCCCCCTTCTGTATAATCCTCCAGCAATGCTCACAGCAAATGTAGCAGCAGGCTGGGTACCCAAGGGCTGATTTCTCACAACTGCCTAAAAGATCCACACTTTCAATGACAGAGTAGCACAGAAAGTGTTTTCTAAGGTCAAAGGCTTCTTCCTGTTTACCTAACAACCACATTAATGTAGCTCTCCTGTAGAATTTATGGCTATGTCTATACAGTACATTAAACAGTGCCAGGAAGCATCCCCAGACATGGATATTCAATTGCAGTGTTAAATCATTCAGATGGTCCCTGGTGCTGCTTTGGTCCATGCCAACCAGCAGTCCCTTGAACATTTTGGGAGTCAGCACAGGCCAGAGATCACTCCTAAGAGGAGGTTTGGATGTAATCACCCTGGTTTGGAAGCCACAGAGTTTCAGCAAGCCAATAGCTTCAGGGGCAGACCATGGTTTCAGTTATTTTTGACTTGTTAGTATAGTCTGTGATTTTGTTGTATGAAAATGTTCATGTCAAGAAAGAAATGCTTAGAAAAGGGTGAAATTTATAGCCATCACAGCCCATAAAAATCACCTTCCTGTTGTAGTAGGCAGCAGCGCATGTTATTAAGGCAGTTTATAAAAATAATGATAGGATATAGGAGATGAAGACAATTCCAGACAAGATGGATCCAACAGGTAAAATACACTGTGAGGGTGACCGAGCACTGGCACAGGCTACTCAGTGGGGTTGTCTCCAACCTTGCAGATATTCAAAAGCCATCTGGACATGATCCTGAGCAACTGACTCTAGATGGCCTTGCTTGACCTCCAGAGGTTCCTTCCAGCCTCAACCATTCACTTATTCAGTGATTCAAATGAAGAAAATTAATTTTAATTTATTCTATTATAATTGTGTCAAAGGCCACAAAGAAGATGAAGGAAAATGTCCTTCCTTCTGGACTGCCTGGGAACAGAATTGGTTTTACTGTGACTGTACAAGGCTTAGGCAGCAGAGAGTTTGACCCATGGATATTCTCTACTCCTGGATTTGCTCCTTTACTATAGTGTGCAGGAAAGGGTAAAAAGAGGCTGGTGAACAGGTGAGCTGAGAGAACAACAAAAAAAATCTTTTCCACTTTTCCCTTGTAGCCATAAAGCATCAAATACCGGTACCGACTAACTCCAGCTGGAATGTGACTTTTTCCTTTAAAGACAGAATGTATTAAACTACAAAAGGTAATGAATTGCTCAGGTTCTGCATGGCATAGGAAAAGCACAAGGAATAAAAAAAGAAAACTTCTTTGTCATGAATTGACAAGCATTTTATTAAAGCTGTTTATTCTGCAAACATGCCTCCAGAAGTAAGCTGTCACCCTGTCATCTGAAAGGACTGCAGAGGCCAGTGAGTAGGCTGGACATCTGACCGCTAAAAAAAGGGCTGAGATCACTGCAGTCACTTTTGACCACAGGTTGCAGGATAAAAGGTCTCACATCCCATAATTCATCAGGCTCATAAAGTCAGAAACATGGCCACATCTGTGGCGCTATTTACTGAATATACTTGAGCACCAAAGTACCAATAAATCATCTTTCAGGCAAAATCTGTGAGAGAAATATTTCAGATGTGTCTTTAACATTTCACAGCTCAAAGAGGGTTATTGGCCCCTTACCTCTCATTTCTCAGAGGGCTGAGAGTTTGAAAGACGTGGCCATACCACCTCCTCCTTATATCAGCTGCACCACAGCAGAGGCATTCCCTCTAAATAACCTACATTTTGGACTAGATACATCAAATGTTTTTTGATAACTAAGCAGAAATATTTTGACCTTGGACAATGCAGCAATTGAAGGTACTAGGGAGAGCAACAGCTTGTGAAATGACTGGTGTCAGAGGAATTCGAGCCAGATCAGGGTGGAGAGGGGGAAAAGGTGTTGCCAAGTGAAACAGAAGTGGAAGGAGTAAATCCAAATGGGGCTCAGCTCAGCTGGCACCAACCACTGAGGCACCTCAGGCAAAGCAGGTTTCTCCTCCTGGCCTTGAACTCACTGTGCCTGCCCAGAATTGCCCTGGTGAATTAGATAGGTCCCTATCTCTTTCTTTCTACCTGGACTGACAGGTTAAAAAGAGTAAAAAAGTAGGCACACAGTGTCCTGATGACCCCATCTGGTCTGTTCAGAGCCACATGATCAGCATACAAACCACTGTCTGGAGGCTGCAGGTTATGTTTACATTTTCAGTGATGTCTGAGGGCACTACCAACATTTTCTATATATCAAATCACTTAGTAGATTCCTCTCAGGCAGCAGACTGCACAAGCTGGGGAAAAGGATTTCTGTTCATATGGGTGGCTTAGCTGACGCTTGAACACAGCTGCAGCTTCTTTGAAATCAGTGTGGCTGAGAAGGGCCTTGGACCAGGGTCTCATTTTGTGGCTAAGGCTTCTAACCACTTCAAGATAAAGGACAGACACTGCCACAGCTTCTCCTGCATCTTTAAAAAGACAAGAGTGAATCATCATCACATAAGCCCTTTGAGAGAACAACTGTAGGGGCTTCTCCTAAAGGGGACTTTGGGCTCTGGCTTCCAAATAGAAGATGAAACTCTCTGAAAGACCTTTGTTGGGACTTCCTAACTCTGGAAGAGAGTGAAGGTTGGAAATGCATCCAGGTGCTTGGCAGAGTCAACAGACTGCATGGAGAGAGGCCACCCTGAGCTCTGCAAGGGTCGAGTTGATCTACTGGCTCACGGTAATGAGGAGTGACCTGCCTGTGGTTATATGCTCTTGTTGCATCTTACATCCACAGAGATTTTGCACCTCACTAATCCAGGACAAAACTGCTGAGTTGTTCTTCTTAGAGCAGTTTTCTTCTAGCATAAGAGAGGGAACAAAGAGTGAGAAGAAAACTCTACCTCTGGCTGAGTTTAGTTTTTTTTCAGGAAACCTCACCATCTGACTGCACATTCTTGTTGTCTTTGCCTAAATCTCCCTTTACATCTGATGGAAAGTGAAACCTCAGATCTGGATGCAATCCCAGGCATCAGGGAACTCCACTTGTAGGTACTTAAGTTGTACACTGAGTTAATTCGACCAGAGTCAATAGTGCAAAAAGTCTCAATGCCCAATAACCACAGGTCAAACCGCAGTAAACAGTTCTGAGCTCTGCTGCACTTTCCTAATGACCCTCTGGCTAAGTTAAATTTTCTTCTTCATTGCTCAAAGATGGTGAGTAATGCAGAGAAAGTGATATACCCTGGCATGTGGAAAACACTTTGGGAATCTCCCAAGAAATACGTATTTTGTTGTATAAGTGAAAACTGTTCTCACCACCATTTTAAAAATAGGCCTTTGTCTAAATCTGACTGATCTCATTAGAACAGATGTTACAAATGGATAACTTAATACTTTAGTAACTCAGTTATTTAGCATTTTTATTCCTGTCATTGATAATGTTTGGACCATTATTAACCCAGGATCTCACTTACTTTTGTTCCATTAGGCTTAAGTCAGACGGGAATTCCATTTTTTTTTCAATGTGTATTAAATGGTAGTTGTTGCTCTCAGGCAATTCCTAATGGACAAACCTGATAAGAGGTGAGCGTCTGTGCCCTCACAAGTGCAACAACTAATGGAAAAGATTGGAGAGCTGAATGGAATAAAGAACAGTATGTGAAAGTGGAAGTGAGGATTTTGAAAACAACATATTATTTCAGCATTAGTCATCAACATGCATAATTTAGAGCTAATCAATAGTGGTAATTACCACTCCTTACTGATCTAACTGTTATCAGATGGCAATCTGATATAAATATCCATGTTATTGGAATGGATTACCATTATTATTCACAGCTATATTAATTTTTATAGTGACATAATGGTCAAAATCCTTTTCATCCATGCATGGCATATTAAAATTTTAGTTTTGGTACAAAGAGATCTGCTCCATCCATCTTAACATAATTCAGCAGCTGATGAATTTTCTGATTACTTAACCCTAAAGAATTATTCCTGCTGAACTGCCTTTTTCTCTCCTCCAGTCACAATCTGCATTTCAGAATAGCAGGACAAGCACTGGAAGGTGTCAAGCATTTATAATTTGACTTCAGTGAAAGTTACAGATGCTTGATACTTTTCAGGTCATGAACCACCGTCTGCTTCTCCAGCTCCTGGAACACTAATGCTGTCCATTGTAATTTGAGTTCTCTTTCAAATCATGGACTTGATTGTCAATTGCTGGAGTTAATGGCTCTCTTGCCATTCATCCCACATGGGCAAGAGAGAGCTGCATGCAAAGCATAAGAGAGATTTATTTTGCATGATTTCATTGAGTATTCTGTGAGGGAACTAAGTAATAATAGAAAAGATTTTATACGCAAGTCATAAAATTAATTTGCCAATTAATTAAGTGTAGCACGGGGCTACACTTCATGTCCAGCTCCCAGTCACTCAGAAAAACTCTTGTGGTAAGATTTGGTTACCCTTTGCCCCAAGGTCAAGGCTCCAAGTAAACAACAAAATATTTGTTTATCAACAAAACAAAAGGAAACACTTCTGTAAATAATTACTTAGTTTAATTATTCAGTAAAACTAGCCGTAAAAAGTATCAAATTTGGGGTTTATATTTGTGACCAAGGTTCATTAAGTATTGGCATACAAATCAGATTAAAATCTGAAAAGAGATAAATACATAAAAAAATTATTCCAGTGCTCACATATGGCCGTGTGTTTCTGTGCCTAGAGATTAGATGGAGAGGGCCCCATGAATTTCAAATATTCATCTCTGGGGTGTATAGTATTTCTGATTAGTATTTTTTTAGGCAAAAATATAGACTTGCACTCATGTTTCAGCAAGGGTAAGACCTGATGCACCATTATTTTCCAGCTGATCTATGTTTGCACAACAATTCTGAAATTTCCAAAGTGGGATGACCCTTCAAAGAGCAGAGGCTGTGAGTCCCCCGTGAATCAAGAGGCACTGAACACATTGCAGTTGCATAGAATTGCATAAAAATCTTCGAACTCCGCTGAAACTGAAGTTTCTTGCAAAAAAAGAGATCTGACTGAGAAAACGTCGACATATGGTAGCCATAAACCACTGGGCTCTGTAAAGCAGAGATATGAAGCAGAAGAAGAAAGGTAAATTAAATTTCTTGCAAGATGTTACAAATGAAAAATAGTTCCATTAAAATTTGAGCATTAAAGAAATCTCAGCGCTGAGGTGACAAAGACAGTGTACTACTGACAAGACCACTGCAAGTTCACAGCTCTCTATTTATTGTATTTTTGGAAGGATTTTGATCTTGAGAGATCTTCATCACTTATAAATGAACCAGTCATTAGTAGTCTTTTATGTATCTCCAGAGAGCTATCTCAGCTCTCATTAACTGCTATATCTAAACAACTGAAATCTCCTGTTGCAGTGGCATGTGTTTTCAACTCCAAATCCTTACCCACTACCATGTCCTATCTCACAGAAGCAGAATAAAGCCTGAATAAATTAGGGTAAACCACAACTCTTTCAGCACTGCCTCAATTAGTGTTTAGGATGTATACAAGATGTATTGAACTTAACTGTTCAGCCTCAAAGATGCCTTCAAGAAAATAAGGCAAAAGTAAAGGGCCACCACAAAATTTTTCTTATGAACTGACAGAACTGGGTTTTTTCCACCAATTGTTGGTGATCTAATTTATATCAGTCATTTTTGAGCTACGAATGTGATTATTTAGGTCAGAAAAGAAAACAGTAATAAGAAGGTTTTTATGCAAAACCAGTTTGGACAATTATGGAATGCTATCAAGAAAAGCAGCTGTGTTGCTTGTTCACTTTTTGCCACAGTTTCCTAGAGGAAAAAAGAAATCCAGAAATGAGTTGTCATCTAATTCTCAGTTTCCATGCTGCCCTTTTTATGGTTCTTTGTCTAAGACCGTGTAAAAACACTGCATTTACTTAATAAATGAAATAATTTTGCTTCTCTCAGTCTTACTATTATCCTTTATTTTAGTTAGAAATTTAAACCATATCTGTACTGAATTAGAGAGGTCCAGCTTGCTGAGTTCTATCTGCAAGAGTGGCCAGTAGCTGCTGTTTATAGAAAGGTATAAAATCAGACTACGATCCAACAGTGTTTTCCCTCACACATATTCCCAGTTTCCAGCAAAAAATATAATGGGTTGCTTTGCACGCATCTTTTTGCCCAATTTCTTCCCTTCCTGCTAACTTGAAGGATTTTATGAAGCACTATAACTACACAATCACTGTCCTCTTTTATGGGCACAGACAACATTTCCCCCCACCCTCCTCTTTTATTACATTTATAGTCTTTGCCTGCCAAGATACTTTTATGGCGGCGGAAATGATTGCCTCACTCTTGATAAAGTCTGGAGTATCCCTCGGTGCTCCATATAACTTGTCACAACGCTCTTAACAACGGCTCCTCGCGTGTTCCTGAGCGACTGACGCTTGTACCAACTCCCCTGATGTGCTTCCTGACACGGGGAGAGAATATTCTTCCGTACATCATCCCTCACACAGGGCTCTGCACCAGTTCCTTCCAACGTCTGCTCTTGGTTTCTGCACTTGTCATGACTCCTGGGCTTTTGCCTTTGGAGACAACGAAAATTTATGTGTTTGCTTTGCACAGTAACTACACAAACAATTTAAAGGAAAACATTTCCTTTGCTGCCTCGTATTTCTGTTGAGAGCGTTGCGTGCAGGGTATACCCCCAACCCTTTTCTTTTAATGTAACTTGAAAGCAGGCATGTTTACCTCAAAATATCCTGTACAGAGCAGTCTGCGTTGTTACAAACTCTTGGCTTTCCATTCAGCTCAGCCTTGTTGCCCAGTTCATCCGCATTTCCAGCTCACAGAGGATTACAAGCGTGCTTTCTGTACTGAAATGTGGGACCTAAAGGCAATAAAAGACCAAGCAACAGTATAAAATTGATTCTTCTTCAGAGATCTAAATGGGAAAGAATTATTGAAGATACTGTTAGGGCCCCTTGCTGAATCATCAAACTATTTTGCAGTGGTAATTGAGACAGCATATAAATACTGCATAGATATCTCTTCAGGCCCTCTTCATAGAGCAGTTGTATTCCATTAAAGTGCTTTTCTTGTACAGGTTAATCTCTCAGAATAAAAGTGGAAAATACAGCAACAAAACAAGATGATATTTTCACTACTCAATAAACCTCTCTTCCCTTGTCTGTAAATAAATAATTCCCAGAGGCACCCTCTCCAGGGCTCCTGAAAACTCAAAAGGGCAAGGAAAGGAATCAAAAAATATCACAGACTTCTCCTACACATTCATAGTGTTTATTCAAACAAACAAACAAGCAAACAAACAAACAAACCAACAAACCAGAACATCAAAGGCTGTCCTGCATTATACTGCATTTACATGGTGTGCGAGTTAAATCAGATTCGGACCCGTTCTGCCTGTGGGAGCACACACCTTGCACCCCATTGATTGACATAGAGGTGAGAACAACCTCCCCATTGATATAAAGCAGGAAAGCTGAGTGTTTGGGTTTTTTAAATGAGAATGACAAATCAGGCTTGATGATCAGGACAAACCGTAAGTGTGAAGGCGTAGAATAAGTGCATTATTGCCCATTTAATTTTTTGTACATCCCTCACTTTCTTTTTTTCTTGTCCTGTGATTTTTTTTTCAGTTCCAGAGGTATGTCTACAGCAACTGAACAACACCTCATTTATTTCGGATACTAAGACAGTGTAACTCCCAGTGACAAAAATACATTCTCATTGCAGCTGCACACATAGGAAGGTATTTCAACACTCAGAATTGGATTGATTTCACGTTATATGTTAAAAAATACAAACGTCTCTCCTAAGGGAATTGAAATCCCGCAGTTTAATGGCTAGATTCCAGTACCAGAGTGCTTAGATAAATTGCTTTTATTCATAATGTATCTAATTATATACTATTTGTCATTCTGTTTTGACACCTTTGTCCTCCTCTTCCTGTCCTAAACTGGTATTTTATTGCATATTTTGCCAGATAACTGTTTCTTGCTCAAGAAGTTCTTCATGGTCCTTGTATTTGCTCTCAAAAAGGGTGTTCAAAGGAATTCATAAAATGCTTTGGGATATTTGAGGGATGAGAGGAACTATATAAATCTTAGTTCTTCTTATTAAAAGAGCGCTGAGTGAGTTGTCTAGAAGTAACTCCAGTATGTGGTTTGGATCTTTACTGATAAATCATAGCAACATGCATTACTGGTCTGCTTTACTGTAGATGAAACAAGTGTTGGATGACACCTTGTATTTCACCAGCTGCTTTCCTGCAATTTTTCAAAGAAAGTAACACAATATATGGTCCACCTGCTGTGAGAACATCTGAAATACCACAGACAGTAAAAACCCTTTGAGTAAAGTTCTTCCAGAGAGTGTTTTGTTGATATGCTTTATGGCATATACATATACCTTACATATAACATATACATAACATATACCTTACTCAGTTTTCAGACAGTATCTCTAGTTTTCCATGGAAAAGAACTATGCTTATATCACTATTCATTTTTTTATGTGCATGAGAATTCAAAGAGAATATTATTTCAAAATGTTCTTTTCCTTTTGTTTTAGGCTTGTGGGGATTTTTTAAATTTTCATTTAGGTCTCCAAAAAGGATCAATCAACCCATTATTGCCTCACTGCTATCAAATATAAATTTAGCTCCTGCAAGAGTCCTAACAAAGGACTAATCTTGTATCCTTCACCTATGTAAATTGTCAGATGTTAGTGGAACTAATTACGAAAGCATTGCTTTCTGCTTTCATCAGGACTTCAAGGCCTGATTGAAGTATGGTCAATACACACCACTGTCTTCCAATAACATCTTTATTCCAGATGTTGATTTAAAAAGTAGTGTCCTCTTTGAAGAGTGTGAAAGAACTTTATAAGGACTAATTCCTGTAGTGACCTGGAGGGGGCCTACAGCCATCCTACAGGCAGGTCAGTTGAACTGAAGCAAGGCTCGGTGATTCATTTGATAGATCCTCATCAGCCACATTTTCCATAACCCACACAGTTCTCATCATTAACTTCTGCTCGATTCCCTACAAGCACTCTGTGCTTTGATTTATACTCAGTTCCTTCAGACCCACAAAGCAGACACTAATTGTACTGTATGTACACAGTGGAATGAGACCTTAAGGGATAGGTTTTTAGTAACTCTGATGACACCTTCCTAGTTAGTGCAGTGTAGCAGGATCCTATTTAAGATTGCTTTGTTTAATTATTTAAGAGCCATTATGGTAACTGGATATACTCTAACTGTAATTTATTAACTCATACACTTGAATTATCCAAGTCTCTACATCCACTTCACAGAATTACAGAGGAACTAGAATAAGATAATGGTATTGAAATGCTACAGAATATTCCCTCTGCTGAGAAGTAGAGAAGCTCTTATCTCTCATAGCAAAGGGGTTCATAAGCTTTTTCAAACTATGTACTAAGACTATAAGAATAATTTTATACTAGCAGCAGATGTTCATATAGACAGTATTAAGAAAATATGTTAATTTTCTATATAAGTGTACGTATGTCTATGTATAAGTAAATACCTACACATATATGTGCATACATAGATAAGTCTTCAATGTAGTACTACAATTTGCTTCCCTTTTTTTTTGTTTAAAAAATGTCACTGCATCTATCTGTTCATTCCTCTTTCTCTGCTCTGATCCTTGCCTCTTTCTACTCTTGTGCTTTTCTCCTGTCTCCACATTTTCTCTAAGCTTGGTTGTGGTGTTAAAAGTTTCCTTACTCACTGCAAATACTGCCCATTCACCTGGATCCCTCTTCACTGCCTGTCTGCCTTTTGCCTGCCTGCATGGGACACCTTTTTCCCCTGGAAAATGACAGCTCTGGGAGCAACACCTTGAGAGTGCTCCAATACATTGCCTGCTCTCGCCATCAGCAGCTGGATTCTCTTCTTGCCATTCAGGCACTTTTGAGAAGAACTGTCATTTGCAAAAAGAATAGAGACGCATGGAGCAGCAGACAGAAAGAAAAAAAAAACATCCAGACTAAATCATGTGGGCAACCAGCCCCCTGAAAGCCATAGCAAGCACTCACAGACCATCTCAATGTCATAAATTAATTTGGAACTGCTTAGAAAGGAAAATTTTTAGCACTCAAGATTCTTATTTACAGCAGTCCCTCCAACAGAATATTGCTTTAGTTTCATCATGTATCTTTCTTAACCCAAGATGCTTCCCACAATTCTCCTGTGCTCCAGACAACACGTCATAAACATTGGGAACGTGCAGCAGAGCCATTATCAGTCCTGGATTCTGGGCTGCAGCATCCCTGCTGTTCAAATATACTGGCACAGGACAGAAAACTGATAACAGTAATTCTACAGAGCTTCTGAGCCAGGAGAAGAAGAGGATTGCAAACAATTACTGCCTTGGAGGCTCAGATGTTCCAAAGCAAAAAAGGGGAAAACTGATAATTTACCTGTACTGACCACTTTTGCAATAAAAATGTAATTTGCTCTAAATTAAGAGCCTACCAAAACTGAACAGTTAGACAGGCATGCCTGAGAAAGATTATTAGCAGATACAGAATGCTTTCCTGTGTAATCACTAATGCACAATATCCCTCTTACACTTAACCTTTTTGTGCTACCAAAGAACAGCACCAAGATTGTCCTTCCAGCACATGCCTGTAACTGAAAGCTTTTAATATCCTCCTTCCATCTCCATCAAAGCCAAGATATCAGGAACATAGAAAGATTTAACCACTTATTAAACAGCACTATCATGTCAGGCAATATGTTCTTTTCTACAGGGCACTACTGAATTGAATGTGCAAGAGAGACAAAGTGTCTAACAAAGAGAAAGCTGCTGCAGGACAAGGATTGCCTCTCCTCTCCCAAGCAACTCGACTGGCAAGGAAACCTTATGGAGTACAAATCAGTGCAAACCTATGACAGTAAATGGGGCAATGGGAAATCACAGAAGTAAAGATGTGGAAAGAGACTGGTGGGCATGAACCATCAGGTTTTGGTTTGGGGTATTTTTTGTAAATATTGCTTCAATAGTAAATAAAAACTTCACAGAATGGTTTGGATTGGAAGGGGCCTTGAAGATCATCCAGTTCCAACCCCTCTGCTATGGGCAGGAATGCCACCCACCAAATCAGGTTGCCTAGAGCCCCATCCCAACTGGCGTGTTGGACCCAACTTGGGATCTCATTGCTTTGATTACCTGGCTAAGGATAAACTTGACTCTCCCTCTTTTTCTGCAGTGTAGACTTGGAAAACCACGTTTCTCTGTCGTGTTTCACATAACTATTGCCAAACATGGTGCACACCAAGCTGAGTACAGAACACAGCTGAAAATCAGGCCCCGAGGCAGCCACAAATACCACAGAATCATAAAATATCCTGAGTGGGAAGGGACCCACAGCGATCATTGAGTCCAACTCCTGGTCTTGCACAGGACACTCCAAGAATCCCACCATGTGCCTGAGAGCATTGTTCAAAAGCTTCTTGAGCTCTGTCAGGCTTGGTGCTGTGACCACTACCCCTGTTCCAGTGCCCAACCACCCTCTGGGTGAAGAACCTTTTCCTGATATCCAACCTAAACGTCCCCTGACACGGCTGCAGGCCATTCCTTCAGGTCCTGTGAGTGGTCATCAGAGAGAAGAAATCGGTGCCTGCCCCTCCATTTCCCCTTGTGAGGAAGTTGTGGCCTGTAATGAGGTCTCCTCTCAGTCTCCCCTTCTCCAGGCTGAACAGACCAAGTGACCTCAGTCGTTTGTACAGCTTCCCCTGCAGGCCCTTCAGCATCTTTGCAGCCCTCCTTTGGACACTCTTTAATAGCTTTATATCTTTATATGCTTAAGAATATGAAATAAATACCATTATATAAAAATAGGTATTTAACGCTGTGGGAAAGCTGTCATCAGGGACTGCTCCAGTAAAACAAAACACAACAAACAGCTCTTCCCTACCAATAGTCACACATCTTTACTGCACAGTATAGATGCATGCACACATACTGCCGTGGAGAGGTCAGAATGAGCCTGTATCCTGCTTAACTACCCCACAGTTTCAGCATATTGACACCTGCACTATCCATGGAGACAAAACACTGCAATCAGTTCAGGACTCCTACATTCCTCTGTCAATAACTCTCATCTGCCTCTGCTGCTGACACAGATTCACATACCTCACATTTGTTTTCTGTCTTTAAAGCTGCATCTAAATCCATGATTACCAGTTGAGGCATAGTCATGAGTCATACAGGCAAAAGCCACCAGCAATTTCGGGCTCTTCAGTTTCTTAAACCCAACCTGAGAGGTGCTGACCATCTACTCTCCTCTGCAAATCTCTGCTAATTGGAGGACACAGGGGCTTGGCCATATTTTTTGACAGAATTCCACCCAGAAAAAGAAGATGCAGCCAAGAATCACGGGTGCATGGCAGCCATGAGTTTTAGGCTTCCAGGCTCAAAATGGTTACCTAAAACTAGCAACTATTTAAAACAAATGTTGCCTGTAACTTTTATAGGGCCTGGAGCATTCAGGGCAGGTACTTTCCCATGGTCATATGAGTTTTAAGGTGAGAAAGAAAAAGAAACCCCTCAAAGCAACCCCCAAAACTACACCCCCAAAGTGAAGTACACCGTCATTTCAACAGAAACCCTAAATATTAACATAAAAGTTCAGAATTAATTATCTTGTCTATTTCACTTTCAAAAAAAAGAGAACTTTTTTAGTCAGCAAAACAGACATTTAATTAGGCTTTGCAATTCACACACAATTGAATAAAATACATGGAAAAAAGGCACATCTGCCTCAACTCATTATACACCATTGTTTGAATGAATACAGCTTGCCCTCATAGCTCTTAACAGTGACTTTCCACAAATCATCTCTCTCAGGGCTGAGGGATTGAGTGGGCTTTGTGCAGACAGGTCAAGTGCACCTGTGTGTTCTTGGAGAGTCATAAACAACACAAAAATCTAGTGCATATAATTAAGCTAAAGGATACAGGCTCATTAAATCATCTCTGCAAAACGATGAGAAGTTGCCAGCAATCAGATTGCTCAGGATGCTGCAAAAGGAATTGCTCTGGATGCAAATTTGACTTAAGGAATAGAATGCATTGTGCCTCTTCCTAAAGAATCTTGCCAAGGCAGAATAAGAAGAAAATAGTGTGTTGAGGTTTCCAGTCTGAGTCTCAATTACTGCAACTGTAGTAGAATAATCATATGAAAAAGTCAGAAAAAAGCATCCTGCAAATGCAGGTATGGAGGTCGCTGCACCTTTTTGAACACAATAAAAGGAGGGTACTTGTGTGCATTTAGCATTCAAAATACAAAAGAGACAATATGGTTTATTTCAGCCAAAAATACAGCTGTAAAATGTAGAGGCATCAGGAAGGAATGAGAGAGGAAGCCACCGGGAGGCACTATTGCCACTCAGCAAGTGCGTGATCAAAGCCTCTCCTGCGGCTGCAGGTCCCCGGCCAGCAGCGACACAGCCTCGTGTGCAGGTCAACTCACGAACGAGAACGCCACCGTACAGAAAATGGAGTTATTTAGAGGCTGCTGCATTTTCACCTGCCTTGAATGGTGCTGAAAGTGTTTGCAGTAAAAGTGATGTGCGAGTTTTGCTAATTACCAGAGACTAAAGACGTTGTGGGGGTTTTTTTTGTTTGTTTTATTGTATAGCATCACTTAACTTTATCCTGGATAAAAAGGAGGGCTATAATGAACAAACTGAAATCTTAAGCGATTATGAAGGAACTTCTTTGCAAGTTAGAAATCTAGGAATGTCTGCAGAATGCATACTTACCCTTCAAAACTACAAATTGCTATTGAGAGAAAAATGAAAGTAATAATATGACTCTCCTTGCAGTTAAAAAAACCCTTTAATTTTTGCTTTTTATTAATTTTGTACTTTATCAACCACTTTGATTATAATCTCAGAAGAAAAAACAAAGCTGTGTGCAGCACAGAAGCCTGAGCCATCCTGTTCTTATACTGCCTCTCATAAGAATAAAAGTTCACAAAATCCAACTTCTTTTCTCTTCCAGGTACAACTAAGTAAAACCTTATTTTTTTACGTAATTAACAATTCTTTGACAGTTTGAAGAATATTTTATGTCTCCTTCAACTCTATGTTCCAATATTTTGAAGGAACTTCACAAAAAGAATCACAAAAAAGTGATTCTCACTTATCTAATATCACAGTCAGAGAAAAGTCTACTTAGTTGTCATGGTTTGACACTGGCCAAATGCCAGGCACCCACGAAAAGCCCACTCACTCACTCTCCTCTGCTCTGCAACTGGACAGAGGAGAGAAAATTTAACCAAGGGTTAATGAGTTGAGATAAGGACCGGGAGAAAACACTTCAAGGGCAAAACAGGCTCAACTTAATGATATAAGGTGACTTTATTACTAACAAGATCAGAGTAGGAGAATGAGAAGTAAAATAAGCCCCTAAGAACACCCTTGTCTCCCCCCAACCCCTCCCTCCTTCCCACCGACGGCTCAGTGAGGCGGGGTGGGGGCTTTGGTCAGTTCAGCACCCAGGATCTTCTTTCCGCTGCTCAGGGAGAGGAGTCGTTTCCCTGCAGCACCGTGGTGTCCCTCCCACGGGAGACAGTTCTCTGCAAACTCCTCCAGCGTGGGTCCACTCTCACGAGCAGCAGCCCTCCCAAAACTGCTGCAATGTGAGTCCATCCCACGGGCAGACAGCCCTCCCAAAACTGCTGCGGCGTGGGTCACGCTGCCACGGGGTGCAGTCCTCCAAGGACAGGCTGCTCCAGCCTGGAAGCAAGGCCTCTCTCTCCACTGGGACTCCCGCTGGACCACAGCGTCCTGGTATCCACCCGCTGTGGTGTGGCCACCTCCCCCACGGGCTGCGGGCGGATCTCTGCATCCCCCGTGGACCTCCCTGGGCTGCAGGGGCACAACTGCCTCACCACGCTCCTCAGCACAGGCTGCAGGGACATCTCGGCTCTGGCACCTGGAGCACCTCCTCCCCCTCCTTCTGCACTGACCTTGGTGCCTCCATTGTTGTTTCTCTCACATGTTCTCACTCCTACTCTTCTCCAGCTGGAAAATCACAACTGTGCCACCAACTTTGTTATGATTTCTTCTTAAATCTGCTATCACAGAGGCGCTACCATCATCTCTAATTGGCCCAGCCTTGGCCAGCAGCACGTCCATCATCAGAGCCATCAGGGATTGGCTCTGCTGGACATGGTGGGAGCTTCCAGCAGCTTCTCACAGAAGCCACCTCTGTGGCCCCCCTGCTACCAAAAACCAGGCTCTGCAAAACCAACACATTAGTATTCTTGTCGTATGCAGTTACTGTATTTTTAAAAGTTGCCGTAACCTGGAAAAATACAGCATTATTTCGCATTTTTGTTATTTTATAATGAAAATAGCATATGAAAAATGCCATTTAAAATAATGCTTTATGGTCTGTATTGATTTATATGTACAAGAGTTTAATTCCTGAAGCAGATCATGCATATAACATTTTCCTTTTCTGCTGTTACCCACAATATTTCATATGCAAGATAAATGCCCATTTTCACCTGAAGGTAGAAACACACACACCTTTAATTATTGATAAATGTGAATCAGCTCCCTTGACTGCCCAACAATAATTAACCCAGAAAGATCTGCTGATAACATGAAGTATAGAAATACTTACAATGCAAAGAACCCAAAGTGAACAATTTTAAGGCACATTATAATTTGAATTGTTTAATTCACCACACAGAATTCATTCAGAGAAACACAATGCACATCTCAACTCAAACTCCTCTTTAGTGCAGAGGTTTAATGTTGAAGTCATTCTGGTAGGTTAATCCATGGGAATATCAGATGTTGTCTGGCAAATCTGCCTGTGCCAAGAGCATGTGCTAAGGCAGGTGGAAACATCTGGCTTAAATTTGCTTCTACTCAAAGCCAGCAACGTGCAAACCAGCTCCAGATTTGATAGCTGTGCTCCTGCAAGACTGTGTCACCTGAGGTGGTGGTTAGGAGCAGAAACCAGAGTCACTGACACTAAATAGTTTTGGGTTTATACCTGGCTCTGCTCTGCTGTGTGACAACATAGCAGAGTTAGCCCAGGTCAGATGATGATGGGCACCAGAGGAAGGTGGTTTGCTGGATGGGATGCTAACTGAGACCTAATTGCTGCTCTGTCACAGCTTATCTTTGGACAATTTTCTGTGCCTTAGATATTCATCTCCAAAAGATTAATTCTCTAATTATCACAGTATTGTACAGATAATTCAATTTATGACTGCCATGGACTTCAATACCGTTGTAATGAGGCTCATATAAAATACTTCAGAGAGGTTCTTAGAGCCATCCTCTACAAAAGCTGGACAAGCAGAGATTACATGCCTCAGGCACAAGATACACAGCAGCTTTAAGAAGAGCAAAAATATCTGTTTATTTGAGGTATTTATATACTTCTTGTTGCTGGACAAAGGAAACAAAGAGCAATCATTTAGTTCTACTCCAGAGATGAGAAAAAAATCCTAAGTTCAAGAATTTATTCACTGGAAGAGTGGTCACACATTGGAACAAGCTTCCCAGGGAAATGGTGGAATCATCATCCCTGGAAGTGTTCAAGAAACACGTAGATATGGCACTTGGGGACATGGTTTAGCGGTGGACCTGGCAGTGCTGGGTTAATGGTTGGAATTTATTGTCTCAGAGGTCTTTTCCCACCTTCATAATTCTATGAAACTATGATAACATTCTGCCTGTTTTCTTCTACCTTTATTGAAAACACTTGTGAAATTATAGCCAAGTTAAATGTAGGATTCAGACCCACTTGTCTTTTTGGGAGATTTCAACTTCCCAGACTAAACGGGGAATATCATACTGCTGTGACAAACTGAAAATTCTTGAAGTTTATAGGAGATCACTTCTTGTCACAGGAACTCAGTGATGCAGCTAGGACGGATGCCCTCCCAGACTTGCTGTTTGTGAGTAGAGAAGGATTTGTGGGGTATGTGATGGTAGGTGGCCGTCTTGGCCACAGTTGTGTTTAAAATTTTCAGTTGAATGAGAAAAAGGGACAGGAGAGTTTCTACTCTGGACTTCAGGAGAGCAAACTTTAGGCTGTTCAGGGAGGTATTTAGCAGACTACCCTGGGAATCTACTTTTGAAGGCTTGGAAGTCCTCAAGTACTTATCAATCTTTAAGAAAAACCTTTTGGAAGCACAGGAGCAGGCAACTCCACTGTGTCCTAAGTCAAGCAATGTCGCTGTCGAGACGAACAAACTCACAAGAAGTCGGGGAAGGAGAGTAGAAAAGAAGAGTTTTTATTTTAACTACACACATCCTTTTATAGGCTTTGAGAATGTTATGATTCACATCACCTGTTAATTGGCTATTGAATCAATACAATACACCCATTGGCTACATTAACTACAACATTCTATCAGTATCAAAACAACAAGGCAAAAACACCAGGTGCAAGGTTGCTGTTAAATTCTTTCCCTATGTTTACAGTTCTAGCTCTTGTTTCTTACGGGTAGAAGCGTACTGTACTAAGATCTATTTCGGAGCTAGCAAGGCTGGTAGGCCTGCTATACTTCTCCACAAAGCAAGTGGGACAGAAATCCAGCTTGGCTGAACCGAGAACTCCTTGTGGGGCTCAGGAGGAAAAATAAACTGTATGATCTCAGGAGTGAGGCCAGGCTTTTCAGGAAGAGTACAGAGCTTTGGATAGTGTCCATCACGGCATCTCCTGGACAAGTTGCCTGGCTGTGGAAAGAGCAGGTACATGGTGCACTGGCTGAAGAACTGGCTGAAGGAGAGAGCTCAAAGTGTTGTCACCAAAGGTGTTCCTCTGGGTTTGTTTCTAGGGCCAGTCCTGTTCAATATATTTATCAATGGTCTGGATGCAGGAGTCGGATGCACCATTAGCAAGTTTGCTGATGATATCAATATAGGAGGTATGGTTTGCTTTGTTGAGAGACAGGAGGCCTTGTAGGGGGATCTGGACAGGTTGGAGAATTGGGTTGTGATTAACAGGATGAAATTTAAAAAGCTGAAATGGTGGATTCTGCCCTAGGATGGAGTAATGCCTGGCACAAGTCTAAATTGGGAGAGGAGTGGCTGGAGATCAACCCTGCAGACAGGGATCAGCTCACCAGGAGCCAGCAGTGAGCCCTGGCAGCCCAGAGGGCAAACCCCATCCTGGGGTGCATTGAACAGCATGGGCAGCTGGGAAAAAGAGAGGATTGTCCCACTGTGCCCAGAACTGAGCTCTGTGAGCAGGGCTGGGACCCACCAGGTGAGGATGTGAAGGCCCTTGAATGTGTCCCAAGGAGCACAACGAAGCTGGTGACGAGGTTGGAACTCATGTCCTGTGAGGAGCAGATGAGGGCTCTGGGCTTGTCTGGTTTGAAAAAGAGGAGGCTGAGAGACCTCACTGCTCTCTAACAGCTTCCTGAGGAGGGGAAGGGGAGACGGAGGTGTTGAGCTCTTCTCCCTGGGATCCAGCAATAGGACACACTGAAATGGTTCAAAACCATTCCTGGGAGGTTTAGACTGGACATTAGGAAGTATTTCTTTAATGAGAGGGTGGTCACAAACTGGAACAGGCTTCCCAGAGATGTGGTCGATGTCCCAGGCCTGTCAGTGTTTAAGAGGCATTTGGGCAATGCCCTTAACAACAGCTTTAACTTTTGGTCAGCTCTGAATTGGTCAGGCAGTTGGACTAGATGGTCCTTGTAGGTCCCCTCCAAGTAAAGTAGTCTCTTTTGTTTAGTTCTATTCTTGTGATTCACAGACAGTGATTAAAAATCAGCTCTGCCCCCACACTGCTTATTGTGCTGAGAGTCCCCAAGAGTCCGCTCAGAACCTGTGATGACCTGCGTGTGTGTTTTTGTCCTTGTGTTAATGAGAGTTAACAATAGTACAAAGTCCATTTTAAAAGCTGCCATTTCCAAAGTTGATGTCAGAGGTAACTTGTAGGTGGGAAATAGTTTCATTTGTTTTATTAAACAAATTAGTCGTTCACTTAGCCTCAGCCTTCTGGGGTTAAAGGCAACCAGAACAGGTTTCTTGAACCAGTTGCACCCAGCACATCATCAGAGAGCTTTTAGCAGATTATATTTTCAATGTTATTATTACAAACTAAGCCATCCAGGGTAGATAGTTCCAGAAAAATCTGATATTTGACCAAATGAAACTCACCTACCCTCATTATTTGGAAAATTAAGTTGTAGAGGACTGAGGATTCTTTGATCTTTTTCCCTAAAGGATAATATTGTTGCTACAAGTTGGTGGGAGTGGAAAGCCATAAACAACTGCTAATGGGTTGCTAACTAAATAGAATAGTCATCATAATTAATAACTTAGTAATATTCAGTACAATGTCATGACCTGACAGAAACTTTCATCTATATTTAATTATACTCCTTGTTTTGGATAGGCTTTTTTTCTTTCTTTTTTTTTAGAAAAAGGAATGACAGTATTTGTCCTGATCTATTTAACTGCTAACATGAGTCTAATTTCATTCACAGTGAAATTTTGGGTTTGAGGATGGGCAACAATGAAAACTAAATCAGATACATAAGTCCTGAAAAATACCCTAAAACTAACTAAAGCTTTTTTTTTCTTGCTTTTACCAAGGTACAGAAGTAGAATTTTTTCATATAAAAATAAGTTAAGAAAACGTGCACTTACTTACCCTTATTGTCTGGAAATTGCTGTCCATTTTTTCCATTTCAATAATGTAGTAGCTGTTAGAGCTAAAAGATAGGCTTGGAGGACATTTGTTTTACAATTTACTCTATGGAGAGTTGCTGGATTTATATGCTTTTATATGAGAAAGGGCAAAACAAAAACAACGTTGAAAACTAGGTTATATAAATAGAGCATGCACCTAGTTATGTACTATAAATCATGCAGATGAGTATTTTTAACTAGGGAAAGGAGACACAAGAACAATGAAGAAATATAGCTGTTCCTAAACCCTAAGGTGATGATATTCTGTTGTTCTGGAGACACTAGAAATGCACACAGACATTGAGCTTGCTCCTCAAAGGGAACTGATAAATGAGGGAAGGCATCCCAAGGGGTTCCCTTAGTTTAACAAAACCAAAAGTACTGTTCAGTACAATCCTTTTTCCTCACATCTTTCCTCAAATAAAAAGAATTATGCACACAAATTGTTTATTTCCGTTTGGATGCTTTGGAATTTCTGTTGCAATAAACAGGGCTCCGAGGACTTCGCTGTAAATGCTTTTCCTGTTTATTTATGTGGTTTTTATCAACACAAATGTTTATCTCAATCCCAACATCTTATCTCCCCCCCAAAAAAAACCCCACAAACCCAAACATTATTAAGTTGGAGATGCTGAGATATGTTTAAGTTGCTGCCTCTTTGCATCTTTTCATCTGCAGAACAAATGGAATAGGAAAGTTTACATTCCTGCAGGATTGATTGTGAGATTTTTTTACATTTGTTATATGCTTAGAAAATGGATTCTCTGGCTGTTTAAGTTAATTTTATAACTAAATTAGCTGTAGGATTTAGGAATAGTCATGCACAATTAAAAAGAAAAGTGCATATAAAAAAAACAACCTGAGGATATTTTTTATGGTAACTCCATTCTTTATACAAATTCTTTTTTCAAACAGATGTAATTCTGCCTTCTTCCCCTCACAGCCCGAAGCATGAGCTCTGGCAGGATCCAGAAAATATGTAGAGCAATGCCTAACACTCAGACACACAGTCTGGAAGATGTCTTCTGAGAACAGTCGGGACACATACTCAGAAGGACAAATGCTGCCAAAATACACTTGTAGGTTTTTCTTTATGAAAACTGAGCTGCAGCAGTATCTGTCATTATATTAGCCCAGTAGCTGCAATATTTACCCAGAAAACGTTGAGAACTTGTATGCTTTGGGAAGATTTTCCTCTCTTGGAAAGCTACTCTAGTCAGCAATTCACTCTTTCATATCCATTCTCCTCTTGCCATATGAATCTTTCATCCTTTTCAACACAGATGAACACTTCAAATGTACCTACAGTCTACTATGCTTTGCATTCAATAGACAATGGATTGAAACAAGAAATAATCTTGAGGGCAAGTTGAGACTCCAGGACTCCACACTCTTAATTCAAGGCATCAGGCACTGGTGTTAAAGAATTTCTCATTAAGTGTTAAACCCAGCAGGTTATTTTGCACAAGGGCATCACAATGCTTTTAGCACAAGATTTTGTCCATTTTTGAGATTAGACATCATCCCTCATAACTGATTTTGACTCTGGACTCTGAGAAGCCCATGCAGAATCTCCTTCCCAGAACTCACTGTGGGGCCCAAATTGCAGAGAGGACACAAAAATTGGACTTCTCCCATGCTCAGAGTTTTCCACTGGAAACTGCTGAGGTACCAACAGCACCCTAGTGAATCTGCTTGTCTCCTCGAGGGAGCTAGTTCTCCCTGGAGCACTGCAGAAAAAGCATATGGTAGGCTCTGGCTTCCATTTCTTGAGACCAGCCACCTAAAAAAATAACCATTGCAAAAAATCACTGCAGTCCTTTATCCATCTGTCTTTAGTGCTGGTGTGAGACAAATTTACGCCAAGTTGTTCATATTGAAGGAGTCCTACTGTACTGAAGTACTGCCATAGAAAATAGCTGAGCAGATCAGTTCCTCTTGGAGGATATCTTTGCTCACTGAAGCAGATGATAGTCCTCCACAGACTGACACAATCTTGAAAAAGCGGGAAGATACAGAAGGTTCATTTCAGCTAAGGTTTTTGTGGCTCTCTGTTCCCATTATAAATGTGCTCATTAGCGTCCATCATAAGAGGTCTTCACGTATGTTTGAAGTTAAACACCTGCACAACCTCTGGCTCAACGATGTCATAGCTATTACCAGTTACGTTGGTACTTATTTTTATCTGCTCTCATCCTACTTTGTTTTTAAGAGGTTACCAAAGAACTGTAATGTCATTAAATATCGTCCAGACTTGAAAAGATTGGTGAAGAACTTCAATTCCTACAGAAAAAAAATATGGTTAAGCCACAGAGGAGCAAGTTTTTACATTTTTTAAGCATTTTTAAAATCACTAGCCTTACAGAGTAGACTTAATCTGTGAAAACAAATCAATTTATGGTAGATTTCTTTGGGGTTAACATCAAGGAAACAGCATGTTGCCATTGGATACACTTCAGTCATTTACAAAAGAATAAATATTGTCTGAAGTCAATTTAATTGTGAGCTTAACCAGGATGAGAAATCCCAATCATTCCAACAATTTTTGTCTGTAAAAAGAGATGGTGTCTTTCTGGGACTTTCCATAAGCTAGAAAGAAATTCTCCATGGATGGGAAAGGGTTCAATTCTGTGGCATAAGCACAAACATCTAGTGCTAGTCAGTGCGAAGAGGTATATCTATCTATTTATCTATGTGTGTGTATATATATATATATATATGTGTATATACATGTGTGTGTGTGTGTGTACGTGTATATGTATATACATCTTAGGGAATAAATATATAAATTATATATTATATATATATTTATTCACAGCTGGAGGCTATTCCAGGTTTGTCATGTCACATTAGACACGTGTTTGGTCCCTGCCTCCCTCCCAAGTGAATACTGTATCACCTTTATGCTGAAAGAGAGCTCAGTCCTTGGTGTGCACTCGGTGCTGAATCACGAGTGGTGGCCTCACTGCCCACCTTTACTGATGGACAGTAATTTAAACAAAGAAGCCAGAACTAATGCATGGATGTCAGCAATTCTAACTCACCCTCTAGTCTCCCTCCTTCACCTCTACAAGTTGTGTTAAGATCTTAGCAAGAGGTAATTTTCATATACGAAATTTAAGCTATACATTTTTATTGCTCAGACACAATTCATGCAAAACCAAGTTTAGAAATCATTGTTTTGATTTAAGCATCCATTAGTAGGTTCAGAACGACAGCAAAAAGAATTCACCAAGAATTTCTAATAAATGTCACACAGTTCTGTGACCCTGCTATAAAAATGTAAGAGATCGCTGTTTCACAAAGTAAATAGCAAGTCTCATTTTCCAAGAAATTCTCCTCTGTTCAGATTCAAGGGACTAAAAATGTTGACCAGTGGTAGAGCAACACCTGCCTGCAGGGGAGCATTGCAGGAAAGTGACTTCTATGGTGTACTAAAACTACATCCTGCAGATAACAGAGGGATATAAACAAAAGCTGTTTCACCCCACTGAATATTGAAATAATGTAATAAAACTGAGGATTCCAACTACTACCAAAAAAAAAGCCCCCATCAAACTTCCCCTGCAAAAAACCCAATAAAAGCCACCTATCTTAACAGAGTTCAACATATGATTTATTGCATGTTGCCCTTAAACCCTATTATGAAGGAAGTAATGAAACTCAAACCAATTGGTCCTACATTATGTCCATAAAAAACCATGTCTTTGCAGAAAGAAATCAAAACACAGGTTCTAAACACACCAGATAACCTAGACCAAATGGAGCACAAACAAGGGTATGGACCCTTGTTCCACTCTAACAGTCTCTGACTTGGGCCATGCTGTCTCTAACATAGTTTGATCAAACACTACCAACTCTTCATCCCCTTTTTCCCAGTGTGTTAATAAGGTTTAATTAGCAAAATAACAATTTGCAGTAGAACAACATTTCCCAAAGTGGGTTTTTTTGCAAAGCAGTTATTTTTCAATACCTGTCAAGAGCCATGTAACAGAGAACTTTCTTCTTGAACCTTTGTCAGGGAATGGATTTTAAGAGCCAATTGAATCAGTCAATACAACTGGTATTGTAGAGTTGTTCTCAGTTCAGGTCTTCAGGTATTTGTAAACAAAGACAAAAGAATAAGTTTTCACACGGGGCCTATCTTGTCTCAACTTATTCCACTGCTGCATCTGTACAATGTTGTATATTATAACTAATTTCTTCATAACAAAATTTAAAAGAGGAACAAAATTTTCTAAGAATTTCCTCAGCCCAGGAAGTGTTAAATGGCATGTGGCACAGGAAACATCTAGGGCTACGTTGTGAGCTTTCGTTTTGGGAGCCTTAAAAAATTTTAAAACACACAAAGGATTTGTTAATATGAGAGAACATGATTTTTCACATTTTTAATGCACATTAACGTTTATTTGCTTCAAAATTTCTTACACTGGAGCCAATGCCCTTTTTGGTGGGTTGGTTCTAAGACTCTGGAGGACCAGAAATGGATTCAGAATTCCAGGGCTGCTTTTGTCTCAATTTGGAGAAAGAAACATATTACAAATAGCAATAGCTGTGTGTGAGGCCTTGGGGTTTTGTGGTTTTTAAGGGTGGACGTTGATGGCTTTTTTTAAACCAGGTTAGAAATTATTCCAGTAAAGACTCCTGCTGTGTCAGCAGACCTGGATAAAAGTAATCAGTACCAAAAGATGTATGGGTATCTTTTCTTTAATAAAAACCCATACCACACCAAACAAAGCCCCAAAAGAAAACAGAAATTGAGAGCTCAGTGTAAATAAGTAAAAGCTACCTGCTGCTGCCATGAATGAGTGGTTTAGGTTGCTTAAAGAATCACCAGCAACGGATCAGCAAA
This sequence comes from Ptilonorhynchus violaceus, assembly GCA_013397565.1. Taxonomy (NCBI): domain Eukaryota; kingdom Metazoa; phylum Chordata; class Aves; order Passeriformes; family Ptilonorhynchidae; genus Ptilonorhynchus; species Ptilonorhynchus violaceus. The sequence continues at coordinate 780,187 of VZRJ01002570.1, read as the reverse complement.
AGCAGGTTTGATATAAATTTGCAAAAGCACAACAAAGTTTGATGGCAAGGTTCACTCTACTACTTCCTATATGAATAGAGCACACAAAGAAAAAATAGTTGAGAAGTAACCTACAGTGACTTTTACTAAGACCAGGGACACAAAAGGGCAAGGAGGGAAAAGAATGAGGGATGCAGAGGGGAAAGAGAGACTCTTCGATTGATTCACAAGATTCAGAGTGGACTCTCTTGCCAAACTTTACCTCAGACTGGATCAGCAGTTTTGGTCTAAAGGATTTAGCAGCACTTAATTATAATAATATCACAGAAAATATTTTCCATATATAAGGAGGGGTACTATAGTGGGGGGTAAACTTGGGCTTTTATCTTTTGTTTAATATAAGAAGGGGTAACCGGGCACTTCTATAGAGACTTAAGTTTGAAAAATGTCACATAATTACTCACATTCCTTAGGTTGGGGGAAAAAATAGCAATTTAGCAAATATTAGTGATTTTGATAATTAGAATATTAGCAAAGCAGATGCAAGATGCATAACCTGAACAAATGGGATAAACTTTATATACGTTGTGTCACAGCTTCAGGACAAAAGCCTCACAGCCCATAATGCATCACAACAAAGGAGGTGTCTGAAGGTACAAGGCCATTACCAGGGGCATTGTATCCAATTTTTGGCAAGGCAGTTCAGCAGATATTAGTGTTCCCTGGACTCTTTCCTTGGGCAAACAGTTGGATTAGATGACCTTGTGGGGTCTGTTCCAGTCTCCTTTACTTTGGTTCTGTATCATGCAGCTCACTGTAAGACTGGGCTGTCAAGAAAAAAAATTCATGTTGATATTTTTCCTGCATGTAGAGGACAACAGCATCTGGCAAGATAATCTTTTATAAAGCTGCAGTTGACCACTAGCCTGTTGTGCTAAGGAAATTTGAATATTCCTCCATACTGAAAAACCAGCAAGACTTTAACACTGCTGTAGCTAAATACCATAAATCTTGAAATGAAAGCATATGTTTCTTTCACACGTTCCCACTTTTATGCTTTAATTTGTCCCAGCCTACCTGAAGTGTTTTTACTGAAATTAGATCTGTTACTAGTATAAAATTATAGCTGTTTTATTTATGTGATATAAAAAAAGAAATAGAAATGTATCTTGTTATACTTAGTAATGGATATTTTTAGTATTGTTTCCTAACCTTGCTGTGGAAATCTAAAGCAATATAGAACATAAGAGATCACATTACTATACTTATAGCTATAATATAAGCAATCAGGAATTAAAAAAACCCAGCAAACAATAATGGATATTAAAAATCTAATTATTTGTGTCTTTTAGAACATCGTATTTGTTTTATAATACAACCAAGAATATGGCACATTTGTGTAACACATTCTGTTTATTGAAAAACAAATCCAAGATGAGATAATTTTAACTGCATATTGTATCACGGGAACAGAAAATCTGTGGCAAAACACCAGAAAAAAAAATCACAGTAATGAATGAAAAAATCAGTAGCTGAAAAACTTACAGCAAGGGACCCATTTGTTCTTTAGGATTGTTATGCTAATTTTTGGGACTTGCCGGAGCAGCAAAGTTGAGATTTTAGGACGAAGGCATCAATTACTAAATACTAACGCTATAAAGATATCATTAGCTTCTCAAGGTAATTTAAAACACCCGTTCATATCCTACTCTTCAAGAATTCTGTAAGAGGTAAAACTCCTCAAAAGCCAATAAAACTTAACAGTCTCCTGAAGAAAACAAAAGTGGTTTACTTGGGAAATATTATGTTCTAATCCTCCACTAATTAAAAAAAAAAAAAAAAAGAGATAATAAAGTATCTAGAGGCCCCTGAATAAGACCCAGAATTGAAGTATTAGACTACTGATGTATTATTTTTAAGGAAGTGTGTGCTTGGACACATTTTAAGCCTTACTAAGCACTTCTTACCTGAGCTTACATTTGTGACTGTTCACTGCCAAAATAAGGCAGTGCATGAATAAAATTCAAACCATTGATTTTTAGTAAGTTGTTTTTGACAAAAATATATTTCTCAATTTAAGTCACATAACTGCATTAAGTCAGAATCCCAATTAAGGAAAATGATTGGGTGAAGGAGGGACACTACATCTAATGAAAATCTTCTAGCAGGAAAGCAAAGACATATTTTTGCCTTAACATTTCAATTTTTACACTGGTCTGCAATGAAATAGTCCAGCTATAATGAAATAGTCCTGCTTCTTACTTTCCCTCATTTTGTTAAAACTTCATACATGGATGGAAATGCTGTGATACTTGTGAATGTATGGCCAGGACTATTTTTTTCCAGTTGGGTTCTAAATTAAAAAACTGAAATCAGGCCATTATCACCCATTGAATTCTCAGGCATAGTTTATAGAAACAGGTGTTTGGTTTTGTTGGTTTTTTTTTCCCCAGTGACTTCTCTTTCTCTTCTCACAGCCACACTTCCTTTAACATCCCCGAAAGCAACAGCTCTCCCAACTCTTCTTACAGTGCTCTATTCTGTCCAGTTCTCCCATTCAGGACTCACAAGTATGAGACAACCTCTAGAATTGCTCTTGAAGTCTCAAAAGCAAATCTCCTAATATAAAATGGCCAGAATGTATTCCCAGAGCACTTTCCCTTGGGATTTACTAGTGCTCAGATATTTTTTTTTAAATATAACTAGATTTAGTACTTCTGTAGACTTTTTTCTTGTTATACCATAAAAATCCCAACGAACTCTTTGCAATTATAACTTTCTGGATTTGTTTGTTTAACAGGGCAAGTGAAAAATTATTTTTGTCTCTTAAGGTGAACTTTTTAAATTAAACACTCCTTAAACACTCATAACACTGCATGCAGTAAAAGAGGCTGTAAGACAGCTGACAAGATACCACCTTATAGCTGTAAAACCAACAGGAGGGGTTGTGACAACTGTTGTGACAACTCTCTCTCCCCCCTTATCTCCACATAATGCTCAGCATCACCAGCTGGTCAAGGGAGGGGATTATCCTGCTCCGCTCTGAGCTGGTGCAGCCTCACCTCGAGTCCTGGGGGCAGTTTTGGATGCCACAATATAATCATAAATATAGCATATGATAAAACTCTGCCTTGCCAAGGTATCTTTTCTATTACTAAAAATTATCAATATATACGCAGCTGAAATATTTTTCAAAACAATTGTTTTGCATATATTGTCTACCTGATTTGTGATATTAAAAAATTAAGCAATGAGACACAAATGCAACAGTCACATCAACATTTCAGTGTGGAGATGGTATCAATGGGTGAGTTGAAAGCATTGGGCCTTAGAAAACAGACCTACTTTGTGTTATAAACAACATTATTTGGAGCTAGACGAAAACACAACAGCCTTCTCAGCAACTGCTAGTGAGGTGAACAAACCTCTGACGGCAAAGGTTGATGATTCTCTTTCTGTTTCTCTCCGCATCATGAAAGATACCAAGAACAGGATACTGCGAACATTTTGCACTGCTTCCCACTGTAGCCTGGCAGAGTGGGAACATATACAAAATCCATGTTTCACAAACTGATTTGCCTGTGTGCTTTGAGCAGGAGCTGAATCTTGCTGCCTTACATGGTGAGTTCCTCTTTCACCTGTTGCCTTGTAGAAGGTGCAGAAGGAGCATGGTCCAATGAGCTCGTTAAAATACTTTTTTCTTTTTTTTTCCCCATCAGTTCCTTTGGGACTCTCCTACAGCTGCTGCTTTGCTTCATAATCTCACTTCAGGTATGCAGAGTCCTGAAGGTCACTTAAGAGCAATATTACTTTTGTATGCACTTTGGTCTCAACATGGCCTGCAAAGTTTTCATGAACTATGTTCTGGCTCACCCTCCAGCATTTAAATTAAATAAGATTTTTTTATTCCAAAAGAAAAATGGACATTTTACTGTTAGTCCTCCTCCCTCTTAAGAGAAGCTTAAGAAATGCTTTTTATAAGACTGCTTTATTATTACTGTGTAGAGTTAAAGTTTAAAAGCAAATGCAATAAACCACCATCACCAAATGGCCTCTACTATATAATAACTTTGGTTTGCTCTGACTCTCTGAGGATCTGAGCAGTCTGAACAATGTTATTTTCTGATATATTATCAGAAGAAAAGAAACTACGGTTTTCAGAATAATGAAAGAAACGGGCCATGGGTAAATCAGAAAAGAAGTATTGCAGAAAATAGTGGTATATAGAAGATATTAATGCAGCAGATTTATTTCAGGGTTGTAGTGGATAATATTCTTCACCTTGGTTCCACTAGGTAACAAGGAAAAAGGCACTGGTATTTTCAATGCTCAAGTATCCAGTAAACTCATACAAGCAGACAGGAAAACACAGATTGTAATTTTGAATTGAACTCTGTTTCTTTTTCAAGAAAACATCACCATGCAAAGATAAATGTTGTGAAACACATCACGGTCTTACTAAGACAACTGATAACTTATGGTTGATGAAACCTTGGTAGTTAGGAAAGAGAGTCTGTGAAAGACAAGCTTTTAATGGATTGAATATAAGAGAAAAAAATTAGCAACAAACAATTTCACACTGTAAAAAGCTGTCCTAAGAACAAAAGAGAACATTCATTAGCACACAACACAATGTGCTAAAGGATGTGAAAGCAGGAAGGGGACAGGTATAACAAAGATAAGGGTATACTGGATTTGGCATCACCCACGTTCAGAGCAATAAAAGAGGTATGTGGGAGGACCAGATGCATCAAGGTTTGTAATACACATTGATTGTCCCAGCACTAGAGAAGGCAGTCACAAAGGAAACCACTTTTATAAGCATACTCTGCAGGAATATAGGAAATTAAAGAGCATACCATTTTGCAAAAGCTCCTAGAAGAGGAATTTAGCAATAGTACGACATTCCTTTATGGTTACACTATAAGATCAAGAAAGAAGTACTAAAAAGATATTTATATTCAAATATGACACAAGAGAAAAAGAATATCCAGAAAAAGTTTTTTGTCATCATAATGCTGATATCTCTTGCATCATTAGAACTACAGGAAGTGAGTATTAGCAAGTATATAACAGAAAATGACAAAATCTAGATTTTTAACAAATACTTGTACAAAGCCAATAATTGGCTGTAAAATCATTGCACTTTATTCAAAACAAAATTAGAAAAGGCCTTTTTAATATCACAAAATGCTTCAGAGCAGAGAATATAAAATTCATCAAGATGCCTACAGGCACATCGTATGACCAAGGCATTTGTGTGTGCAGCTCCAGGACTGTGCTACAACTGCCATTAGCAAAATGTCCACAGGAAAGCAAAAAACCCTTCAGATCATGGCATACATGAATATAATGACAAAGGTGGTGAGCTCTCTGCAATGCATTGCCTCAATTACTGCACTAGAAATTGGAGAGACTCTTCAGATACAGTGCGTTAGCTTTTAAGACCGAGAAAGAAAATTGGGTGGAATGATAAAATTTACCTGCTACAGATGATGTAACCATTTTGCTCGACAGGTCTAATACATTCTATGTACCGTGTTCTACCTTAACTTTGCTGATCACCTTGATTAGGTCCAAAAAGACCCTAAACTTTGAACGATCTGGCAAAATGTATAAAAGAGAAAGCTGTGAATTTTTAGAAAAAAGCTTTTGAAAACTGTTCATGATGGATGTCTTGATATGACAGTATACTCTTATCTATTTTTTTGTATTTTAAAACACATGTAAGTTTAAAAAAAAAAGAAAGCCACAGAAATATTGGAGGAAGGAGTGCAATGGTACTTTCATCGTGCCTAATAGAAATTGGCAAGTAACACGCTGTAATATTAAGGAAGCCACTCAACAACATGCTAGTCAGAACTGTGGTGAGTCACATCAATCACCAGATGTGGTATTTGTGACAAACTATTTCCCCAAACAGACCCTGCTTCTACAGGTCTTCAGCTGTGTGCATTTTAATGAGTCGAAGTCTCGGATAAATAATGATTCTGTAACAGTCTGTTGTGGTCTGAGATTTAAATCAGGAACCCAGGGGTTAATCAGAGGCAAGAACTACATCAGAGCCATGTAAAGTCTAACACAGAATTGTAAATGGCCCCAGCAGGTTGACAGCCTGATGCCTTCTGTATCTGCAGTGGGGGTGCTGTGTCAACAGGCTCCTCAGCTCTGCTCTCATGAGACCCCACCTGCAGTGCCGCAGCCAGCTCAAGGGGTCCTCAGGACAGGAAAGACATGGATCTGTTGGAGTGGGTCCAGAGGCGGCCACAAAGATGTTTAGAGGGCTGGAACACCTCCCCAGGGAAGACAGGCTGAGAGATGGGATTGTTCAGCCTGCAAAAGAAAGGGCTCTGGAGAGACCTTATAGCAACATTTTGGTACTTAAAGGGGGCTTATAAGAAAGATGAGAACAAACATTTTAGCAGGATCTGTTGTGATAAGACAAGAGGTAATGGTTTTTAAGTGAAAGAGAGTAGACTGAGACTAGGTATAAAGAAGAAATTCTTTACAATGAGGGTGGTGAAACACTGGACCAGGTTGGCCAGAGAGGTGGTAGATGCCCCATCCCTGGAAACATTCAAGGTCAGGTTGGATGGGGTTCTGAGCAACCTGATCTAGTTGAAGATGTCCCTGCTCATTGCAGAGGCAGAGTTGGACTAGCTGAGCCGTAAAGGCCCCTTCCAACTGAAACCATTTGATGATTCCATGGAAATGACAAATATTTAGCTGTACTTACAATATTAGGAACAAAGAATTAATGGTGAAATTACTGCTTGTTATGTCGATCCAACAAATGGAGAAAATGTAAGCCCATTAATCTGTACAGAACCCATATTCCAGAGAGAGGATGCAGCTCAGTTTCAGCTTCTTTACACAGTCCCCTCATGTCCTGTGGGTACAAAAAAGTGAATCTCAGTCCTGAGAGTGAAGATACCAACACACCCTCGTGCTTCTAGTACATATGAGTATTAATTTTGGCATCTACAATTTTAAGTTATAGATAGCAGGCACACTGTCAGGTCAGATAACTGGTGTTTTAAAAGGAGCAATGGATATTAGTCTGACATGGTTCCTGACTGATGTACACCTACCACACTAACTTCCTGAGACTACCACATGCATTAAACAGCAAAGCAGATATGTACTGTTAGAGAGCAAACACCTTTAAATCATGAGTTTTAAAAGTTTGGACTCATGGCTTTTCAATATTCATGAATACTAAAGCTAATACTCACTGGGCAGCTCCTTGAGCAAGCTGCTTTTCAAGCTTTGTATAGATTTCAGCAGTAAGAAAGCAATCAATCTTTAAGAAGATGGTGTTTCCTGCCTTTCCTGGACAGTAAAAGCGATGCTCAGCAGGCTTTTCCCAGCTAACCATATCCTGGGCTGTTTTCTGGGGCCCAAGGCTTGTAATTTCCCATCCTTTCTGCCCTGCTCTTGTTTTATTGCATGCTGCTGAATTTCATTGGAGAAAACAATATCCTGCACTTGTTATGTGCAGGTTTGAGTTTGAACAATAGGGTACAATGTGGATAATTTTATAATTCCTATATTATTACAGACCTGGAGAGAACCAAGTCTTCAGACTTCCAGTAAGTCTTTCTCTGTTGAAAGCCAGAGGGAATTGGTATAATTTGGGAAGAAATACTGTGGTTTCTTGAAACACCAAATGTTTATTTAATCAGTTACCAGGGAGAATATGACTCTTTCCAAGAAAGGTACATTGTGTTTTACACAATTTGTAATAATATAGCCACCTTTTTGTCTGAGGTTCTGCATGCTTTAGTGGGACTTTAAATACATTTAGGCTTTTCTGGCAAAGATAGGGATTATTTTGCTCCAGGTCATTCAATAAAGATTACACTCCTACATATTGTTCTGTGTCAGAGTTGTATGTGCCTGCCTGTTTCACAACAGATGGCTGCATTTCAGTATTTTTATATAGAAGATGTATAAGGAAGGTTGACAAAAACATTCATTTTAATTCAACTTCTTCCAGCTGCTTGTATGCTTCAATTGTATCCATCAAGCTTGATGTCATACAAGAGAATTTTTTAAATAGAACTTTGCAAATTTGTTTCTGTTCATTCTGTATCAAAATTTATTTGGAATGGCTGTAGAGAGAGTGTAAATAAAGTATATTTCACATTGTAACAGACCAGACATTGTTTCATGGGGTATTGCAATCTGTGAAATACAGCAAGGAATACGATACCTTAAAATATGCTCTTTTTGTTTTCAGGGTGAAAGAGCACTTGCAATTCTGAGAAGGGAGCCTTAACCTCTGCTTCCAAGATTTGAGTGAGCATTTCTCATGCTGGCTTACCTTTTCAGAGCTTTTTTCCTCCCCATCTTGCAAGGATATTAATAAGATACATTGCAGATTTTTTTTTTTGCATGAAATACAAAAGTAAAGGTGTGGTTATACAATTCACAGATATAAGAGTATTTTCAGTGGTCTTTTAAGTCTAGCTCATCACTTAAAGTTTCTTACCGGCTTTTCCAGTAAACGTTGATTTAAAATGCTACTTTAACATTATGGGTTTGGCTTCAGTGATTTAGTAATTTTCCTCTACTTTGCCCTTGTGCTCTTTGACAGAGAAGAGCTGGTCTGGCTTCCTCCGGGCTTTTGTCACCCAACATTCATTGACGAGACACCTAGGACTAATAAGGAAGCGATGTAAAGCCTCAAAGCTAAAGATCAGAGTGAATCATGATCTAGTGTAACAAATGTATCCACTGAAAAAATACGAAAACAGGCTTGAGCAAGGTCTTTCAAACTTTGCTTCTCTTCCCCATTTTAGCACAGGCTGAATCCCAAACCCACTTACAGCAGCACATCGGGGCAACGCATCGGAATGAGATTTTCTGGCTGGTGTTTATGAAGTGGTTTGTATTACTAGCGGCGCAAGTACAGAACCCCGGATAGAGGATACCGCTGTCTGGGGGAGGGGAAACAAAAAAGTTAAAATCGCATTTTCACCCCTTTCAACACAAGATCTGCCTTTCTCCCTAAGGTCTGACACGGACGGGGAAGACGCCGTCCTGGCTCCCCGACCCCTCTCACAGACCCTAGAGCCCAGGCAGCGGCCTCAAAGCGGGCTCGTGTGTCGGAAGGGTCGCTGTAGGGTCTGAGGGGCTCCACGATCCTCACGGACCCCGACCCTCCCCTACTCCCGCTCGCCTCCCGGTGCGGAGCCTCTCTGGGAGCGCTCATTCAGCGCCGGCCCTCACCGATCGCGGGGAGGCGGGGCCAGAACCAGCCACCAATCCGAAGCCGCGGCCCGACCCTGACTAACAGGCCACGCCATCCAATAGGAGCCTGCACTCGAGCGAGAGGGGAGACGGATGGGGGGCTCTGCTATCCCCGCCCATTGGAAAGAACAGGGGGCGGGGCATGGCTCGTGGGCGGGGTTTAGTGTCAGCGAGGGGCGTGGTCTAGGCACGATATATAAACCTCGCGCGGCGCGTTTTCCCCGCTCAGTCGGCGCAGCGCCGCCGCGAGTTCTTTGTGTGTTGTCGGTCTGTGCGCCTCGCCCGCCGCCGCCTTCCGATCCCCCTTTTATTGTGTGCGGGGGGGGCCCGTCCCGCCTGGGTCAGTGGCTCCCGGGGCCCGTCTCTTCCCCCGTCCCTTCTCGTGCGCCTCCGCAGAGTGATTTCTCCGCGCCCCTTGCTCGCTGAGGGGGGGCGTCCCCCCGGCCCGCGCCCCTTCTCTCCCCGCTCCTGGCCGGGGACTTGCGGCGCTTCCTTCTGGATGCGTCCCCGCAGCCCCGGGCGGGAGGCGGCCAGGGGGAAGCGCTGCCTCCGAGGATTTACCGCCGCTTGGGACTCGGACCCGCTCCTTCCCCGCGGGCGCACCCGGCGCCCCGGCTCCGCTGCCGCTCCGGGCCGCCGCCGCTGCCATGGACGAGAAGTACCTGCCCGAGCTGATGGCGGAGAAGGACTCGCTGGACCCGTCCTTCACCCACGCTTTGCGGCTGGTCAACCAAGGTGAGGGGCGGCGGGGCGGAGCGGGGTCGCCTCGTCCCGCGGTGGGGACGGGCCGGAGTGAGCGGCGGCCGCCGGGGATGTTCAGCCGGAGGTTCATCCTTCCTTTTGCAGCTCCTGGAAGGGTTTGTTGTGCTCGGGCTCTGGTGAGACTGTCAGTAAAGGGTTCACCCTTCCCCTTTGCACCTCCTGGAGGGGTTTGTTGTGCTCAGGCTGTCGGGGTTTGCCGGCTCCCGGCGCCTGCCCCTTCCCTTCCCGGGCAGCCGCGCACGCCGGACGCCTTCCCGCATTGCCTCTTCCATGGGGGTTTTCCCTGCCATCGCTCATTGCTCGAGTTACAGATTATTCCGAGTTGAATGGCTGTGCAGGACGGCTGGGTCTGCTGTGCTCCGCTCAGGCTGCGCGTTTACTAAAACCCCAAAAGGTTTTCCTATTTTACCCGGTTCCTGAACAATGGACAGCTTATTGTTTACATGTGTGTGAGAACCGTCTTAAGAACGAGTCGGTGTCCTTTCCTAAGAACTTGGGGCTTTACAGCTAAAATATTGAGGAACTAACAATACATTCTAATGAATCTGTAAAAAAAATACAAAGCATATTTTGTTTTGCAATGATATGACTCCAGATAATAAATTACCCCCATCGCTTCTGCATCTGGCATGTCAGATGTGCTTTAAAGTGCTAGCTTTTTGTTTCAGTGATGCTGTACTGACTTGAAAAGTCATTCTGTGTGAATTACAATATGATTTAAGGTACATTTGGAGATACTCTATAATTGACAGGTGATTTTCAAGTACAGCTCTGGAGAGACAAATGCTTGATCCAGTGCTTGGGATGTTCAAGTGCAATAAGTTATGAACTGATCTTCTAATATAATGCAGTGACAGCCAAAATGATTTTGGCTTCAATTGCAGCGATTACAAAGCTGTGCTTGGTGTACTTTGCATGCTATAACAGGAACGGGTTTAAATTGATGTGGCCGCTTTTAATGCGTTGTAGGTTTTGATGTGTAATTGATGTGAATGCTTGTCTCTGAATGAGAAGGAGAATTACAATTGTCTGAAATACTCTGGAGGTAGGGGTAGCTGTCACAGTTTCAGCTGTGGAATGTAAATGTCAAGTGAGTTGTAGCTGCATGTCCATGGGTAGTTGGTATTTTGCATATTTTTCCTAACTTTGAATCTTTAAGTATGCCACCATTGATAGTGGGAAAACAAGAATTATGTTACTAAACAGATATTTGTTGTGTTTGCTGCAGATAAAAAACATGTTAAATTCTAACTTGATGGCTGTGAATTATTGAAATTCCTCAGGTAGTGAAGAATCTTTTTGCATGTGTAAACTATTCCAGGGAGTTAACAGAAGTATGTGATTTACTATTTTGTAAACAGTGGTAAAGGAAGTATATCTGACTCTTTGGCTTTTATCAAAATAGTGACTTTTTGGGTTTATGATACTTTATGATCTCATTGAAATGAGAAATTAGAGGACTGAAACTTTTGCCTTTCATCGTTATCTGCATAAGTACATTCAGCTCCAAAAAAAAAAAATTATATTGTCAGTGAAAAAATGAATGCAGATGGATGTGAAGCCAACCTCTGTAATCTAGTATGTCTCTTGATTTTTTGTTTATTTTGAAAGTGAAGTCTTAGATTATATCTGAAGTGTTTACATGTTAGAGATGGGGAAAAGAAAGACTGAAGGTGACTATCAACTGGTTAACTGTAGTTTAAAATGGAAGTTTGTATAATATCTATGTAAAATAGATACTTCAGTTGTAGAATCAGCAAAGAGCCAAATAAAATGAAGTGGTTGTATAATACAGGTGGGAAATATGACTGCAGGAGGAGATGTACAAACCCAACCTGCCATGACACTAACTTTATCAAGGACTGTTTTTTTTCTCAATTGTAATAATTCTATGCACTTAAAGAATTAAGGTTATTAGTGGAAATACATATGTAATAGTTCTGGCTTGGACTTTGTATGTTGGGTCCACTGAGTATTTTCTGATAGTTCAGTGTGCAGGCAAATGAAGTGGCTTGTCTAATTTTTTTCACTGGATTTGTTTAGCTTTTAAGTTTAGAATTAAACAGCTTTCCAAGTTTGGCTTCTTTTGGGTATCTCAGAATGTCTTAGCAAAGGTTTTAAGTGCTTTAAATAACCAGCTTAATTATGTAATAGCATTTTAATGTCTTAGTAGTATTAAATTTGCTATCTGTATTTACTTAAACTGAAATACTGTACCTCAGCCAGCTTTCTTCAGAATCTCAAGGCTGATTTGTTATAAGAATTGTAGGGATGAATTAGAATCCTTCTGAGGTGCTGAAGCAATTGAGGTGTGTACTGCTTAGATAAAAGAGCCAAATTGCTAACAAATTTCCAGTCACGTTGGAATTTGGTTTCTAGGGAAAATCCTGGGTCTAGAATTCTGAAATCTGGTAATTACAGTTTTTAAGTGCAAGTGGACAAATTTGCATGTTATGCTTATAATTACAAATTATAATTTGTATACACACAAACTACATAATTTTAAATTAAAAAAGTGGAGCTTGACCTGCTTCAAGTTCCCTGGTAACATTTCAGTTGGAAAAGAACAATGTGGAAATAACTAAGATGCTGTAAGAATACTTTTTTGGGCAGTATTATTGATCTGTCTTTCTGAATTAAGATATGACAAAAATTTCTCTGCCTTGAAACCTTGTTTTAAGCCTTTTGAAAGCACTGAAATAAAATATCAGTATCCTTCAATGTTTCTGCATAGTACATGTAAGTGCTGATTTTTCTGGGTGAGAACCCTGCTCAAGGATTTGATGCCTTGTCTCCTTGGGACACAAATATAATACCTATTGCTTAAATTTTCCTTTAAACAGTCGTTGAAACATTTAGCTACTGCTTAAATTTTAGAACAGTGGGAGTCTTGTCCAGGAGACTAGACTTTATCCCCTGCTCTAATTAAGAAGATTTATTTGTATACTTGAACATTAAGCCATCCTAAAACGGAGATTTTTTGCCTGCAAACCATTAAACACGTTATAGACTGGAAGTAGACTTATTTGCATGTGTAGTAAGATGACCATGCTAATAGGATTAATTTGCAGCTGGTACCAGACAATGGGAACTGGAACATTATGTCCAGTTATTAACTTATAATGAGTTCTGTAAATGAAGAACCTTGGGAAGGATGAGCTTCCATGAAGAAGCAAGAGCTTAGTACATTTGTATTTTTCCTATTTGCAACTCTCATGTGCTTGTCTTTGTGCAAAATCTGAAAAATATTTCTGTATGTGGAAGGGATGCTACTTCTGAAATCAAGCCTTATTTTAAAGGCTGACTTTGCAGTTGTGGCTGTATGTAAATGTTGGTAAATGTGCAAGTGTAGTGTTGATTGTCATAACTTGGTTCATGAGTGATGCTCTAAAAATACTGAAAGATCTCTGAGAGAAAAGTTACTTTACCTTTTTTCACATCTATTTATAGTAGTGATTCAAGACAAGTAGCTTGTGAATGTTGAATGAAGTATGTGAAACTGCAGATGGAAGAAGCTAACTGTAAATAAAACATGTTGATACCAGACACATTTCGTAACAGAGGAGACATGAAAATGGGTGCTTGGCAGTTGTTTGGTTTGTGTAAAGTTAAATATGTCGGTAATGAAAGCTAGGGCTGCTGAAATCCTTTTGTCGGGAGGTAATGAGTCCTGGTGGCATTGCTGAAAGACAACTCTCTTGTGCAGACTGGACCTCTGGAATTCTTCCTTACAAGCTCATTTTAGCTGCTTTGAGATTTGAGGTAATGTCTGAAGCTGGCAGGGCTTCCTTTAAATTGTCAACAAAATGATGTACAGGAATACCAAGCCTTCCTATCAGTAGATGGCTGTATGTGCAAGCTGTTTGTTGAGTGCCTTCCCTGAGCCACATGTCTAGTAGTGATCAGCAGGGGCTTGCTGTTTCTTGTGTCAAATTTTGAGCAGGAGCTCAGTAATCAGAGCAGTACCTTCCTAAATGTCAGGGAGAGTGGAGTGTGAGGAAGTGTACTCACTTTGTTTTGTAAAGGATGTTAGTGGTCTGATTTTTTTTTTTTTTAACAGGTAAGGGATGGCTTTGTAAAAATGGTTGAAGTAGGAGTTTAATAATAAATTAAGGTTCCATGTATGTTACTGATTTTTGTTGTGGCTTAACCTGAGCTGGTAGCTGGGTACTGTGCAGCTCCCTGTCTCTGGTGGAATGTGGGGAGAATTGAAAAAAGGGTAGAACTTGTGGGTTTAATGATTGAAATAAAGTAAAATGTAATAATTATAATGAAAAGGAAAAAGAGGAATGAAACAAGTGATGCATAATACAGTTGTTCCCCATCTGCTGACTGATGCCCAACCTGTCCCTGAGCGGCAATCTGTGGCTCCCAGTCAACTCTCCCCAGTTTATAGACTGGGCATAATGTTCTGTGGAGTGGAATATTGCTTTGTCCAGTTTGAGTCACCTCTCCTGGTCGTGCTCCCTGTGGGCTTCTTGTGCACCTGCTCCCTGGCAGACTGTGAGACACTGCAAAGTCCTTGATTTAGAGTAAGCACTACTTAGCAACAACCAAAACATCAGTGTGTTATCAACAATATTCTCATACTGAATCTGAAGCACAGCACTGTGCCAGCCACTAGGAAGAAAAAGAACTCTATCCCAGCCAAAACCAGGACAACTTTGAATAAATCCTTGTAGGTATGCAAGGGGGTTTGTGGTTTTCTTTAATTTATCAAAAATAGAGTTGGTTGTGTGTGGTGGCATACATATGTTGTAATGCAAGTAATCAGTTTGCTACTGAAGCAACCACTTTCCTGTGTGGACAACGTGCATGGCATGGCACAAGAACATGGTGCTGCTCATTCCCAGTCCCTAATGGTGTTGCAGGTACTCCATCGGTGTAACCTCAAACTCTCCTTTTTCTTGTTTTAGTATCAATCACAGGGACAATACTTGTTTCAAGTGTTTTATTCTTTGAGGATTTCAAAACACTTCATCAGGGTCCCAGGTGTTTTGAAAATGAGATATAGCTGTAGAAAGCTGATGGCATTTTAAAACTACTCAAAGCATTGTATTAAATTCAATAATACAGTAATTTTTGTGCCCCTCAGACTTTTTTTCAGACAGCAGGTCACTTCTAGTTGTCTTTTTTAGAGGTGAACTAGAAACAAGCTCTTCTGGTTTTAGTCTGATTACTAGAAGACAACAGTCTTAAGAAAAATGTGTTGGTGGATCTGGCTATTTTCCAGGCCAAGTGTGATGAGAAATTTAAGTGACAGTAATGGGAATGGATATGATGTGTGGTTGCACCATCAAACCAGGGAAGGCTGACTTGGGTTCTATTTCTGTTTTCTTAAAGCAGCATGAAAACTAAGTCTTGGAGGGGAGAAGGGATATTTCAGAGTCTGTCCCACATCTCAGCCATCTGTGTTTGGTAAAACTTCAGGAGTTCACATTTTTGTCATGGTTGCTCTTTGCTTTTATTGCAGTGAGACCGTATTGGGACAGTCACAGGGCTTATTAAAAATTCGATTTCGATCTTGCTCTCTTAAAAAGCTGGGGAAGTGATTTATCAGATATTCCAGTCACGTTACCAGGGCTGCTGCAAAATGCAGCTGAAGATAATCATACTTTCTTCAGCCCTGGGCTCGTCTGCTCTGAAGCCTGACTGAGCCTGGAGCCGCTCACCGTGATCACAGTTACTCTAAAGCTGACTCCTAATTCACTTGCACACTCACTTTGGCAGTCAATGAGAGAGATCGAATTTAAAGGTTTCAAATGCAGACTGACATGGTTTGTCACTTTCAATCCTTTTTGACACCAGCCGTGCAAATTAAAACTGTAACCTTCTGAGTACTTATTTACTGGAGGAATCAGAGAGAAGGTCATAGCACTGTTCTTCTGTCCTGTGGCTTATTTGACTTTACTTGCATGTACTTAAAAATTTATGTATGTGACCTTTCTGTCCTCTGACTTTATTCCCCTCTCTGACTTCAAGTATAATTAAGAAACAAAAGAATGTAGGATGCTCTTTGCTTTGAAAGAATCAGGTATCAAAGTTCAGAGTTGAGTAGCCTCTGTAAAGTATTCAGTGTGGTACTGCATGACTTTTTAATTAGTATTTAGCAGGTTCAGTAAAAAGCATGTTTAAATAGATTAACTGATAACTGACACATCTAATATTTTATGGTGAATTAACTCACTGTTCTTAGCTGAGATCTGCAGGAATCTTGCAAGCTTAATGTTTACATTATTGATACTGTTTTTCAAATAGAAAATTATGAAGGACAGGGCTTTTATACTGGGCACATGGAATATCTTGATAAAGTGGGGCTGTCTACCCCTGAATCCTGAGAAGGCAAGCCTCACCCATGCAATGGGAGCTGTTTGGTAGGAGTGGTATTAGTTCTGGGAATTACTTTAGAGCCATATATTTCTACCAGAGTGTGATTTTTTTTTTTTGAAGTGTAGCACTAGCTGGAAAATTAATATCTTTATGGCTTTAAGCTAAGGTCATAAGGGCATGTGGACTCAGGAATTTAATTTTCTGGTGACATTCTAGATACAGAAGTCCATATGTCTTAATCTTCAAGAAAATCATGGAAAAAATACAATGTTTTGCAAGCTAGAGGAGGTCTGTAGACCTCTTGCTAGTCTGATTGGTGTCTGAAAGTGATCTTCAGCTTGTGGTTTGAGTGCCTGACTGCCTTCAGAGGTAAATAAAGGTGCTAAGAGGCCCCTTAAACTGATAGTGAAGTGTCTGGCCAAAAAAAGTACAAATGAAAAAATGCACAATGCTTTAGCAATGGAGGATTAACTCTTAAACCAAAAAGAAGGACTGGTAGATTTTGCATGTCTTGACATCTTTGATTGGAAATGAGGTGCATTTATGGACATTTGATCTCTCCTAAATTAAGGTCTTTGAAGTGTCACTGACTTGGGCTGTGCAGTAGTTGTAGGTTGGCTGTTGATGACAAGGAGCAGATTAAGGAGCAGCAACTGGAGAGGTGGCATGAAGAAACATTATTAGACTGAGTGATTTTTTTTGTGCCTTTGCCATTGAGCAGTGCATGTTATTCTTTGTGTGTTTATCCTGCCTTAAAATATTCTTTTGCATGTACTCAACTTTGTCATATTTACCACTTATTTTTCTTTTATGTTGTGGTGTTGTTTTTCAGCATCTTACCTTATTGTCAAGGTAGAATTATTAAGAAACTAGGAAGTTAAATGGATTTCCTTCTTTTCTATTCTCCATCTCCAGTTGCTATTTGCTGGATGCCTTTCATTTATTATTTTGATGTGTTTATCGGACTTTTGGCTTCAGATAGCAGCTCAACTTCAACAAAGTTGCAAGGCAGCAAAAAAAATGCCAGTTTAATTCTTGTAGATGGTAAATCTTTCACTTTTTTGGCTTATATAGGTGTTCTTTTGTAGATCTTTATTTTCTAGGATGAATTCATTGACAAAGTAATTGGAAACCTAAAAGATTAGAAATCATTTCAGTAAACCCATTGTACTTGATCCAGCAGAAAATTTGTTTTAACAACTGCTGCTGTGCTGATCTTGGTATAATATAGTGACAGCGAAAACCTGAAGTTGCAAATCCTTTGAGGATTTACTGATTTTCTTCTACTTTAATAATCCATCAGGATTGTTCAAAAGGAATAGCCTGAGGAAGATGCCTTTCTGTGGACAAGACAAAGAATACATGAAAATGTCTTGAGTGCTGTGTGCAGTTTTGGATACCACAATGTAAGAAAGATACAAAGCTCTTAGAGAGTGTCCAAAGGAGGGTTATGAAGATGATGAAGGGTCTGGAGGAGAAACCTTACTAGTAGGGGCTGAAGGCACTCGAGAAGAGGAGACTGAAGGGAGACCTCACTGCAGTAACAACTTCCTTGTGAGGGGAAGAGGAGAGGCAGACACTGCTCCCTTCCCGGTGGTGGCCAGTGACAGGATCTGAGGGAATGGCCTGAAGTTGTGTCAGGGGAGGTTTAGGTTTGATATTAGGAAAAGGTTCTTCAGAGGGTGATTGGGCACTGGAACAGACTCCCCAGGCAAGTGGTTGCAGCACCAAGCCTGAGAGAGTTCAAGAAGTGTTTGGATAATGCTCTCAGCCACATGGTGGGATTTTTGGGCTGGTCTTGTGCAGAGCCAAGAGTTGGACTTTGATCCTTGTGGGTCCCTTCTAACTCAGGATATTATGTGATTGTATAATTTGGAATTGCTTCTCTCCTGCTGCATTTGTTTAATGCTTGGAGAGTAAATGAGTCTGTAGCTTTTTACTGCCTCAGATAATTCAGTAACAGTACTCTGGGAAGCATATGGGTTTGAATGCAAAAAGTTTTAGATGTTTACAGCCAATTTTTCCTACTGCTTTGGGATGAAAATGATGATTTTCAGATGTAGAAATGGAAGGACTGCTTTTAATGTGGTCATTTGTCCTTTTGTGTCTCCTTTTCTGGCTGCTGGTAGTGGACAAAGGTCTTTGTTACTGCTTTCTTTTGATCCATGTCCTAATTAACTAGAGGTGGTGTGTCGCTGTCGAGACGAACACAAACTCACGAGAGTCGGGGAAGAAGGAGAAAAAAGTAAAAGTTTTTATTTCAGCTACATATGTTCGTTTATAAGCTTTGAGAATGTTATGATTTGCATCACCTGTTAATTGGCTATTGAATCAATACAATACACCCATTGGCTACATTAACTACAACATTCTATTATTATCAAAACAACAAGGCAAAAAACACCAGGTGCAAGGTTGCTGTTAAATTCTTTCCCTATGTTTACAGTTCTAGCTCTTGTTTCTCACGGGTAGAAGCGTACTGTACTAAGATCTATTTCGGAGCTAGCAAGGCTGGTAGGCCTGCTATACTTCTCCACAGTGGTTGAGTACCAATCCTGATGTGTCCCTGGTCAGCAGCCCAGTTTCTGCTCCCTGCAGTCAGATCCACAGTATCTGAGGGTTAAGGAGCTTTTTGTTGCCTTTCTTCTGCTACCAAGCAGAGAAATGTGCTACCCTGTATGCAGACTTCAGTGATACAGCTCCATGAGGTAAAGCAGTGAAGTAAAAAAATCACTGTTTCCTCCTCTACCCACCTCCAGACCAATACTAAATGATAAATTTCACTTTTGTGGAGGTGAAAAGCTCTATGGTCCATCATGTCTGTTTGGTTGTTTGACTTTGTTGTGCTTAACTGTACTCCATATCCCTTCCTGAGATTGAAGGAAAACAGATTTTTCTCAGCTGTATGTGCCTTCACACAGTTTGAGTATGTTCTTGGTCCATTCATAGAGTCATGGAAGTTCAGAAACCAGTTTTTCACTTTACCAAGTATCCAACTGCTTCATGACCACTTCCAGCCTATTTTTTTAGGATCAAGAAGCCCTAATTTTGTGGAAACTTGGTCACAGATGAGTTTTCTGCCTTCCTTAAATGGGTTCCCCAAAACTTTGGTGATAGTTGGAGGTGTTTCTCAAAGCTAAACAGTTTGTTCTTAATGATTTGTTTCAGTTTCTCCATTTAAAGCCTGGTGTGTCTGGAGGAGCTAAGCTGCCCTGCAGCAGATAGGCTGCAGTGATACCTTCAGCCCTAGTTAACGCTTGCTCCTTATCTAGAGTTATCCCAGGGATATCGTAGGCTGGATAGTCTGCAAGGTGAAATTCAGCACCTTAGTACTGGATCTTGAGGACTGGAAAGGACTGTTTTGGTCCAATTTGTCTTGTGTAACACAAATTGGTCTTAAAGATTCTTTTCACTTATCATATACCCTTGACCTTTATATTACACCATGCATTCGTGGTCTGGAAAAATGATTAGGTTTTTATTGGCCTACTGTATGAAAGCATACAACAAAAGATTTACCATGTTTTTAAGGCTTACTGTATCTGTTCTTTAGACTTTTTTGCTCTACAGGCACCTGAGTCTTCACAGAAGCCTGTTAATACCATGTGAAACAAATGCTGGGGATGATCTAAGTGTAGTCCTGTAAAGTGCTTGTGAGGGATGTGGTGGTTTTGGCTGGGGTGGAGTTAATTTTCTTCCCAGTAGTTGGTATGGAGCTGTGTTTTGGATTTGTGATGAAAACAGTGTTGATAACACAGGGATGTTTTCATTACTGCTGAGCAAGGCTTACACAGAGCCAAGGCCTTTTCTGCTCCTCATCCCACCAGTGAGAAGGCTGGCAGGGAACAAGAAGTTGGGAGGGGACACAGCTGGGACACCTGCTCCAAACTGACCCAGGAGGTGTTCTGGACTGTATGGCATCATGCCCAGCATATAAAGCTGGGGGGAAGAAGGACGAGAGGAAGTTTGGAGTGATGGTGTTCATCTTCGCAAGTCACCATTATGTGTGATGGAGCCCTGCTTTCCTGGGAATGGCTGAGCACCTGCCTGGCCATGGGAAGTGGTGACTGAATTCGTTGTTTTGCTCTGCTTGTGTGCATGGATTTTGCTTTACCTACTATTAAACTTTCTTTTGTCTCAGCCCACGAAGTTTCTTAATTTTACCCTTCCAATTCTCTCCCCCATCCTCCTGGGGAGAAGCAAGCACCTGTGTGGGCTCAGCTGCCTGCTGGGGTTTAACCATAGTAGAGAATTTATGACCTCTGAAGACTTTGTCCAGCCTTATTTCTTCTGTGAATTTGGGGGTCTGGGGCGATTTTTAATTATTAATATGGGCACACTTTGGAAAGAGCAGCAGCCCTATACAATGGGTTTTCCTGTAAGATAAAACCAGAGCATCTTACATGTAGCGATGCAGAAATCCTGAAGATGTCGCTTGCGCAGGAAAGTTTTTGAATGCATCTCTGTCAGGCAACTCTGTATTAGCAGTAGAGCATTGGTATTAGAGAAGGCATCATGCATGTTTCATTTTTGGGGCAGCTGNCCGGGCTGGGGAGCGGGTGTGAGCCGCCATCCCCCGGGGAGAGCCGGGCTGGGGTCTGGCGAGCGGGTGTGAGCCCCCACCCCCCGGGAGAGCGGGATGGAGGCGGTGTGTCTGCACGTGGGTGCCATCGGTGTTCGCTTGTCACCGGCGCTCTCGCAGCCAGGTGTGTGTGCTGTGTGTGTGCTGCATCTCCCGGCGCAGGTGTGTCCCTGTCCTGCTGTAACCTCAGCCCCCGCGGCCCCTCGCTCCCTCCCCCGCGGAGGATGAGGGAGGGAATCGGAAGGGGAAAAATGAGAAAACTCTGGGTTGAGATGGGGCTGTTTGATAAGCAAGGTAAAAGCTGTGCACGCAAGCAAAGCAAGGAATCCATTCACCGCGTTCACTCATTCACCGTGGGCAGGCAGGTGTTCAGCCATCTCCAGGAAGGTGGGACTCCATCACACCTGACGGTAGCTCGAGAAGACAAACGCCACCACTTCAGACATTCTCCCTTTCCTTCTTCCCACCCAATCCCCATGTCCACCTTTTTCCTTCTTCCCCCCACTTTATAGATTGAGGGTGACGCCATGTCATACACGGGGATGGTTTTAAACTAAAAGAGGAGAGATTTAGATTGGATATTAGGAAAAAAATCTGCCCTGTGAGGGTGGAGAAGCACTGGCAGAGGTTGCCCAGAGAAGTTGTGGAAGCTCCATTTGGAAATGTTCAAGGGCAGGTTTGATGGGGCTTTGAGCAACCTGGTCGAGTGGAAGGTGTCTTGCCCATGGCAGGGGGGATGGAACTAAATGGTCTTTACGGTCCCTTCCACCCCAAACCCTTCTATGACTCTGTGGATGGGACCTGAAATAGCTTTGGCCAGTGGTGTTGTCTTCATGTACAGTAGAAGAAGTAAGACTTGTCAGTCCAATTTAATAAGTGTTGAATGAAATTTTAGAAGAAACTTTCCCAGGCTTTTATACTTCAGGCTCTTAGAATGTAGTTTTATTATCAGCTGACTACATGGAGAGTGCAAGGAAATTACCATAATGTTATTTATAAATGATTTGTTTGTAGATGCACTTATATAGTTTGCAGACCTGAAATAATAGGCCTTGTTTGGAACTCTAAGTAATAATTCACGTAGTTCAGTATAAGGTTAATTAAAAATGCTGATGTGTATTTCATTATCACATAAGTGGCAAGTAGCTGGCTGTGGGATCAGTTGTGTAAAGAACTCTAGGCAAATTATTCTTTAAATTAATGTCCTGACAGTGGAAGATGGATGTGATTTGCTTTCTTAAGCAGTAGATCATAGTTTCTTTAGACTTCAGTGGTGTACTGAGCATTGTGCTAACATAATGTATTTTCTGCCTCTGAGTAGGTTGTAGGTCCTGAAGGCACCAATCCCTTATTCCTGTTCATGTGTTCAAAGTAGTGACCAAAGCTTCCAATGATGCCTTGCATGAAGTTGATGTTGAGTATTTGGTTACTCTAGGCACTAACTAAAGTACTGAGCTTTCTGGATAGCCTCCTGCCTGGTCTTTTTTTTCTGGGGAAAACAGTGAAATGGATAGGAAATAATTCAATCAAAAGTACTTTCCCACTTAGATAAAATATAAGGTAAAACTGTAGGCTTAATTCTGTACAGTCCTTTTAGAATATTTTGCTTAACTTTATATTATTGCACTGGAGTAGTAACTGGCTAGAGCTCAAACCTGTAGCTAGTATTTGAGTAATTTTTTTTCAGCAGTAGCTATTTATTATTTCTAGGTCTGTGCAAATGGTGATACCTAATCAAGTAGGTATGTCTTGTCAGCATTTGTATGAGGTGTTTTTTGGTACCTCATTTGGAAGGTTTCATTGCTGTTATCAAATCTGAGATTTGCAGCTTTTCTGCAGAGTCATGTGAAAAGAGCTGAGTGCAGGGAATGCAGAAAGCAAACAGTTCCTTTGTTCAGGCTGGTACCTTAAACATGGCTGTGCATACTGTCAGTAATGGATGTCAAGCTGTGCTGTAATAAAGCAAATGTTAGCATTATTTTTCTTTCATTTTATTGATGACTAATTAGCTGTTTGAGCTGTATCAATTATAGTCAATCAGCTTTTGGTAATAACCCCTTTTCCCCTTACAGTATTTTGTCCTCAAGATAGCCATCCTGACATGGGAGAAATTTTTATGTGTACGTAATTGAAATCCTAACACAAGAGTGAATGCAATTTCAAGCTAAGCCACAAAATGAAGGAATAAGAGCAGATGGCCCCTTCAGAAAAATAGATTAAAGGGAATAGATGCTCCTGGCCAGCTACATAGTTAATCTCATGCTTCTTGTCAAGGGGTACTGCCAATAGATAGTTATTATGCAAGGATAAAGTAAAAGCTGTATGAATTTAGTGAAAAAAGCTCTTCCTCATTCCCAGGTCTTTCTCGTAATTTAGTGTTATGTTCATATTTTTAAGTTACAGTTATAGCAAATAGGAATAGTGACTTGTTAAAGTAGTTGTCCCTTGCTTTAGAAAGGGGCACTGCAAAAAGAGTGATTCTGTGAATGTAGTTGCATTTATGATCAACAGTGATTCTAGCATTTCTGGTATTTTCTGGCTCTGTGACACACTGATGATTGAGTCTTTAAACCCACATGTCAAATTTAGTAGAGGGATTTGTGAGTATGTTTCTCCTGTTGATATGAGGAAGAGCTTATCTTCTCCATGGTTAAATGTTCTTTTCAGATTTATTAGTGGACAGCCAGATTTTTCAGTTTAGTGAGGCACCTTTATTTTTTGGGTGTATGCAAAATAACACATTCAGCCATGTAACTGGACATGTCTTTCCTGCACTTGCTCTAAAGTTAATGAATCAAGAAGGGGAAGTGAGATTTGAAACTTAGTAACACATGACCCATTCTTAAGGAAGGCGTTTTTGTGGATCCACAAGTATCCATTGTGACTGTTTGGGTTTCTTGTTCTTACCCCATGCACTTTTTGCTTTGTTTCTCTCTAGCAGCAAGGAGCAGTAGAAGAATCTACCATATTAAGTACTTATTGCTGTTTCAGCTGTCCTTCATCCATTAGGCACCCAGACTCTAAATTTGTTAAGCAACTGTATTGTTTAAAATGCATTCCCTTTGTCCTCTGCCACATCTAGAAGGTAACTTTATTCTGTACTTTTGGAAAACAGAGCATCAACATTTTCTTTCCCATATAAAAGCAATTTAAGCATCAGTGAATCAAGAAGTAATGGCACCTCAGGTAGTTGGCGTTGGCACTTTTCTTATTGTTTCTTGGCAGACAGAAGTGATGAAGGAGCAGAAACCTGAATATATGGGACTGTGAAGGCTGGTGGGGGACAGGCAGGGCAGGTGTCTGGTTAGAGGCAGCTTGTGCAGGTTCCCAGCGCTGCTGTTATAAATATGAGCAGTTCTGTTTTTGCTGTCTCACCTTGAATTAGGTGAACTTCCCTGGCTGTGAATTGTTCCACTGCACTTAAAGATGCGAGCTGATATTTAAACTACTGAATATAGGAATTACTCATCTAAGAAAGTTAATAACATTCACAACTTTTTCCCAGTGATGAGTGTGTGTTCGGTGAAAGTTGGGATTTTGAAATTAGCTGGCTTAAAACTGAAACAGTAACGTGTAAAGTTAATTCATCACAAATTTGTGACATAATGTGGCTGCAGTATAACTCAGGCATCACACTTTCCATCTCTATAAAAGCATTTGATTCTAAAGTGTCTTCAAAACAAATTAGACAAGTGAATTTGCAGTATCTTCACTGCTGAGGAGTTGCACAGAACATGCAGGTATCCTGCTCCTTACGGCTATATCTGTGTCTGTTGGAAAGAAACTTGACCTTGGGTGTTTAAAAATACTTTTCACTGAAGAAAGATGCTTTTTCGTACACAAATTTACTAACCCAAAATACAACTTACTCAAAAGGAACTGCTTAGTTCTGTTTAATGTAAACATGAAGATACTTTGTTTAGAGAAAGATTTTGAGTCAGAGCTATGGCAAGTAAAACCATACCATAAATGCTACTAAAACTGTAGTGTATTTTAACTTTATAAGGTGCGTTTCAGCAAAAACTTTCTGGCATAAGTTGGTAGTTACTTCAGATATTTATAGAGGTATAAAATGTGGTCTGTTTCATTTTTTCCTAAATTTGGAAAGATGAGTAATGTTCTATTAGGTGAATGCTAGAAATACTAGTTTAAGAAAAAGCTTTCTTCAGGAGATGCCATGGAAGTTGGAAGATTACTTTTCTCAGTGAAGGTGCTACATGGACAGGCACATGGTCCCACAGAGAAGAGGTTTATTGCAGCTGTAGATGTGGTTGCTTTCTTGCAGAAACTGGTCTGTCGAAAGATTTTTGGTCTATTGAAAGATGTTTGGTCCTTCCCTTATGAGTTGTAGCTGGAATGATTCCATAAGATGGACTTTCAAGTTTTCTAACACTTCTAAGGGAGTGTGATCTTGTTCTAAAATTCTGTGAAGTTATTCAACTAATTCTATGAGAATAAATTTAATAAAATGATATTTGGGAAAAAATTGAATGTGATAGCAATATGTGTTAACTCTGTGTAATATGTGTCTTCATACACAGAAAATATGTTTGGATTCACCTCCTATTGAGCATGTGGAAGGGATTGTAATTAATGTTATGCCTCTTCTAGTTAATTTTTAACTTAGATGCTAAAAGTTTTTAACATCCAATTTATGTAGAACCTCATACATAAAATTACTGCACAAATTTCTTTAAGCTGCACTTTCCCATAGGACAGTAGATGTACAGGCTGCCTTTGTATGTTTTTCCTGCCAAGGTAGTTACTGCAGCCAAGGACTGTGATGGGTGACAAATAATAAAAGTACTGCCTACAATAATTTTATCAAAAGTGGTGTTTTGCCTCTTTTATCTGCTGGCAATGGGAGTAATGGCCTTCCCAAGGAATCATGAAATGGTTTGGGTGGGAAGGGACCTTAAATGTCATCTAGTTCCAACCCCCCTGCCATGGGCAGGGACAGCTTCCACATGACCTGCTTGCTCAAAGCCCCATCCAACCTGGCTTTGGGATTAGAGAATTAGGGTTGTGTTAACCTAATCCAGGACGGTGTGTTGGAATTAGTCCCCTTTTCTTTTACATGTGCCAGCTAATGTCCCTATGTTTGTTTCCCACATCTGTGGCTCACACTGCACAAATGCTTTAGGATATTTGGGTTGTTACCTTTTTCATAAGTATTCTGAAAGCATTTTTCAAATTCATGATTGTTTTTGTTTTTTGTTTTACAGATTAATATACAACCTATCCATTTTATGTCCCATGACATCCACCTGTGGTTTTGTGTTCTTTCTAGACAAGAAAGACCTTTTCACAGCTTACTTGCACATCAACAGTTTGTGCTTTAGTGAACAAAATTGCAGACATGGAAGTTTCAGGAATCTGTGTAATTGACATCAAAGGACCAGGAAACTTGTACTAAAATTCAGCAAGATGAGAAAATTATGAACAGTAGGTTGAAACAACAGATTATACATAAAGGTTACTGCAGCATATACTGTTTTCGATGGTTCATCTTTTAGAGGCTCCAAAGCAGTGACTGCCTTCCCTTTTCTACTTCACTTGATCAGTGCAATGCCACAGAATATATCGATGTTTTTATCAATTCTGTAGTAAGATTGAGGTTATACTTGTTGGTAGAGGTTATGTTGGATCAGTGGGTGTGAGTTTAAATCATAACAGCGTCTGTTGTTAACTCTGAATTTCACTGATTTAAGTATAAGAATTTAAAAGCATTATAGGCACTTGTGATAGCTTCATCTCTGTTCCTTTCCCTAACTCTGTGTGAAATATGAACAGCGACAAGTTTTTTATTGGACAGAAAATGCATTTTAGACAATGTGGTGTTCTGGGAAGCAGTGGGAAGAGCTGCATGCTGTGTGCATTTTCAGCCACGCAGAGTAGAGTAATGGTGGGATTATGGAGAGGGAAAACAATGGACTGCTGTACCCTGTGTCTGTCCATATCTGTTTCCCTGGACTGTGTGAGCATTCCTATAATGAATGAATAACATTAATTTCTAGCACACTTTCAGGTAACAAATCATGGCTTTCTGGGCTCCAGTATTTCATGAGAAATAAATCTTGAGCTGGGGAAGAATTTATTAGAACTAGTATTTTTTAAAAGAACGAAAGATGGAACAAATCTTTCCTTCAAAAAATAATTTCAAAACTTTCAAGCAAAATGGCAGAAATCAAGCAGCTTGCTAAAACTGGCACGAGTGCTGAGCAGAGAGGAAGGATCACCATGTCCAAAGTGCTGGCAGTGCTGTTCTGGTGCAGCCCAGGTGCAAGTGCACCTTCCTGGCTGGTGTTCAGCTTGTTTGAACTTCAGGTACTCTTCTGCAAAGCTGCTTTCTGCCTCTTTGGTTTGCAGGCTGTTCTCAAGCATGGCGTTATTTCTCCACAGCTACAGGACTTTGCACTTCCTTTGAACTGCATGGGACTGCTGTCAGCCCATTCCTCCATGTCTTGGAGGTACTTCTGAGTGTCGTCACAACTTTCTGGTGTTTGATCGCTGCTGGTTTTCTATTATGTGTAAACCTGCTGAAACTGGACCCAGTGCCATCAGCCAGGCCATTGATGAAGATGTTAAAGAGCACTGACCCTCAGAGCACACCACTGCTGTTTGGCCTCTGGCTGGCCTGGTTGTGATGCCACTGGCAGAACCCTTTGAGCCAGGCAGGTCACTTTTCAGTCCACCTCATGGTTCACGTCTCTAGCCTGTACCTCATCAGTCCACATGAGGATGGTGTGGGAGACTTACCAAAAGCCCTACCACAGATGGGATGGACAAATCAGGTCTTGTCTCATCCCATATTGTTGATGGCTCTGTGTAGGATGATGTGACTTCCCTGTTGTAAATTTGTGCAAACTGCTCTTATCTTGTCCTTCTGTGCTTGGAAATGGTTTTCCAGGGCTGTTTACAGCATCACCACCTCAGAGACTGAGGTGAGTTTTACCATCCTATTGTGCCCAGTTCCTCCTCCCCGCTCTTGAAGATAGGACTGATGTTTGCTTTGGCTCAGTCATCAGCGGCATTCCATGGTGACCATGACCTTACAGAAACAGTGGCATGCCAATGACATCAGCCAGCCCCCTTGGTATTTTTGGATATTTCCTGAAACTTCTGCTTTAGTGATGATTTCAAGTAAATTGTGAGTTACAGAAGGTGTGAGTTGTGTTTTATTGGTATTTGTCAGTGGGATATGACACATTGCTGGCTTAAGGATTACCTGAGTGTGAAGCTGTACCCTGGCCTTCTGTCATTGGGATGGAGGGTGCTGGCAAAGCTCTAGTTGCCTAAAAATGATTTTTAGAGAAGTAGAAGATAACACTACTTTGTCTTGCTGATGGCTTAATAAATCTTGCATAATGCTAAGTAAACATCTGTACACTTATTTGTGTAACTATCAATTACACAAAATACAGGGATGAAAAATCCCTGTCTAGAATGTGTTTTGGTAGTGTAGCTGTCTTCCACTATTAAATATGGTTTGTTTGAATCTGTTGGCAGATTTTTAGACTGCAGTCTTTGCCAGTGCCCTAAAGTGTGGTCTTTAATAGTGCTCAAGTCTGTTTTAAGGGTCAACAACTGTATGTGCTATGGCTACTGCTTCAACTTGGCAATAGTTTAAAATGTGATATTTGCATTTAAGAGCTGTAGGTTGTGTTCATTTTTCAAATGAGATCTGACTTATGCTTCTTCCTGTGAAAGTTGTCAAAGGAGTCACAGAAAGCTTGTAGTACTATGTAGTTCTATGTATATAAGAGGAAATATTATAGACCCTTCTTTATGACTCACCAAAATAACAAGTGAGACCTTGTGTAAGGGCTACCTGGCTGTGTTCATGTGTATAAGTGAAAAAGGTGGAGCAGCTGCTGGTAAGGACTCTGGATACAAATTATTAACTTCATCTTGCCTGAGGTAGTATAAGATGTGCTCTGTTTATTGGATCCCTTCTGAAATGAGTCATGGCTTGACATTTGAAATCTGCATCCAAAGTAACTTTATATCTGTACTGCCAATTGCCATGTTTGCACATGCTGCTTTTTTGAGGAAACTACTTTAGGTTCATATTTAAAACTCTGTAAGAAATGTCTTCTAATCTGAAAGATCACTTAATACTGTTTTGATCTGTACCACCTGTATTGTTCAGAGGGCTTTCAGAATTTTGCCTTTTGTGTGCTATTCCATAGAGTCATTTCCAATCACTGAGATTGGTAAAGATCTCAAAGATCAAGTCCAGCTGTTAAGCCAGCACCATGTGTTCTGTGTTCACAACTAAACCACGTCCCCACCTGCCATATCCACAAGCCTTTGGACACTTCAAGGGATGGTGATTCCATCATTTTCCTGAGCAGCCTCTTCCAATATCTGACAACCCCTTCAGTGAAGGAATATTTCATAATATCTAATCTAAACCTTCTGTGTGCAACTTGAGGCCTTTTCTTCTTGTCCTATCACTTTTTACCTGGGAGAAGAGACTGACCCCACCTTGCTACATCCTCAATTTTTGTGCTGTGACATGGAAGCATGAAAATGTACTTTCAGAAAGGGAATGGTACCTCTGCAGGCTCTTCTGCATTAGATAGGGTGGGTAAAACCAAGACAGGGTCCTTTTTAAGGCACTTCCTACTTGCAGGAAGGATCATGAGGTTCCTGAGGCTCTAAGAAACCTCTGAAGGTCCAGTTTCCTGCTCCAAGCAGGACACAACAACAATTGCCAACAATTAGGCAGCAAGGTCAGGTGTTCCTGAGGCAGGGAGGAACGTGGCAGTCAAGTATTTTTGTCCTGCTAGGATTTAGCATCCAAGTTTGAAGGACTTTGCATATATATGCTTAAGTTACCTTTACATGTTTTATTTTTAAGTTACAGAACAAGTGAGTTTTTTGTGACTTTTTGTAGTTAGTGGATTCCTGACCTTGCTAATTTAAAAAAATTCATGTTTAAAGAAAGCTGTAAGCAGTATGTAAATCATACAGCTGATTTTAGCATTTTATTATAAGTTATCTTCAGAATGATATAATTTTCAGTGCAGTAGATTGGGTATATGTGACTGAAGTCTATGTCTACATCTTGTTTTCTTCCTGAACAAGACAGATTAAACATCTATTAATATCTTATAGGTGATTTTGACAGTTCCTACTGTGGTACTTTCTACCTTTCTGCTAGTATTAATCAGTCTAAACAGATTTTAGTGGAGTCATTTTTGATGTGAAGGTAATAGGTGTTCAATTAGTTTTGAATTGCTTAAATAAAAAAGCCCATTCAAAATATTTGTCATTTTGGTGACTGAAACGTATTTTCAGATCAGTGCAGACAGTAGTACTTAGACTGTAAAATAGAACTTACAACGCCTGTGAATGCAATTTAAATAAAGATTGGTTTGAGTCCTTCAGCAGGGATATTATTATTAATTTGAGGATTCTGAATGCTGTAGACATCATTCTAGCATGAACCGCTTCTTTTATTGTAAATTGAAATTAGATTCATTGTCAGTTGCTTTTACAAAATTAAGGTGGCATATGAAAGACAGTTATTCTGAATTCAACTGTCGTAATAATGTGCATTAGTTGAAACAAATTACTCTGTTTTTTTATGCACAGTTCATGCTCTTAATGCATTATTTTCTGTGCCAGTTCAGAATTAGGACCTATTATGGAGGCAAAATATGTGATTTTTAAGAAGACTTTTTAAAGGATTGAAATGTTGGCTGAGGAGGGTAGGTGAAGTTTTCTGAGATTCTTAAATGAATGAGGGTGGGTCCAGTCATAGATCAGCAGCATTAAAAAACTGAAAATTCTGTTGCATTTTTTATTTGTATTTTAGACCCATTCAGGATTAGTCTCAATGTTGCCCTTCCACATATATTTAGTTTCCTTATTTTAAATTTTTTGAGGCTATTTTTGTTTGCTTGATTACTTTAGTTCTCCAATTTGCCTTTTTTTTAAAATGAAGATACACTAATTAGTGTTTACTCTTGAAATATCTTGAGGGTGGAAAGAGGGATATTTGTCTAAGCATTTACTCATATCAGCAAATGTTTAGTTGCTGCACTCAATTGTGTGTTTTTCTGGGGGATTGGGATGCTACATACAGTTAAAATTGGGGAATTCTGCATCTTTTGTGAATGTCTACACAGAGAAACTGCTTTGAAGCAAACTAGACTCTGCTAGACATGTTTTTAGATACTCAAAAGCTGGAAGTTAAGGTTGCCTCTTCTGTTTAGTGCAAAAATTGGGAGGGTTGTCCAGCTTCATGCTGATCAAGAGGACACAGGGAGTGAGCAATAGGCCTCTTAGAGGCTGTTGCAAGGAAATCTGTGAGGTTTATTTCAGCAAGCCTTAATGTGGTGATTCTAGTTCAAGCTCACGCTGTGCAGTACTGTTTTCAGCTCAAAAGATGAGAAATATTTGTTGGAGAGGTGCTGATTCAAAGAACTTGTAATCATTCCCTAATGGGACAGGGAATAAAGGGAGTCCAGGGTAAGAGATGTATAATCTGAAGCATAATCAAGACTATTTTACTATAACAATAATGAGCTTAAGCCCTCATCAATATAATCAAAATTAGAACTGTAGTTGGGTTCACCATCCTCTGTTCCTGTACTTTGGATTTACAGAACGCATGGAAGGGCTGTGGGCATTAAATGAACATCCAGCACAGCAGACTTCCTGTGACTTGGCTTCATTGGGCAAGTTGAATCTCTAATTTTTTTCTTAGAATAGATGTTCTTAAAATGTGCCTTCTGAGATAAAGTATGAGTTTTTCAAATAAACAGTATGGAATGCTGGTGAATTTTAGCCATAGTATAAAAGTAATGCTTTAATTGCAAAGGCTGTTTAAGAAGTATGTACTGGTACTCTGAACTGGAAGGATTGTAGGAAATTTGGGGAAACTAAACTGATATTGACAGTTTTTTGTCCATTAAGAAAACACTTTTTTTTTCTGAAATTCTGCTGCAACTGACTTGGAATCCCTCTTTTCCTCTGGGAGCTTGTCTCTTACCAAAGCCATAATGTGTTTATGAAGGGGGTCATCAGAAAATACAAATAAATGACTAAGTCAAGGTCTGATTTTTGTAGTACCATCGTTTTGATTTTTTTCTAATGTGAAACCACAAGGAATCATGCTGCCAGAGGAGGTGGGCATCCAGCTCAGTGTTCTGTCGCCAGCAATGGTTGATAGCTGTGATTTTTCCAGAACTAAAAGGACAGGGGATGTAGTAAAGATACTTAGCCTTCAGTTTGACTTAATAGCTTTCTGAATTGAGGATGGTGTGATTTTTTCAAGTCAACTGTGAAGTCTTGAGAATTCAGTGAGAAATACTATTGCTATTGGGCTGTGCTTCACTAGTTGCATAACATACTTGATTGACTTGGCCTAAATTTTGATATTTCTTTCTCTTAGATACAAAGTAATAAAATTACCCAAATAAATCAAAACATATTGCACCTATTGTATAATGTTAGTAATTTTCAAACCCACTTGATTTAGGAGTATTTTTAAAGGATAATGTAATTCTTAGAATATTTTCACTTTCCAAATGAATGTGGAAACTACTTCTAGTGCAATTGCAGTGCAGTTCTATCAATGCCTTGTTCTCTGAAGCCACGATCATATGGATATCATAGAATGAGCCTTGGATTTTTCATTTGTTCTTCCATCTGAAGTAAGAAAAAAATAGTATGAAATTATTTGGATATAATGGGGTGTTTGATAAGACATCTGAATCTAAGGAAAAATACTAGAAAGTTTATTAAGGATTTGCAGGCAAATTGACCTGGTTTCTGTTTCTCCTGATTGAGTTAAGGAAATATTGCCTTAAGGACAAATTAAATAAACATTTCTGTTTCCTTTTGAGTTTGACATTTGACCTTATATTTATTATATTGATTTACTCCAGACAAATAGAGCATCACTTTGCTCAGCATTAAACACAAGTATTTATATTGGCTTAGCAGAGGGAGCTGGAATCCTGGGTCGTAGTTCTGCCCCAGGAGGATTAATTCTAACTGAAGAATAATGCGAAACAATTCCTACTTTGTCATTATCTGATGTATCTAACAACGTTATTTGGTGAATTAACCGAGGACTAATCATTGCTTAGATCTCTCTGCTGTGATTAAATGTAAAGAAAAATCCATGAAGTTATAACTGCATGCAGTTCAATTCCTGTTGCATTAGCTGCATCTGTGGTCTGAGAACATGGGATTTTAATCTCCAGCATTATGGGAAGCTTTAATCACATGTTTATTTACTGTTTGTGATGTAGGAAATGTCATTGCTTCATACAGCTAAGCAGTTGCTGAATGTAATCTAAGGATTAAGAAAAGGCAAATCTTCCTATCCATTTGACCTTGAAAGTCTGATTGGATTTCCTGTGTGATCTGGCATGATTTTTCCCTAATTATCTAAAGCTTGATGTGTGTGAATGATATTGCAAGAGCTGTGCAGATACAGATAAAATTCTAATGCTTAGCTGTATTTCACATTCAGCTTAGATTTCAAGAACAAAGAAATTTTAAAAAAGGCAAAATCTGAAATAAAATGTGATCGGTGGACTGGACTTTGTTAATTCAAAACTAAAGTCTTACAATAACAGTGAACAGGCAGAAAGACTTGAATCAGTTTGATTAACTTTAGACCATCACAGGAAAAGATTATTTAATCTTATTTTGTACTGTTGTGTCAGTGGACTATGGCTGTTTGTTAGTCAAGTCATTTGTCTTTAAAACAAGTGGGGAAAATTGTGATCCATTTTGCTGAGAGCTGATTTGCAGCCTCTAATGGGTTTCAGTAGCTTCTTCAAGCACAAGGAAAGTTGTTTAAACAGTGAAAGTAAAGGAACAAACAAGTGTTTTTTTTCTTAAAATGGTCAATAAAGTGTCCAGATATGTTTTGTAATTTTTTTATTAGCTAAATCAAAGTACTCACAAATTATGAGCATATTTAGCATTAATCACATTGTTGCAATCGAGTCCTTCAAATACCGAGTTCAAATAACTTTTGTAAGCCAAAGTATTTAGGAAATACAATTAGCACTGTATTGATATCTTAAGGAATTTATGCAGCTGGCTCAGCTGAAGAATGCTACTGAGACAGAACTCTCTGCTTAACTCTTCAAACGTGTTTTAACTTTAAATCCATCTGAGGTGTCTGAATGTTCCCATAACAACTCACTTCAGGTGTAATATTTCTTGGCAATTTCTAAGAAGTTCCTTAAGCCACTGTTGATTCATAAACTTGTGGTTCTCATTTTCAGGTGGGGCAGGGGGATTGCAGTGTATGTCATGCTGTGCATTTGGGGACAACAGCATATGACTCAAGAAGAGAAATTTTTAGCTTTACCAGTTCATAAAAACAAGGTGGGCTTTGATGTTGAAGGCACTTTTATATTGTAAGTTTAGATTCTTCAGGAAAACATCCTTTATTGTATCAGTAATTATAATGACTGAAAACTTGTAAAGGTCTTGTATGAGGCTGGTATCAACTGAACTACCTGAGGATCTTGGTGCACTGATTTGTCACAAAAAAAATATAACACTGTGCATTATTTGAATTTTAATATTGACTGGAGTTAACCCATGCTTTTCTGATTTTGACCTAATTTCAGTCCTAACATTTAAAGTCAATACTAGATCAAGTAATACCAAATTCTGTTGTAACAGCTTTTGCTTCAGTAATAACAAATGGATCTGTTTGTATCATAGTTTTAATATTCAGCCTTTCTTGGTGTAAAGTATCGCTAAAGAACAGCGTATTTCTGGTCAGTTTTAAGATTTGAGTGTTTATACTAATATATACCAACACAGTAGTGTATACCAACAGGAGCCTTAAGAATTAGTGTTGTGTTTTTTACTTGTAAAACATAAAAACCTCTAAGTATCTAGTCTTGTTTTTCAAGAGAAATCAAAGAGCTTCATCACTACTGCCTTTGTTATACCAGGAAAGAGGGGAGTTAGATGTATTTATTTGTATTAGCATACTGTGATAGTGCTGTGCTTTTACATCTGAATGTGATACTTGGAAACTTGGACTTCTAAAACATACCAGTCATCTGATTGCTGAGTGGGAACATCACACCCTATAAAATTTTAGTCTTAATTTCACCTGGAAATGAGTTCCAAATTAAATAGATGTAACTTTACATCTGTTTAATTGCCCTTCATTCCCTAGGCTATAAGGTGGCATTTCCAAATTTCCATTTTTACCTGGATTCAACTATTGAAATGTTCTTCAGTTGTTGTTAGCCTGTGGGATAATGGTGCTGGAGGCTTTTTTCTTTTCTGAGCATGCTGAAACAAAGGGCATTCTGGAGCAAGGCTGCTTTGATAGGGCTCCTCCAGAATGTTTTCATTGCTAGAATCCATAGGAATCAAAAACTTCCTAGGGAGTTGACAAGAAGTTTCAAAAGTGTAGCTGGGGAAGGCTTTTTCTTGAGAACCCTTCCGGAAAGCCTTTGCCTTGAAGCCTTTTCCTTGAAGAAGCCTTTGGACTAGCCTGAGGTTAGTTTGACTGCCTTAGCTTTCAGTCACTGAACAGTAACTTGGATAAATTGTGTTTGTTTCCTGCTCTGTGCTGGTGAAGTGAAAACTTGCATGGAAGACTGAAGTTTCAATTATTAAAAAAGATGTTGGCATCTTCATTTCTGTAGTGGTAAATGGGAATGGACTGGTATTCATTAAATAAGTCTGCTAATAATGCATGGATTTTTTTTTCCTGTAGTAAATGTGTTGGTTTATTCTGTTTTTCATTGGACATATTTTCAAACCAGAGCATCTTTGAAAGTGTACTAAAGGATGGTTTCTCCTATATTTTTGATCAGTTTATTTGCATTCAGGTTTTTACTGGTGTCTCCTCCTTGCGTAAGATCACATTCCCATTAAAGAAACTGCAAGGTGTTGATGAATGTCCTTAACTTCTACTGGTCAAGTAGAGTAGAAGGGCGTTTCTTGTGAAAAATTAGCAAAATATATGAAGATGCTTGTGGAGGACAAATGCTAGATTCTCATAGCAGAACTTCTGTGGTACTTCTGAAATGGATTGGATTTTGGGGTGTGGTAACAGGTATAACACTGCGGCCCCCAGCAGGCTGGACCCAATCCAGCAAATACCTCAAGCAGGCTTCACTTTGTCTCCCTGTATGCTCCTCATGATTCCTCACTAATGAAATGAGATCTGCAGTTTTTCATTAGCACACTAGAGTGTCAATATTTGGAGAAAATTATAATCAGGAGTCAGTTTTGTATGTATCTCTGAAATGAGCAGAGTCATGCAGCCAGGGTTTGAACTTCTAAATCCCATTCCTAATAATGTCATTTTTGGTATAACACTAATCTCAGGTTTTTGGGTATGATCTATGTGCCTCAATTGCATTCCTGAAATTCTGAAAGATTAACTTCACATTTGCTCCTAAGTGCACTGTAGAAAGCCACCATTAAAACTGCATAGTTTGTTTATAGAAGAGGAATAAAATTGTTGAGTAGTAAGTTGTTGTAAGTTTTTTAATTTAAACGTGCTCAAAGGTATCTAGGAGTAGTTTTCACTGCTTGAGCCACATAAAGAAATGTATCCTAAGTGTTAAGTGAGTATAATGTTTGCAATGCTAATTGAAGGTACTGATATAAACATGAATGTTAAAAAAGGCGAAATAGGCTTTACCCTGTTTACCTTGTATAACAAATTATATATATTAATTACACAATAATGTATGCCATACAGTATTAGCTTTGAAATTTATTTATATTGAATTTGAAGATTTTCAGCTTTAAATTGTCTTAAACTGATAAAATAACCTTCTTCTTCAACAGAAATTGAAAAATTCCAGAAAGGGGAAGGAAAGGAAGAAGAGAAGTATATTGATGTAGTCATCAATAAGAATATGAAGTTGGGACAAAAAGTTCTGATTCCAGTAAAACAATTCCCTAAGGTAAGCCCAACTTTCATATTTGATAAATGTAAGTTCTTATAAAAGATATTTTAACTAGTTGTTGGGGTTTTTTTAACTCTTACATCTAAGACTATTACCAGTCACTACTGTTGCTGTTCTGCAATCTGTTCTGTAGGAGCTCTGAGGTAGAAATGGTTCTTGTTGGAATAAATGTGCAGGAAAGTGGTGCTGGTCACACAAAATAGTATGTTGAGAGCAAATAATTGAATCATTTTTGGGATAGCAGGATCCTCCTCTTCAGAATATCAAAAGCAAATGTTAAAGCTGAATCTGATGCCAGGTTTTGGAACTTTCTTATTGTAGCTAGAAGTATAGCTTAAAATGCAGCATTAAGGAACTAATGGTATAAATTTTCTTCTCATCCTCTTAAGTTTCAGCCATTGTTAGTCTTGAATGAGGTATAGCTTGACTGCTAAATTATACAGTCTGTTCTGGTGGGGTAGGGACTGTTTCATTAATATCTTTGCCCACCATGAATTCTTAACACTTCTTTACTGCCAAGTATTATCCTGCACTAAAATATTGCTGCCTGGAAGCATTTATTCAACATTCAGTAGGCTGTGGAACTTTATTATTTTTGTGCTGCTTAAAATTTTAAGGTCAATGTTATGACAATCAGATTAGCATTTTTTAATTTGTTTGAAATGGCTTTTTCTTCCTATTAGAAATTTTAAGACTTTCTGTTGATGGAGGAAATATTCCTACATTTCTTCCTCCTTCTATTTAGGAAAACTTTTTCTGATTTTTTTTTTTTCTGCACAGTATCAGTGTTTTTCTCACAGGCCTGTTCTGGGTACCTTGCAGGGATTTCTTTGCTGCTGTTCTAAGTTTCATGAAATACTTCTTGAGTGAGTGCAAGGCTGCACATCATGTGGGCACCTCTTTGGAACTCCAACTTAAGTCATCTTTATGACTAAGTAGAGCTATATACAAGGATACAGAACCATAAAGATGGGAAGGTAAAATATAGGGACAGCTTGCTACATGGTCAGTGTTTGTAAACAGGATGTTTTTCTTCGACATGTTGAGATGTAGATACTTGAGCTCGGGGGGAAGAAAGGCAAAATGGCTTTTAGAAAGGGAAACACTGCCTTCGGAAAGATACTTCTGCTTCTTTATGTAGTGTTAATTTTGTTTATAGGACTAAACACTGAAATTATTTAGGATAGCTGGTAGGAAAGCCCTTGCCATATTTTGAATGGGTAGATATGCTCTGCTGTGTGATCAGTAGTTCTGGCCCATAGAGACACTCTTTGACTATCTGAACTGGAATAAAGCCTGGTGTGTGCTGTGGAAAGAAACCTGAACTTATATCCAGACAGACCCAGGCGTGCAGAGTGTAACTGCTGCGCCATGTGAGTTCCTGCATCTCCACTAGGACTGCACCACAGAAAGAAAAATACTGGTATCTCTAGTCACAAATCTCTCTTCTACCAGAGTGAGTAAAATCCTAGATACTTTATATTTAAGAATATTTTTTACCCCTATATATGAGGGCTCAACTTCTCTGAGAAATTTCCATTTTATTTCATATAAATGAATATTTGTTAAAGGTTGCTCATTAAAGATTCTGTGTAGTCAAAATGAACCAAAATTTCTCACTGTATAGCTGTAGTCTGGGAGGTGAGTATCAACTCAGAATTGTGCTAGGTACTCCTGACACTCTCTGAAAAGCCTAAACCACAAGCAGTCATGGCAATTTGCCATCACTTGGTTACTATAAACAGGCTTGTGGTTTTATTTCTGAGGTCTAATAAATTACGATACATTTTATGAAGTAACATAGCTTCAACATGGCAAACTGAGAACCTTACCCTGGCATCCTGTAGTCTGCAGGAAATGACATGAGTTTCAAGTGCCTGTACACAGGGGAACAAAGTCTTTTTGAATCCTGATTTTTTTTTTCTCTAAAGTGCTAATCCTATTTCTCTTTCACGTGTTCAGAGGAGAGCTCAGAAGTTAGAGGTGCTTTGTCAAGATTTGTGACATAGATATGGGGTTGTTCCAGTCATCTTAGTTCCCCTGAGCGTATGTAGAGTGCATGTGTTGCATATTTGTCTGTGTTGTCTGACAGCCAACATGGCTTCACCTGAGGCCAAGTCATGCCTGACAAATCTGGGGGACTCCTATGACAGGGCTACAGTGTTGGTAGATAAGGGAAAAGCAGTTGACATCATCTACCTGGAGTTGTGCAAAGCATTTGACACTGTCCCGTGTGTCACTGGAGAGACGTGGACTTGATGGATGGAGCACCTGGTGGATAAGGAATTGGCTGGATGGTCGCACTCCAAGAGTTGTGGTCAACAGCTCAGTGTCCAAGTGGTGACCAATGACAAGTGGCATTCCTTGGGGTCCGTGGACAGTGGGATCGAGGCACCCTTTGAAAATTCCGTGACACCAAGCTGTCTTGTGCAGTTGATACCTCGAGGGAAGGGATCCAGAGGGACCTTGAGAGATTGGAGAGGTGGAGCTGTGCTCATGAGGTTCAGCAAGGCCAAAGTGGGAGGTGATCCATGTGGGTTGGGGCAATCCCAAGCACAAATACAGGCTGGGCAGAGAATGGATGAAGAGAAGCCCTGAGGAAAAGGACTTTGGTGTTGGTTGACAAGAAGCTCAGCATGTCCCAGCAATGAGCAGTGGCAGCCCAGAAAGTCAAATGTGCCCTGGGCTGCATCCAAAGCCCTGTGGGCAGCAGGTCAAGGGAGGGGATGCTGCCCTTCTGCTCTGGTGAGACCCCACCTTTAGTACTGCATCCAGCTCTGGGGTCTCCAACATAAGGACATGGACCTGTTGGAATGAGTCTAGAGGAGGCCATGAAGATGACTGGGGGCTGGAGCACCTCTGCTATGAAGATGGGATGAGAGAGCTGGAGAAGAGAATTCAGGGAGAATCTATAGCACCTTCCAATATCTAAAAGGAGTTTACAAGGGAGCTGGAAAGACTTTTTACAAGGGCATGTAGTGATTGGACAAGTGGGGATGGCTGTAGACTGAAAGAGGAGTGATTTAGATAGTAGGAAGAAATTCTTTACTATAAGAGCAGTGAGGCATTTGGTACAGGTTGCTCAGAGAAGTTGTTGATGTTCCATCCCTGGAAGTGTTCAAGGCCAGGCTGGATGTTGAGCAGCCTGGTCTAGTGGAAGGTGTCCCTGCCCATGGCAAGGAGGTTGGAACCGAATGATCTTTAAGGTCCTTTCCATCCTATACCTTTCTGTGATTCGCTTCTGAGGAACGTATCAGAAAGTATTGTAGTGTTCATAAAAACCTGAAATGGTGTTTCATATTTTGTTTCACAAATGCTTTGTGCCTCTGTGCTGCTGTTCTCTGTGCATGTGTGCAGTTTCCTAGACCTACAGTAGGTGTTGATATTGCTGCAAATGTGTTGTTGGTAGAAAGTACCAATGGATAGTTCCTCAGAAAAATAGTTAAAAGATTTGTTTCTCATTTTTGAATTTTCTTTTCCACTGATCAGTGTTGGTGACAAATGCTTCAGAAGAATGACATTTAAGACTTAAATATGGTTGAAATCTGTGCAAAAACATCTTCTGCATGTTAATACTGAATTTTGAGTTCTCCTGGCAAGCAGGCCTCTTTGCCTGCAGTACATGCTAATGCTGTTACCTGCTGCGCAAGATCCTGAACAAAGATACCTCCATTTTTTCAGGACATGTAGTCTTTATGGTGTTCGTGGGCTGAGAATCTGCTATTTGAAGCTGACAAAATTACAATAATTGATAAATCTGTCAAAGTAGCATTGGGTTACCAGTTTGGGTTTAATCTAACTAAGTTTGGTAAGCAGGAAGTGGTGAGAAAAACAAAGTTTGCTTCAACTTCATTAACAGAATAGTCCCCTAAATAAATGATCCTTCTTTTAAACTGGATCAAAAAAACCCTCAAGTTGTTAAAATTGTTAAATCCTTAACAGGATTAAATATCTGAAAATGAAACTAACCACAAATATAAGTGATTTTGCCAGCAGAAACTATTCCTTTGTTTATATTTGCCAGTGATGACTCTGGGAAGCAAAGATGCCTCTGCTGTTTACTTCTGCCCAATGTTTAGGTATATTGATATGTCATTAATCCTATCTTAATTTTTTATTATAAATGAGGTCTGTGGACCAAAACAGCCCATCAGTGCCCTGCCTCCATTCAGACAGCTTGCTAGATCTGAAATGTATTGCATTGCCCTTTTCCTCTTTAAAACTTTTCCCTAACTCTGACTCTGTGAATAAATCATAACAGCCTCCACACAGGTCAGGCAGTCCAGGCTCTGATCAGATCAGCCTGGCATGGTAATGCTTGCTCACATTTCCTGTCCTGTCAGATACATTCTCATGAGCCCATAGCTGGGGCCTGAGCAATTACCTCTGACAGCCGTGGAAGGTGACAAGTTAAGTGCAACAGAAGCTCTTCAACTAAAGTGCAGAGAAGCTGGGTT
This sequence comes from Ptilonorhynchus violaceus, assembly GCA_013397565.1. Taxonomy (NCBI): domain Eukaryota; kingdom Metazoa; phylum Chordata; class Aves; order Passeriformes; family Ptilonorhynchidae; genus Ptilonorhynchus; species Ptilonorhynchus violaceus. The sequence goes on along the minus strand of VZRJ01002570.1, from coordinate 738,890 downwards.
GCTGTTGGAAAAGAATCTGGTAGACCTCCCATTCAAAGGTATATATTGCACTTTTTAGGCAGCTTGGCTCACCCTGAAAAAATTGAGTTTCTGGTCTCCTGCTTAGTGCACAAATATTTGAGTGTTTCTGGTGATGTGCTTAACTGGCCTCCTGCCTGAGAGCTCTTGGTTCCTTCTGTGATACTATATAATTATATCCTTCAACTGGAAACTTTTGTCTTGCTCAGTCCTTGGCAGTGTTAGTTAACAGGCTTAGTATCTCATGCTAGAGATAGTTGGTCTAAATGGTTTTTTTCAGATCTGGACCTTGATACAAGGTGATAGAATGACCAAGACAACCTGAATTTTGTCTGTTATGAAATAATTCAAGGTGGTTTGTCGCAGGAGTTATGTTCAGTTTCTCCCTGATGCTGGTTGTGCATTTGAATAAATTTCTTTGTGTTATTTACAGACTCCTGTAAAAAAAAGCCCCTGAATTCATGTCTTTATATGGTGACAGTCTTTCTTGGTAATTCAAAACCTTGTGGAGACTCTTTGTGGATTGCAGGCCCAGTCACATCTTTTGAAAATCTGATTGTACAGTCTTACAAGTTTTTTGTTTAGTCCAGCTCTGCAGATTCCTCCAAGAGGTCTGAATTGCTGTGATACAGAAATTAATCGGAGGTATTTAGGTGAAGCTTGAATAAGCTTTGATAATGCTGTCTGCAATCCTGTTGTAACTGGGACATGTACTACAAGTAAGGATTAGAGAGGTTAGGGCTTTTATGCAACCTTATAGGAAAAGGGCCAATTTTTTGAGGTAGAATTCAGTTCTAAATCAAGTTACCTATAGACAGGAGTCCATGTGGATGCTGGATGTCTAAACTGCAGGTAGTGGAATGAGATCTTGTCAGCTTAAGACATTGAGGTTAGGGTGACTTGCTGTTTGATCAGCTGAGAGGTCATGTGTGAAAATGTGACCCTTAAACCTATGTTTCTGTTGTGTTTCGTGCTTGAAAATAATCTTCAAATATGCACAGACCTAAAGGCAGAATAGGCGAGCTGCCCATGCAAGGAAGGTTGTGATGTGGTTGTGTTGGTGAAGGGATGCTGGGTCTGTCCTAAGCTGCCATGCAATGCCAATACGTGTGAAGGGTGTTGTAGAGCTTTGTTGTGCACTTGTGAGGCAGAAGGGTGTTATCTCCCTCCCGCACATTTAATGAATATGCATTGTGAAGTAGTTTAGTCTCAGAAATCTGATTTTGCTTTGACAGTTTGCTGAACTCGGGTGTTCTGAATTAGGTGAAAAAATAGCTTCCACGGATGGTAAATGCGGCCATGATGGTTTTCCATGAGTTGGATCAAAAGTATGGGAACAATTATTTCCATTTTGACAGTTACCGTTTTAAAAATTGCTCATGGATCTACACTTAAATACTGGGTAAATCTCAGAAGTCAGGAAGAAATGGTCTGTTGTTCCCTGAAGTGATACTTTAAATATATTTTCTCAAAAGGTACTGACTTATGGAACTGGTATCAATTTAAGCCTTTTAGCTCAACTTTTAAAGTGAAAATATCTATTTTAAAATGTCGTTGTCATATACAATATATCTGCAGGTGTTACATAAAGTCATGGAGATATTAATATTTTAATCACATGACTAGTTAGAAAGCAATTTTTCATAATAGCTTAGCACTAAGGATTTCTTAGAGTGGAAATGAGAAAATGTGGTTGTGTAACCAGGCGTGATGTGGAGGAACAAGCATCCATTGTAATACCAGGGATAACTTTTGATCAACTTTATAGTAAAATTGACCAAGCTTTTGGTTGTGAATAAATGTTTAAAGTCCTATACCTATGTTACATGAAGGAGAATAGTTTGTGGTGTAGCAGATGGTTGAAGATGCTTACTTACCTTTCTATAGAAACCATATCTTTCTGAGAGGAGTAGGAAAAACCTTGAAGTTTTCGTTGTCTCAGGTCATTCTAAGGGAAAGTGCTCTGAATTTTAAATTAACTTTTTATTTCTTTCTGGTGACCCTGTCACAGAGGAACCATTGCAGAAAACTAATATGCCAAGAAAGCTTTCTGTGGCTTTAATAACAATGGAGTGCTTAAAGCTTTACAGGAAAGCATTTGGTCAAGCATTTATACTTTCACTAAGTATTTTAAGCTGGATGAACCATTCTTAGCAGACTTGCCTTGGTTGCGGATAAACAAGGATTACTTTTTCTATTATATCCCCTTTTCTGTAATATATACATTTAAAAATGCTGTAGCACTGGCATTAATTCCTTTTTTTTTCTATAATTCATATAGTAGATCAAATGGTTCTGAAGAGAGTATCTCACTTGAATGTTCTTTGTAACTGTAATTCTCCAGAAATTTTTTCAGTGAACAGTTTCAAGCAGTGATGTGGTAAGGAAACAAATCTCTAGATAAATGTTTGAGTCATGTTTTGATTTGGTGATTCTGATCAAATGGGTCCTAAGTAGTGATGTCTATAATCTCCATTTTATGATATCTGAAAAAATGCTTCTTAAAATGAGGATTTATGAACATCTAAGAAAAGAAATTATTTTCAAGCAAAAACCTTAATTATTTTTTCCTCTTTCTGTTGTGAAAGATGTTTTCTATTAAAGTTGTATTTTAAATTGGAGATTTTGGTTATACAACACTTTAGGATAATCTATAAAAGGGAAGTAGATACATGCTTTCAGTACAGTGAACCAGTGTCTGTTGGCTAAGGGACACCATGGTCCAGAGAAAACCCCATATCCCAGGAATTTGAGGAAGAGCTGTTGCACTGCATGGTGTATCTTTACCCACAAAGTAAACCAGAGGTGTAGATCCAGGAAGATGTGCTTTTAGTGATCACAGATTTTAGGAGTAAGAACACCCCTTACATCTTGCATGCTTTTGCTAAAACTAATGTATTATCTGATGATATTTTGTAATGATCTAAGGTTACAAAGAGGTACCATTCTCAGTAGTGGAGTATTGTTTGGTTTGAAATGTAGCTGAGGTGTAATTTTTCCTGTTTTTTCCTAATTGTTTCCTCCCAGGTCTGTTAATCTGAATCTTGATACTGTTTTTGCAAAGATGCCAAAAGTTTTGCTGTAATTTTACTTGAGATACCATATGTGCCATACCCCTCAGAGCTGGTCTAGAAGCATCTTTGAGTTGGGGACTTTCTTCTCTTTTATATGCCATTGTCCATAATATCCTGTGTAGAACAACATTTATGGTCGGCTCTTGAAAGTTCATCAGTCCTGTAGAACTGAAAACTTGCACTGTAGAACTCTCAGCTTGCACTGGAAAGCAGTGTAACTGCTTTAATAAGCTGAAGCTGGTGAATTTGAGGACAATTTTGGGTATTTACAGCGGTTTGGAGGTGATTGTGCTGTACTTGAGAGGGGTGAGCAAAGAGGGGAGTCTGGCATGTCTGATTCTGAGCCAGAACTAGTGACTGTGACTATCTGACTTGTACAGAGCTGCTCAGATGTCTTTTTGTTACTATTCAGTCTAATTCAGTATCTAATTCAGAGTTAGTGTATAAGCTTGAGTTCAGTAATAGACCTGAATTTCTTCTTTGTTCTTGTGCTCTTGGGGCAAGTAAACTCTAAGTGTGGAGCACGGGAAGCTGCCATGAAACTTGTGAGTAATCTTGTGTAAGAGCTAACCTGCATCTGCCAGGCTTACTTGCTTCTGTTTCACCAGCAGATACACAGGATTTGCTAGTTCTGTAATGAAAACTTGTTTTACTGTGTGATGGTTTTGTACCTTTAGGTTTGAGTCCTTCTCCTGCTCAATTGCAAGCAGTGTATAAGTAGTAATAGTAACCTAGTGACTTATATTTTGAGTGTTTCCATAGCTATGAAATATTTCAAAATAAATGTTTGATCAGATGTTTCCAATTCGATGTAAAAGGGAGATAAACCAATAGTTTGAACAAAATGCAGTACCTGTTCGAAGTAAATAATCTGTTTTCTACTGGAAGGATTCATTCAATATCATAAACGGGTTTCATTTATGGAATAACCAACTGAAATGTTCCAAGGCCTTTCAGCTTTGTTGTGTGGGAGCAAAAATGCTTTGTGACTGCATTGTAAGCCATTTGTTACTAACCTTTGTTTCTGCTTTTAAGCAACACCTAGAGATACTGTGTTTTCAAATCAGCAGAATTTCAGACTTGCAACACAAGCTTCCTATCCTTCAGACTTGTTAAATCAAATATTTGGAGTCTCGGTGCACAGAAGAGAATAGTTCAGTGGGTCTCAGGATAGAGCCAATACATTTTCATGTTCATTACATGTGTCTAGAACATGTCATCGCTGCAGTCCTTGTATAGCTGCTGTAATGGCTGGCTTTGGCACTAGAGATTTCATGGTTTTGAAAAGATGACAACTTTTGGAGGTATTAAACTTTTGTAGGTCAAGTTTTAGGTTTACACAACATTACATTATCTGGTTTTAATTAAAAAATACAGCTGGAGTAAAGAGTGTTTATTTTTGTTTGTAATAGCTTAAAAGGTTAGTTTAAAGTAGACCTAAGGAATCTTAAGTAATGCTTGAAAAATTGAGGTGGTGTTCTACTACACGAAAGCTTTAATTTGAGCTTAACTATGAGCTTCCTTTAAGGAGTTATTGACTTCTGGAAGTTCAGACTTGTTATGAATTACTTCAATTTGTTTGCTTTCCTTAGTTATACCTTCAGAAATAATAAACTCAGAAGTCCAAGTTGGAAGGGACCTCTAGAGAACAGTCTAGGCCAACCTGCTGAAATAATGATGATTGTAAATTAGATTACACAGGACCCCATCAGTAGCCCTGAGGCCTGAATATTCTCAGCAAGGGAGATGTCTACTCTTTTTCTGTTCAGTCTTTCTGATTAATATTTTCCTTGACTGTAACTTAGGATCTAAGTGAAAAAAAAAGAATATACCTAATAAAAAAATTATAGAAATTGCCTGAGAATTTCTTGATGTGGCCTGATCATTTCAGAAAAGACTGGTTCATGCAAGGCCTTAAATTTAATAGGTTCTGTGAACTATAGTCATCAATAAGCCATTTTCTCAATTGTATCTTGGTTCTACCTCAGGTCTACATCAGAAACTGAACTTGCAATTACTAAGGGGAATAAAGATATATTTTCATATTTAGTTGACTTTTAGTGCTTCCTTTCCTTTTTGTCTAAAGCTGAAGGAAATGGACTGGAGCTGTAGACTTTCTGCACTGAGTGCAGCTGGCCTTTTTTCTGTCAGCACTTTGAGAGCAGCAACAAAAGATTTGGGACTGCCACTGCCTCATTGTCAAGTCTTTTCGAATTACTCCAGATGAACAGGAAGATCAGTGCAGCCCATCCTGGCTCTTCAGTGACACAGTAGTAGAGGGACAACCAAAGAACTTAGACTGTTTCATAAATTTGAGGCCACAAAACTTAAGCCTGTTTGTTCTTCAGCATCACTATATTTTACTCGTACTTAAAACTATCTTTTTAACATGATTGCATCACTGTTGAGTTGCCTCAACCTTCTCGTGTGTTGTTGCCAGTTTTCCTTCATTGTTTATCGGTGGGAGGAGGGGGTAACACCTTCTTGGATCTTCCTTTTCTGATCGACATACCTGGAGAAGCCCTTTTTGTTACTCTTTGTGTCCTTTGCCAGTTTCAGCTTCACCTTGGCCTTCCTCACCCCATCTCTACACAACCAGACTTCATCTCTGTGCTCTTCCCATGTCACCTGTCCTAACTTCCACTGTCTGCACATTTGCTTCTTGCCCTTTAGTTTGACCAGCAGGTCCTTACTCAGCCATGTCAGTCTCTTGCCTTCCTTGCCCAATTTTTTTGGTCCTGGGAATTGCTTGTATTCAGTGGAAGAGTTTCTTAAAGATCTACCAGTGCTGTTCCACTCCCTTGTCCCCGAGGGCAGTCTCCTAGGGGATCCCACTAACTAGCTCCATGAACAGCTGGAAGTCTGCTTTCCTAAAGTTCAGTGGCCCAGCTTTACTCCTTACCTGTTCCATATCCAAGGCATGATTGCTGCTTCCAATCTGGATGTCTCCAATTAGCACATTTGCATTGGTGACCAACAGATCCAGCAACATCTACCGTTTGGTAGGTCTGTCCATTACCTGGATCAGGAAGTTATCCCACATGCATTCCAGGAGTCTCCACGATTGCCTAGAGCGTGCTGTGCCACTTTTTCAGCAGATACTGGTGTGGTTGGAGTCCCTCAGGAGGACAAGAGCCTTGGGCACAATGCCTCCTGTAGCTGGAGCAGGAAGGTTTTATCAACAAGCTCGCCTTGATCTGGCAGCCTGGAGTAGACACCAAGTTATTTTTGAGTGTGGATATTCTTCTGTGTTGCTATTGACACCTGCTGGAGCCACTGACATTCTATTGGTTGTACTTAATGTTTTTAATTTATGATCTAACTGTTGTTTGCACCTAGGACCAAAAGTTGCTTCAGTAAAATATCCTGTTGTGCTTACTAATTTATGATTTAAAAAATCCAATGAGCTTAATGTTGGGATTTTTTTGTGTTTTCTTACAGTTCAACTTTGTGGGAAAACTGTTGGGTCCACGCGGTAATTCTCTAAAGCGTTTACAGGAAGAAACGCTGACAAAAATGTCTATTTTGGGAAAAGGCTCTATGAGGGACAAGACAAAGGTAAGACCTGAGTATGTCAGTGAAATTTTGTTAGTTTAAATTTTTGAGGAGGGGAACAAGTGCTGTAACAAAAATTGGAACAAATAAAAAGTGTAGGAAATCCTAATATTAGTTATTGGTTAATGTCTCTCTTTGGCCAGCCAAGCCAAGCATCCACATGGGCAAACCAAGCCAATGGATGTACTGTAGAGTAATGGAAGACAGAGGATTTCATGGGAGCTAAATTGCTGTCAAAGAGGGATACTGGAATGGGAACAAGTTGTGGCTTTTGTGTTGGTCTTCATGGGAAATGAAAAAAAAACCTGAAATGCTTAATGTGTGCCCAAGGTTGGGAGATGCAGGCCAGTGAATGAGCTCATTTTCATTTGTGTGCTGTTACAAGAGTTTGTGTGTAGTGTTTTCATAGAATCACAGAATATCCCAAGTTAGAAGGTACCCACACGGATCATCAAAGTCCAACTCCTGGCCTTGCAAGTAATGGAGAAAGTAATGGAAGTGTTGCCCAGTCATGTTACAGAACTAAAATAAAATGCATTAATAAAAGTGAACTTGGCAAAAAAAAAAGCTAGAGTGACTTTAAAAGCTTGTTTATGGGAATGATCTCAGAAAACCCTGTGTTGTTTTTGCAGGTATGTTTTGTTAAAGTTGATGATTGAAATGCTTTTTTACCAGGTAGTACACAGGAAATTGGAACTTTTTTATTGCTTATTGTTTTTACCAGCCAAGCTGATTGATAAACACAGAAAGGAAGTTTCTTAGCACTCTGTTTTCTGCATGAGTTAACTGCAGAGTTATTTTTTTTTTCCTTAGGAAAAAGGGACAGGACTTGGTGTATACTAAAAAACAAAATATATGGGGATCTCAGCTGTATTCTAGTGCTAGTGATGGCTCCTATATTTTGAATAACTGTGCTTAAAGTATTTAAGTGAGAAACAGTTCCTATTAAAACTAAATATTTAAGTTGTGATGTTTATATTAGGTTTCTTCCTATTTTTAAGTTCCCTTATTTGTATTGACAAAACAATGATTTTGCTGATAGTGTCTAATCCTGCTGAGTGACCTCAATATTCCTGCTGTGGGTGCTCTAACAGCGAACTACTTTTTTTTTTTAATCATCCTCATAGTTAAACACAAATCATGTTAGGAATGTTATTCATGAGAAGCAGAAATGGATTGTCACATATAAACCTCAACCATAATTAAGGGGTGTGCAGGAGAGGAGATTTCAGCTATCATTGCATCTATAATTTTAGTAATCTAAAGGGTGAAGTGCTTACCTGGTGCTTGCTAAATACAGTAAGCTGCAGGGAAGCTTTAGTTTTTTAGACAGCAAAACTGCTAAGTATTTGATGTAATGTTATCTGGTAAAGCAATGAAATGTTTATAATGGTGGTTTCACTTCTTGAATCTGTCAGATAATGGGGGTGGGGGGCAGTCTTAGACGAGCAAATGATGCCCTTTAGGTCTGCGAACATTTTGCATGTGAATGTCAGCATTTGAGAACTGAGCTCTGCTTCACTACACTGAACTCAGCTTTTGCAGTCATTGAAGTGGGTTGGGTGAAGGAGGATAAAAGAAATAAGCTTTCTTCTGAAATAGCTAGTGAACTTTTTGCTAATGTTCTCCTCCCTCATCTCATATGCTGTTAGTTTTATGTCCAAATGGCACAGTTCTCTGAAGGGTACACTCATTGGATAGAAGCTTCAGTCAGAACAGAAAATAAGTATCAAAGCAGTGTAGTAGTACCAAGATTGAAATAATATTGGTAAAAGAATCTTGCTCTTGTGGAATATTAGATCAAACCTGTTTCTGTAGACTTTACTTCTGAGAAAAGTGTCTTCTTCGTGAAAGTGGTGCACCTGGGAAAATCCTTGGAAGCATTCCCCCTTGTGCTACAGTTTCTGTGTGTGAGCAGAAGCTGTTGGGTCTTATTCCATGTTACTTTTTTAGTTGCAGACATCTGAACATGAGTAAACAGTGTCTGCAAATTCCTCTGGAGAAACTTTAACACTTGCATTTCAATGTTTAAAACAAGAATGTGTAAAAACAGCTTTTTCCTTATCTCCTAGGAGGAAGAGTTGAGAAAAAGTGGAGAGGCGAAGTATTTCCACCTAAATGATGACCTGCACGTTTTAATTGAAGTATTTGCTCCACCTGCAGAAGCATATGCCAGAATGGGACATGCATTGGAAGAAATCAAGAAGTTCCTCATCCCTGTTAGTATTTTGTTTTTCACAATTCTAGTAGTCTTGGGTGAGAAATGTTATCTCTAAAAGTGAGTAAGCTGGTCTGGTGGAAGGTGTCCCTGCCCATGGCAAGGAGGTTGGAACTGGATGATGTTTAAGGTCCCTTCCAACCAAAACCATTCTATGATTCTATGAACAGTGCACAATATTGGTTAGGTCATGATGCTTAATTTCCTTTGTTTGTGAAAGAAGTGGTGATGTTTACAAATACTTTGCATTTTGATATAGGGAGTTAGTGGGTAAATCTGTAACTGTCTCCACACACACTCATCTCATGATTTGATCTACAGTAAAAGAGCAACTTACTCTTGCTTAACTAGTCATGTGTAAACTATCTCAGTCTACAAATAATTGCAAAAATCTGTAAAATGTATAGTTTTTCTGTCTTCTTGGTATACATGAAGCATCAGCATAGGGTTCTATTTAAGAATGAATAGATTTGAAGCTGTAGTATTTCTCTGATCTGTAATCCTGGTTTAGTGTCCAGTGCTGAGAATCGATATAATTTTTTCTTGTATCTTTATTTTTATCACAGTACTAGCGATATGTAAACTATACTTGTCTTCTGGTGTATACTTCAGCTTGCAATGTATGGATGTGTAAAATGAGATCTGGTTTCCAGTACAAGTTTGTACTCCAGGTTTGGGATATATCTAGACAGTGGGTTTCTAGTGTCTTCTATAGAAAGATACCTTTATTTGCTCCTCATGTGAGGACCAACCTTACTGCTTTGCAATATGAAACTGCATGGGACAATCCAACCTCTCTTAGGGGCACTTGAGTTAATGTTTCTGTATGTGAAGTTCCAAACTGTTTTAGCTCTTGAGTGAACGTTCTTTAGTCTTTATTGGTGATCAAAGGAATGAATATAGAAACAAAGGCATTCTCAAGGTGCACTGACTTCTGTTTATTTTTTCTGCTGAAAATGTTACCAAGTATTAGTCTTGATTCATGTCAGGTCTTGGAAGCATGGGGACCTGGCTAAGGAAACTTTCCTGAGGCATGTATCTGAGTGGCAGCAGCTTGTAAATGTGTGAGTGGAGTCAGTGTGGCTGTATTGGGGACCATCTGGAGATGTCTCTTGTACAGCCACTGCAGCCTTTTGGGGATAGAAGTGCCAGCTGTACTCTAGGGCAAAGCAGTTGGTGCTGATGACCTGACAGTGCTCCTGTATGGATTTATGGGATTGCAGTTTGTACCAAACCTCATCTAGATTCATGAAAGCACCCAGATGGTGGTTAGGCTCTGGAACAGGCTCGCCAGGGAAGTGGTCACAGCACCAAGCCTGACAGAGTTAAAGTGGACAAAACTCTTGGCACATGGTGGGATTCTTGGGGTGTCCTGTGCAGGGCCAGGAGCTGGACTTGGGTGATCCCTATGTGTCCCTTCCAACTCAGGATATTCTATGAAACTAAGTTCCTGGGTGACTGGAGCTGTGTGCTCCTTGAGTGTTTCTTCTGGCCTGTTTTTGTCTGAATGAAAGGAAGTTTTTATGCCCCAATACTAAAGTGTGGTTAATGACAATCATCAGGAGGTTCATTGGGAACATGTGCTGATGTGAAATAACATTGATTTAAATGCACCTTAAGACAGTTAAAAAACCAAAAATGTTCTGGGCATTATGTTCTCATGTTATAAAGAATCAAGCACCATGTTATAAATTTGTCTGCGGGTTCCAAATGGCTTTTTTCTTGATGTATATGAAAAGAAGTGAATGAGCAGACTACTGTCCAAACATCCTAACTGATTAGAAAGGGGATACTCAGCAGAATATTTGTGGGAAAGCTGGGCTGTCATAATGTCAGAGGTTACTGTATTTACATGATTTGTGATTTAATGGTGTGAAGAGATAAGGGAGAATTAAGTTCTTGGCTGTTGTAGACAGCAAACAGCTGCCTTCTTTGTAGGTGGAAATATGTTCAATGTGATAAGTGTTTTTGCATGTGCTGGAAGTAAGGATATGTCTGATCCCCTGCCCTCTTCATCAGAGATCTTATTTTTCTTCATTGAGCTTGAATTTCCCTAATGTTGTCATAAATGAAGTAAGCTTATCAAAGCCTGGTCATTAGTGTGTTAAGCCAGTAGAATTACAGACTGATAATGAGCAATTCCATTGACTGGTTATACACTTTTCCATCTCCATTTTTGATCATTGCATCTTTATTATACTGAGCTGAACTGATGCTACATAATCTTTTCTGAACTATGGGATCAAGCCAGCACTGTCTTAATTTCCCTTTGGCTTTTCAAATGTAATCTTATCAGAATTGCTCTAAATGCCTTAATCTCTTTTGCCTTCCCCCACCCTTGCAGCAGCCACTGAAGGAATAAGGAGCAGCTTTTTCCTCTCTAGAACTACTGTTTGGTTCACTGCTGCCAAATGCAACTTGATTTTTATGTTCTCTAAGGTCTGTTGTGGCTTTCTTAAGAAATTACCTGTTTTATTTCAGGAAAGACATCCTGCTATGAGTATATATGATTATGACCATAATTTGCATTCTCCTTACTATGTAAGCTAACTATGCCTTCCTACAGTTTTAGATGCTGGACCCAATTTATGAATATGGTTATTGTTCATTTTTCAGATCAGTGCTGAACATAACATCACATTTGGGGTTAGAATGCAGAATACAAAATATCCTTGTGGTAGCTGACTATAGCAAAAATGCCTGAGCCTCTCCTACTGGATCTTCAGATCCATGGGCCGGCATCCTCGCATTGAAGTTTAACCTCGAGCAGCTGCAGTGGTGTAATTGCATTTAAACTAGTGGTGTAACTCAAACCAAAACATAAAAACTGGTCTCAAGGGTATTTTTGGCTGTGCTTGTGTTGCCTTGATTATTACCTGTCTTGTGCAGTTAGAATTGTGCATTCTGACTACAAGTATATTCTTTTGTCTTTCTTTAGATTAGCCAATCCCATCGTTCTGGCCAGACTCTGGTCAGCCCTCTGTTTGACTATTAGATTGGTGGGTGTTGTGCTTGATATTAATTATCTCAGAATTACTTCTGTCGGGTCAAAAAGCCAGGTACATTCAACCTCACCTCCCCCAGTTCCTGTATTATACCATGATTTCAAGGCCAGGTTGGATGGGGCCCTGAGCAACCTGGTCTAGTAAAAGGTGTCCCTGCCCATGGCTAGACATTGGAACAAAATGATTTTTAAGGTCCCTTCCACCCCAAGCCATTCTATTGTTATGGCAGTTTTGGCCATTAGAACTTAGTCTATTTTGCTTAATTTTTGAGTAGTGGCAGTCATTTGTCTTCTGACAGAGCACTAATTATGCTTTGCTGTTGGCTACCAGAGTCTCTTGTTTTCCTTGTCTTTAAAGCACAGTATAGAAATGTCTTGGAGAGAGCAATCTATAGCAGTTATGACAATGTGAGCAGAATTTACAAGCTTTTCCTGTAGTCTGTCTTACCTTCTGCAAATTTGGTTTGTAAGATGTGGTGATGAAATAGCATTTAATGGCATTTGGAAAAGCTTGGTGGCCTTTGGAAACACTCACAGACTTTTCCTTAAGGAAGCTGGAAAATAACTGTAAGGTGTAAAAAGGTGGCTGGAAACCTGATAACTATTGATTGCTCACTGCCAGGATAAAGATCTACTTGAGTGCTTTCCAAAGCTGCAAAGGGTTTTGTAGGGATCTCTCCTAACATGATATAAATAAATGGCTTTGCTAATAGTTTGAGTGATAAATTGAAATAAGGTCTTATGTTAGAGTGATCCCAAGAAGAGCTGCTGCCAGTGTGTTGATTTGCCTGGGTGAAAATCGTAGATAAAATTTAACAGACTGTTTAGTTGTATCATGTAAGTATGGGGATGTGTGGGACAAGAATCTCTTGCATGTATCTTGATGTAGATGTTTATACACCCTCCATGTTTGGAGAAGACTGTAGTTAGTCAGAATGGGCACTTTATTCATAAAATGAGAGTTCACTTGAAATTCAGCAGCAGCATTTGACAAATTCATGTGTTGCCACTGCCTGAGCTGTACAGAGGAGGGCTGCAGTCTAAAGGGTTTCCATGTCCACCTTTTAGGTGAGGAAAAGATCATTGTATCCTTAATTTGACTTCAAGTGTGCTGTTTTCCAGCAGTGAGTATTCATAAATTGACCATCTGTTACTTTTAATTGAAGAATCCATTTCAGAGTCTAATGGCTTAACACTGCTGCTTATCGTGGCTGCCTTGTACTGCCCCTTCAGTCCGGATCCTCCTGCTGCCTCTGGCATGTGTGATAAGGACCATATTTTCTGTTCTGTGCTGTGCACAGTGGAGCCCTTGTCTATGACCTGAGGCTGCTGCTGTGTCTGGTAATGTGCTGCAGGAAAGTGAGAAAGCATCAGGGAGAAAAGAAAAAGGACCCAGCACACACAGTGGCAACCTGAGCACATACTTGCTAAGGAATTAAATGAATTGAATGGAAAACGATCAAAGGTATTTTTCCAGGGGCCCAATTCTAAAGAGAATGTTCTGTAGAGAAATTACAAAGGGCAGCTCTGATGTAGGCTGGCAGAACTTTGATACCTGTAGGTTGGTGGTACAGTTCTTTGGCATTTTGTGTTAAGGTTGAAGTTTTGTTCTATACAGTACATAGAATTCTGCATTTGTAGTTCTGATCCAGCAACAAATTAAAGATACAAAGTGGTTTTCTGTACAGTAGTTGGCCAGAGTAGCGTGCAGTTTCCGGTTTCTGGTCTACTCCCCATGATGGATTGGTTGTGAACTATTGGTTCCTGGCTGTTGAATAATGGAATCTGTTTGTCAAAAGCTTCAATTATGCCACTTGAAACATATATTTCAGTCTTTCAGACCTTTTTCATGTTTGCTGGTTGATTTCTGCTGCTAAATAGAGGATGATATCAGGTGGGCAGTTGGGAGTTAAATTTCAGAACCTATTCAAGGCAGTTTGGACAAAATGCTGTTATGGTGCCTCTTTTAACACCAGTAACTGTCTTCAGCAATGGCATGTATAGGAAAGCTTTTTTATTTCCATTTGTAGAAGTCTAGGAGAAACAGAATGTTTCAGGGATAATTGAGATATTTGAATTCATGGAAGTTTTAATCTCCTTTTGATGCAGGGTTATGTTTCAGAGTTGTCAGGCAGCCTTACAGACAATCTCTTTGTACCTGTCTAGTGAATAAATGTACTAAACTCAGATTTGCAGTGAGATGCAGATTCTTTGTTTTGCAATTGAATTGTAAAATGGATGGTATTAGAACAAACCTTCTTGAAATGGGAGGATTTTCAGAAGAGCTGTTGCATCAGAAGTATCACTTTGTTCCTTTGGGACAACCTATTAATATTTTGATACTTACTTTATATGTATGCATGTTGAGTAAAATAGTTATAAATTCACCTTTATGGGTGCAATGTGATTGGCTCACTTTAAGTGGAAGAGAAATTACAGAAAAATACAGATAGCTCAAGAGTTCAATGCTGTGTCTGTTTTGTCCTGTGTGCTCTGCTTGTTTCAGAGGTTTACTCAAGGTTCCTAAAAACACTGCTTGAAAGTACCATATTAATTCCATGTATAAAAACCTGAGCTTTCTCTTTGCTAGATCTTGGGAATAGAGGATTTGTGCAGGCAGAAATAAGGCATATGTCCTTGGCTTTTTTACCATTGCATATTATAGAATTTAATTTTTTTGAGCTCTTTTTATTAGATAACAGTGCATGTGTGTATTGAATGAATTATGTGTTTATTCTTTAACTCCTGATTTTACAAGTGTGGATACCTAATCTATGCCTTCACTTTCACGTGCTGCTCTATGTATTTGTTCTCTACTGCTTTTTCTGCTTTTAACACACAATCATTCTACAGCTGGAACTACAAACTGGATTTCAGTTCAGAATGTGGCACCTTGATTTTCTTGGTTTCCTCTTACCTCTGCAGCATTTTAACATTGGCATTTTAATTGGTAAAGCTATGCAGAAATAATATGCCAAGAGAAAGAAAAACATGCCTGAGCAAAAATGGCAGTTATTACATAGAGTTTTTTAGCAATTTTTTGACTGAATAATATTCCTATCTTATTACGTATATTAAAGTTTTTCAGTGTAATGTTCAACTTTTTAGGAGGAAACTTGTAGGAGCAGTGTTTGCTGAGAGTGGTGGGTGAATAGTTGGTTAGGGTTTTTTTTCACTCTGCTCTCCCTTGTTCTAGGACTACAACGATGAAATCAGACAGGCACAGCTTCAAGAATTAACATATTTAAATGGTGGGTCAGAAACTGCAGAAGTTCCAGTTGTTCGTGGAAAAGCATCTATTCGAGCAAGAGGAGTTCCTGTTCCTGCTTTGTCCAGGTAAGTGGAATTTCATTTGAATGCACATATTTCAAGCCTCTCCCTTCAAACACAATTTCCTCCCAGAGTACAACAGTAAAATATATGAAGGGCTCCCAAAATAAGAGCAAAAAATCAGGGAAACAACCGTGATTTATTGATGGTAGTCAATTAGTTTGGACTGAATTAACAATGGTGCTGAATTTTGTCTTGGGAAACTCGAGTGCTGCCTTTGTAAAGAAGCACTGCACATCATATGAGATGTTCAGTCCTACTGTGAGCAACTTGACTTACCTTGAGTTATTTCTTAGGTGCACAGACAGTCTGTGTTGGGGCCTTGGGGAGTTCACAGCTCTGAAAAACTGGTAAATCTGTCTTACCTTGATTGACAGGAATTTCAGGCAATATCTCTAACCCACGCAATATATGTATTCCTGTTTTATGGTATTACAAAGTTTTCATGGTTGTGATGAAATGATATAGAAGTGCTTTGGAGGTAGAATTTGGATTTTCTTGCTGGAATGGCACTTTGTTAAAAGTGGCTTTTGTTTGATTCAGGAATAGACAAAGTCTACTGCTTTTCCTTTGTTTTTCTTTGTCACAGGACATATTTTATTTTCACTTTAGCATCTCCTATCTTCCTTGCAGTGCTGAGATGACAGTTTCAACTCCTTCAAGTTCTGATGTGTGAAAACAAACTGAATAAAGTTCATAACTGTTTGTGTTACAGTACAGAGATTGTGGCTGCAGCACCTAAGTGTGACTGTTTCCTATGGTAAACTGTTTTCTGTTATGGCTGCAGTTCTTCTTAATCCAACTCAAAACTTGCATTTCAGCTTCTAAAATAATTGTAAATTAATACTCTGAAGTATTTCACCTCAGATGATAGAGCATGTTAGAAGAGGCAGCACTAAGGAAATATTCCATTTATACACATCTGCTTAGTTACATGTATCCTGATAATGATTGTAAATGCAATGCAAAGTGAATCTTCATTTAAATGAATTATGTTTACTGTGGGTTGTGTCCTGTGAGAAAAAATTATCTCAATCATCAAATTGTTGTTCTTGTATTTTGTAATATTCTGTAAAATATATATTCTGCTTTTCTTGGTTTTAATGTTCTGAGTAGTAGTAATTATATACCAAGGTTCACCTCTTTAGCACTGTAATCAGCCATACAAAAGTTCTTTCAAATTAGAGACCTCATTTGATTTTGGAGATTTTTTTTTTCAAATTTTATTTTGGTTTTTAAATAGCTGTTTGTAACTTTGCCATTGATGCCTGTAATGACTCTGCTACAGATGCTCAGTACAGATACATTTTCAGGACTATTTCAAGTTCATTTCATTTTTCATCTCCTTCAGCTAATATTTCTGGGATGCAGAAGCTGTTGTTTGGTCAGATCTTATCACCAAAGATTGATAACTAATTTACACTGTTAGTACCTAGTGTGTGCATATGTAAATAAATTTTTACAGTACTGCATTTCTAACATCACTAGTTCCATCCTCTGGATTTTGGTAAATTACTTTTTCAAATCTGCATTTTATGCAAGAGATACACTGTTACACAGATCACAGAATCCTTCCTAGTTGGCTCACAACTATTGAAGTGTCTTTGGGGTAAATTTAAATGTTACTACTGTTTAATTTGAAAATGACAGTAAAATGTCCTGTTTTTTCCACAGCCATTTTTCACATGTGTTCTTCAGAAAAGTGAAAGAGTCTGTTTGACTTGTCCTTACTCCAAGACTCTTTTCTCTCAAATTGAAGTGCTCTGTTAGCATATTCCTTAAGTGAAATTCAATTCTATTGCTACTGAGATTCTACAGCCATTGAGCTGGAGATCTCAAACTCAGTTATCGTGCTCTGATTCTTTTTTAGCAGAAATTGATTTCAGTGAATATACTTTTGTTGAAGCAAGCTTTAAAGGCTTTGTCTCTGTGTTGGATAAAACAGTTTCAATAGCTAACGGCCATGAGATATTCAGGAGAAGCTGAATTAAAGCCTCAGAAGATTTGTAAAACGAAGTCTAAAACCTTGATCTTAACCTTTTTTTGTAATCTGCAGAATGGTTTTAAGATACCAACCTTGATACATGAAACATCCTGTTAAGTGTGTTCACACTTTTTAAGCTTTTATTACTCCTGAATAGTTTCAGTTTTAAAAAGTACTAATTTATGCCCTTTTTGCTCCTTATCAGACATGTGGGAACTGGTTATAAAACATCAAACCTACTTTTTAGCTCCATAACAAAACTTTATTTTCTAGGAAACAATACATTTGTGCTCGCATACAAAAATTCTAGCTTATGTACAGGCATTCTTATATGTGGTAAATGATTTCCTAAGGGTTGTGGTTTGGTAACTCTTTATTCTTTTTCTGGCTTGTTCCAGATTTTCTTGACTAAATTTTTATTACTCCACACCCAAGTAAGGTTTTGTGGTGAGTGGATGGCATTTGTTCTAGAAGAATTGTGTGTGTGTGTTGTGAGCTTTACCTTTAGGAATGTTCTTTTCTCATGATTGATCATGGAGCATATAGCTGCTTCCTTCTTCCCCAACTTGCTCCCAGTTTTTATCCCTAATACTGTTAAAGATGACTTTCAGATGTAATCCTGGCACTTCTGTTTTCTCTAGTGTATTATGCTGAACACTTAAACCATTTTGGCATATCTGCCTCTTCTGTACAACAAGAAGGGAAAGTGGTGAAAGCCTGGTTTTCATTCCTTTGTTTCTATTATATACTTAAAATGTTCTTAAATTCCTTTTTGGAGGCAACTATGTAAAATGATCATACCAGTTGCTTTCTAATTTATTGTGCTAGCAAGCTTAGGGGATCCATGGTGTTTAATGTGATGCTGTTATGGTGAGAAGCTAGAAAATGTAACTCTTTTGTAATCAGTGTTTCTTTTAATGCATTTGTATTCCCATCCAGAATCAGTGCATTATGAATGATAGCAACCAAAATGTGAATTTTGACTTCTGGTTAACTAAAGACTTAGAATATACATATGTTAACATTCTAGTGTAAGGTGTCCCTGCCCACGGCAGCTGGGTTGGAATGAGATAATCTTTAAGGTCCCTTCCAACCCAAACTCTTCTATGAGTCTATACATGTTAATGTACACCTCTAAGGAGGTTTTGCAATTAAAGTAGCATTTTCTCTCTAAAACATAATGTTGCTATTTTAAGAATAAAAATAAGACCTAAGGATCGCTCAATGGTGACTCCAACTAAGATGTTTTAGAAAAGTGAAATTTTAGAGGATGATAATAGTAAATCTAACAAGGACTAAAAATTCCTTGATACCTCGGAGTGGCATAAGGGGGATCCACTTCATGTCGCTTATAGCTAGAAATCACTGCTGGAATCACAGAATGGTTTGGGTTGGAAGGGACCTTTAAAAATCATCTCGTTCCACCCCCTGCCATGGACAGGGGCACCTTCCACTGGACCAGGTTGCTCAAAGTCCCTTCCAGACTGGTTTTGAACACTTCAGGGATGGGGCATCTGCCACTTCTCTGGGCAACCTGTGCCAGTGTCTCACCACCCTCATCATAAATTTCTTCCTTATCTCCAGTCCAAATCTGACCTCTTTCAGTTGAAAGCTGTTGTCCCTTGTCCTATCACTGTAGACCCTGATAAAATCTCTCTTACCTTGTTCTTAAAAGCAGCCCCACTTAGGTATTGAAAGGCCACAATAAGGGAGAGCTGCGTGAGTTCACTCCCCAGACTGAGAGATTGTATCTGAAAACAGGTATTTTGGTTTCATTAAGGTGAGGGGAGAAAAGAAGTAATTTGTTATAAAGCCAACATCCATTAATAGTCTCATTAAAGAAATGGCAAACTTCTGGTTTATGCTTTCATGAGGGTGTGGATGTTTTTTTACTTTTCCCATTTATTATTCATATTTCAGTCTATGCATGGCTGGGATCCTAATGGTTGAATGTCTGTCACTCTGTCTGGGGAGAAGTAAAACTGCCACAGAAGTTGTGAGTTAGAACTTGCTGTTTTACATGTTAGAAGTAAGATGAGCTGATGTGGATCACTGCTGCAGTGTGTTCACAGCTTCCAGCTGTTTTCTTGCCGTATGTCTGGAATCAACTATTTTCTTTCCTTAAAGGATAACTTTTTGTTGAGAACATGTAGGTAGTCAAGTGCAAAAGATTCTGTAGCACAAAAGAAATATTTGACAAAGCCAGTTCAAGATCTAGTCCAAAGGCAGGTATTATTAATGTTCCCTGTGTTTTGTTTTAGTTTTGTGATCACCCATTTTTCACAACATGGAAACATGAACATATATGTTACTGTTTTCAAATAGAAAAGTGAAATAAAACTTACGTAAGAGTTTTAACTCAATGGTGACTTTTTTTTTAAAAAAAAAGAAAAGGATGAAAAGGTAGAAATCTGAGTTCTGAGTTGTGTCTGGATAGCAGTGTTTAGTATTTTAAAATGCCAGCACCAAAATAACAGGTCTGTCATTTTTCAGATGTCTGTTGCAAAAGGAAAATATTTACTGTTTGAGGAACATTGAATGTAGCTGGCTGTGCTCAAATGAAGAAAATGTATCAACATTGGGTAACCAAAGTTGCTAGATCTGTTTATTGAACAGTGTAAGTCCCTGCAAATGAATAGACCTATGAATGCTAAAAGAATTTCAAGTGTTTCCTCATTGAATAATATAGTGTTAGAGAACTGATCCTAAATTTTACAAGTTTATTTTAAATTTATTTTTCCACTTACTATTTCTGAGGGAAAAGGATCTTCATAAACTCTTAATTTTTGACTAAAACAAAATGGAGAGCTGTGAACTGACTCAAATTGCGATTTCATGATCAGAATAATTTTACTAACTCAGCCATCCAGTGATAGGTGAAACTTGAAATAAAAATCAGTGTGATTCTAGAGTGAAAAAAGTGATAAATGAAATGATGAGAAAGTGGCTGTTGCTGGAGGTGAGTGTTAGTGAGAATGCTGTGCCTGCTTCTGCATTCAAGGGCAGTAACTTAATTTGCTGAAAACAAATGCTAGAAACACTATACGACTACCATAAAGTAGAAATGTCAAATATTAGGGCTAATAGAGGCCAGAGAGGAAGTATTTAAATTCTATGAGTTGGTAAAATACTATTTTAGTGGGAATCAGTGATCAGATTAGTGCTTGTGAATTCCTTCTGAGCATTCGCAAATGTTCTGAGTCTAACATTGTGTAATGTAGTTCTAAGTGGTATTAGATTTTGGTATTAGGTTTTCTTGAGAATGTTTTTACACACATGAAACTCTTGATTCAAACAATGAGATGTTAATCACAAAATTCAATACTTAAGTAATACTGTAACTGGACAAACTAAGGTGGGCTTTTCAGCTTTTTAGACATTAACCATCTTTTAGCATTACTCTGCAGTGTTTACAAATCACTGTAGCACCTTTTGACACTTTTGTGACAGGCTTTTTGTCCCCATCTCTAGTTTGTTTATAGTTTTATAGTAATTGTGCTTTACTTTGTATTCTGTTTTTCCTCATATACTGAATTGCAAGTATAAGTAATGATGTCATGGGAGGAGAGTTGGGTTCCAAAAAAAAAGTCTTCATGACAGTATCTTCAAGGGATGATGTGACATATGAGTTAAATTAGATTCCTCCCATTCTGTAGTGAAACTAAAGATATTAAATGAGTTATTGGGATTTGCTTTACTTAGTCTAGTCCATGATACCAGGATTTAAAAGCCTTTTTTAATGCAGACCCTACAAGGTAATTACCCAACTTCAGGACTAAAATTATTCAGAATTTAACGATCTAAATTACTTGTGTGTTTAATGGGGAAGGGTTAATTGTTCACTAGATTCCCCACTGCCAGATTAATACATTCAGCAAAATCATCAAATCAGCCAAAGTGATGATAAAAATGAAACAAATATTTCACATTTTCTTGATGCAATAATAATCTGGCAATAAAATCTTTCTTTGAGAGCAGGGCATAATTGTCTCAAGTATATAGAAGATCATTTTGTTGCTAAAGCATGTCTGGAAGTGACAATAACAGCACCTGGCTAGGAGATAGGATTTGCTGAGTGTGTTTACTGCCAATAATTAAGTACTAGCGTGTGTTTAATAGAAATTACAGTTAATAGGTACTTAAAGTAGAGTTTTTCTTAAAAATTTAACAAAAAGATAACCAAACAGTAGCCTCCCCTGTGATGCTCAGAACTCTTGTACTGCAGTGTCATACTCTGAGGGATTACTGGCAAGGCCCTTTTTATTTAACCTATCCTACAAATAAGACACTTTAACCCTGTTTCAAAGTATTTACACAATCAAAGTACTCAGAAAGTTTGGAGACAGATGTGTGGGAGGTTCAGTGTTTATTTGTGCACACCATTAGCCTGGATATATGGACAGTCTCAGTACTGTAAGAGGTTCTTCTGGGTTCTTACTTGTAAGCAGTTCTTATTGAGGACAGTCAGACTTCTGACAGGGACAGGGGTGGCACCATGGTAGCGAGAAGGGAAAAAATGAAGGGAAAAAATACCTTTAGTGTATTTCAGAATGAGCTGGCAGTCGAGGCTGACATGGGCTGACAAATGCATTTTGATAATGTGTAACTTGTTATAAAGGTTTTATAAAGAAAATAAAGCTAATTAGTATTGTGTTAGCAAGGACAAGGAGAGTTGGTGGCATCTGAAATTTGGCCTGCAGAATGATGTCCTTGGGCAAAGAAGCAAGCAGTGAAAGTGGTCTAGGAGCCACGAGAAGTTTGATTTGAGGGTGAGATATCTCTGAGTGTGGTAACACAGAGCGGAGATGTCTTGATTTGGATGAAATATGTAGAATTATTACTCTGATTATTAGCAGTTGCGCAAACGTTTTTCAATTTTTAGGTGAGACAGTTGTAGAAGAGAAAGGGTAGACAACAAGACCCTCTGCAGTTTCTTCAGAGGCCTCAGAAGCAGATGGATAGCCTTCAAAAGTAGTTGATTAGGAGATGGAAAGCCCAAGAAAGTGAAAGAACAAATTTCAAAATCAGTTGCGTTCAATTTTGTTCTGCCCTGTTGTTGGTTACCAAAGAGGAGCCCATAACCTCTTGTTCCACTGCTCCCATGGGGATGGTGTAGATTCTAATGAGGGCACCCCTCAGCCCTCTCCAGTCCTTTGGTTCCATTGGATCCATCAGATAAGCCTCAGTTGTCATTTGTAGTATGAAGTTCCTTAGTCTGCTTTATTGTTCATGTTGTATAAACTGTTCTAGACTGCTTGTCATCTTTTGACATAGTTTCTGATGCATTTCCAGTTATTTTGTTTGTTGGTTTGCGTTTGGTTTTTTTTAAATTGGGAAACAAGGCTGTGAATACACACAGTTGAGTAGCAAAGTTGTGTGTGTACTCTTATATTTTCTAAACTTGAATTTTTCAGTGTCCTGACCTCTGGGCCAATCTTAATTCTAGATGTTCTATAGGCAGTCACAGTGCAGAACCGATTACTTCGTGTAATATTAGGACATATAAATTTAAATGTGTGCATCCATTAGCTCCCAAGTGTCCCCTCCTATATGCTGGATTTTTAAGCTATTTTCTTTTCTAAAACATTCAGGTTGGGATTCAGCTACAGATCAAAGAGCAGGCATCTGAGCAGAACCCCTTTTATAGTTTATAGAAAAATAGTGCACTTTTATTTGTTGTTTTTGTGTTGTAATTTGTCTCTAAAGCATTGGCAGCACTATCCAGTGGTTTACTGTAAGAATAGCTCTACCATGAGAACCTTGTCCAGTCTTTCTTGTGTAGCAAAAAACCTAATGTGCATGTGCAAGCACACATTCATATATACAAATTGGTCTGCACAGGTGATTGAGGCTCACTCTGGCAGGTTTTGTGATTCTAGAAGGATTGAAGGACCTTAATTATCTCTGACCTGCTTTTCTGAGTATTTTGTTTTACTAGTGTTTTTTCTTTGAGGTTAGAGCTCGGGTCAGCCTTTCAAGTGATACCTTTTTAAAACCTGTTCTAGCCTTACTGAGCTCCTAGTGCCCTTTCTCAAGCTTTTTCTTTTTTCACAATTTTTGTGTATTTGCTCTGACTTCCTGGAGAATTTCTGTCTTCCCATATCATGTATATACATTTTATTCTAAGTGTTTTTAAACATAATTTGTGTAGCTGCCCTTTTCAAATTAAGCAATACCTGAACAAATCTGTTGGTTTTGGAAAGGTATGCAAAGGTTTCTGTTCAAGTGGTTCCTCAATATTTTGAGTCTGTTTGTTGTTCATGTCCATCAAGCTTCTTTAGTTCCCCAATAACTTTTTAAAGAAATAACAATTTGCAGTTTCTAAAAATTTGCTCTTAGCATCATACCCTGATACAACTCAAATGTGTGCAGTGGTGATTGAACTCTCCTGTCATGGGGTTTTCTATCTTGGTGCTTTTCCAGTCTCCTCCAGCCTGGTGCAGTAACCATGAGATCTGTACATCTCAGATTGTTCATTCCTCCTACAGTAACTCTTAAAGTTGTGATAAATTAAGATCATAAATGATCTCATAAGAGAAATATTTCCCACCCATCACCATTCCAATCCTATTAACTGTTTTTTGAAATGCAGAAAAGACCTCATCACGTGGATCTGGTGTTCTAATTAGTCCTTGAGAATATCCTAGCTTGAAAACCTGTACTATTTTTCCTCCCTCAAATGTTTTTCCATGTTCTTCAGCATGTCCCATTTCCTGCTTTCACTTGCACCCTGCCTGAAGGATGCTATCATGATTATGCCTAGTGATTCTTGAATCTTTTTACTGACCTCTTTCTTTTTTTTTGACTTGGTACTGACTATTGTCTATGCCAATAGGTTCATCTCCCTTTCTTTGGCTTCTCTTGGAAAGTATCACATTTGCTATTTCTTTATATTACTTCAGCAGGCTGTGTCTGGGAACTTCACTGCTCACCCCTGCCCCCACTACAATGAAGTCAAATAAGCAGCTGGTACCCTGTCCTGAGGAGGCATTCTACAGATTAGCCAAAACCAAGTAATAAACACAGTTTTAAATCACTTACTCTCTAGGCTTGTTTAAAATACTTTGTGACTGTGTTTTGATCAGTAATTAAAATTAAAAAAATCTATCCTGGTTGTATCTTTACATTTTTTTGCATTCCTCATTTAGTGATGCAGTTTTTGAAATACTACTTATTTGTGATAAAATGATTGCCTTGTTTTCTGATTAGTTTATCGATGTGAAATTGACATATGGGATAGGAAATCTAAAAGCCAAATCTGGATCTTTATAGTATTGTTCAAGCTGGAAATTTCTTCTGAAATCAAGACAGAGTATTTTCACTTAATTACTATTCTTGAGATTAATTAGATAATGACTTGATAGGTAGAAAGATAGTGTAGAGTTTGTGCTTTGTTTCCTTCTGTGTATCTCTTAAGAGTGTACAATAAGGGTCTGACTTCTTGGAACAAATCTGTTTGCCCACAGCAGTCATTCAGACTCAGTTATAGTCCATGGGGTGAAATGATCTCCTTTAAAAAGGAGATACCTATTACCAGTGTTTTAGATGTCCTGTTTAAAAGAGGATAAATGATGCAGATTTCTCACAGATTGTACCTCTAAGTCTCTCCCTTTACTACAGGGAGGCAACAGAACAAGCCACCTCTAAATGGATCAAATATTTTTGAAAACTGGTTCAACTGAAGTCTCATTTTTCATCCATATTTTGTGTCCGAAGTAATGGAATGCAAGTTAATACTTACCACACTTTCAGAATTTTTAGACCAAATATACTGTTATTTAGTGTTCCTAAATACATGTAGGACATCAGGTTGTATCCTATAATCACCCTGCACGTTTATTACATGTTTGGATGTTTCCTGCAACAACTGGAAATCTCTTCAGAAGCAGAAGAAAATGAATTTTTGTGACCCACTCAGTGTCTCACACACAGTGTGATTTTTTGAGTGGTGTTCAGAAGTGTACACAGGATCAGAAGGGAATTGCAACTGATTCCCCTGTGCAGGGTTTGAGTACGATATAGCCTGACACTTTCAAATGAATCTGTTGCTCTGTGGTTGTGATGTCACGTGCTACTAGAAGTGAAATTCCAGTGAAGGTGACTGATTCCAGCAGATTGGTTTGGGTGTGTCTGTGTATGTGAGAATGACTCAAGCCAGTGCGAGGTTCATCCTTGAATCCCATGTCTAGTTTGTATCTTTCAGCATTTTTTGCATAATGCGTGTAATCGGATTGAAGCCTACAGAGAAATTACAAACTCTAAATCTCCTTTAGACTTTTTCTGTGTGTAGCAAAGCAAAACTGTCACGGTTTTGGGGGAGGGAGGTGCTGGAAGGGAGGCCCGGTGTGTAGTGTCTAATGGTGAGTGATCCGTGTGTTCACAGGGGCCGTGGGGGAGTGCCTCCGCCACCAGCAGGAGTGCCCAGAGGGGCCCCAGCTCCCAGGGGAGTCCCTCCCAGCAGAGGACCGGTCAGCCGGAGCCGGGGACTTCTGGCACCCAGAGCACGAGGAGTTCCTCCCCCTGCAGGGTACCGGCCCCTGCCGCCGCCCCCGGCACAGGAGACCTACGGGGAGTATGTAAGTGGAGCTGCTGATGTGCTGTGCATGAACGTGTGATGCTGCAGGGATGAACTTATCCCTGCAGAACTCTGTGCAGTCTCTGTAATTAGCACCTAATTAAGGCTTGCACCCAGCATCCATGACAAATGTGGTCATCTCTTTACCCTTTAAGACTTGAACGGTTTCATTTAAAAAAAAATTATGTTATAGGTATACACTACCATAAAGACATTTACAGTGTATTTGGCAAAATAGTTATGTACCTCTTAAATGTTTTTTTATGAGGCTTCTGCTTTCCAAAAATCAAAAAAATCACGATGTTGTAGACTTTTAATTCTCAACTAAAACAGAACAGTACTCTGCTCTTCCTTCCTAAACTTATCTTTGTGGTCATAGAGTTGTTCAATGATTAGACAAGTAAAATATTTTTATGCAAGCTTCAGAACTAGTCCTAAAATTTTAACAATGCACAGTGTATCTCAATAAGCCATACATATTCATCTTGATTTTATTGTATTAAACATTAAAATCATATCAAAATACTTTTTATGTTGTATATGACAAAATTATGCAGTTATGAATTGTTAGCGTAAACTTAAATTGAACTTACAGAGCAGTAAGAGAAAAAAAGATCATTAAATCAAAACTATAGTGATAAAAATGAATTCAGTCTTATAGAATAATAATATCTTCAAGGACAATGCTTTTAATGTTTTATATATACTAAGCTTTCAGTGTGCCCTCTTTACAGCCAAGTGTGTCTGGACTTCGTTGTTTAGACTAGCAAAAAAGAAGGAGATCCTGAGTTCCAGAATATGGTTTTACTATTTTGCTTTTCTCTCAACTTCTCTTTCACCTGCCTTCTCCCTCTCTTCTTTCACTGCTCCCCACCAAAACTCTCTAATTCAAATATCAGCTGTTCTCCTTTTGTCAGAAACCCAGTTTTCTATATAACACAGCTTTATGCAGAAGGAAGTTTAATGTTAGTGTAAGCGTTTATGCATAAAACAGAACAATTCAGAAGAAGTTAATGTAGTTTTTGAGGAAGAATACTTGAACAACATGTCTACATTTACCCTAGCTATACTTGACTAGTAAAAGTGGGTACTGCAAATAAATGGTTCTGTCACAATGCTTTCAAAGGAATCGGTCCTCGTTGAACAGCTTGTTTCCAGGACATACATTCTAGAACACATAGTGAGATGGTAGAATATAAACCTTTTTGAGTAACTTTTTATTTATATGTAATCTGCTATTTATAGCATATGTCTATAGAAGTGGCATGGAAGTAACAGCTGTTTGAGTCAGTATCCTGATGTATGCTTTACTTCTGAGAGAGTAATTAGAAAATAGCACTCTAAAGAAAAATAGTGTTGTGCTAAATAACTTCTAAAAAGAATGTTCTTTAGAACTGAATCACTTTTCTTCCAAACAAGATACCTTAACTGGGACAGATATACTTTAATCTAAAGTTGATAAAGCAGTGCTAGCTGGTCCAATTTTTCTCTAGAAGAAAGTTTAGCTGGGACATGAACCATTGATGTATTGCATGTTCAATGTTAAATGTAATGATTGGTATTTTTTTACCTGTCCATTTGCAGTACATTATCGAAGTGCCTTAACTGTATCTTTTATAGCTTAAGGGAGCATGGTAGGAGTCAGTAGTAGTATTTCTGCCCCTTCTTTACTAATTCCTGTTTGGTTATATCTAATATTAAAGCATTAGTTTGCCAGCCTCAGCAGAATAAGGTTTTGTTGTTTGAGAAGTGTCTGTAGAATGAGAACATCAGAAAGACTGGTGGGTATCATAAGAAGTTTTTTAAGCACCATCAAAGCTTTGGAGACCGGGATATCCAGAGAGGTTACAGAGCAACCTTTAGAAGTGTATTGGGTTTGTGTGGCCAGGTTTTGGTAGCAGAGGGGCTACAGGGGTGGCTTCTGAGAGAAGCTTCTGGAAGCTTCCCTCATGTCCAAGAGAGAAGGGAAGGGTTCACGCTGGAGAAGTGTGTGTTGCACTGTATCCCATGGGAAGGAACTCATGGTGGAGTTGAAGAAGAGTGTGAGGAGTCCTGTCCCTTAGGGGGAAGGAGCAGCAGGGACAATGTGTGGTGAATTCATCCCAGCCCCTTGCATCACTGAGGGGGAGGAGATAGAGAATTTGGGAGTGAAGTTGAGACTGGGAAGTAGGGAGGAGTGGGTGGAAGGTGTTGTAAGGTTTAGTTTGTACTTCTCATTATCCTGCTCCTGATTTCATTGGTAATAAAGGAATTTCCTGCAGTTGGCTCTGTTTTGCCTGTGATAGTAAATGGTGAGTGATCTCTCCCTGCTTGTGTCTTGAGCCATGAGACTTTCATTATATTTTCTTTCCCCTGTCCACCTGAAGAGGGGAGTGGCAGAGAGGCTTTGGTGGGCACCTGGTGTCCAGTCAGGGTCAACCCACCACAAGAAGGCTTTCCACTGAGGATTGGAAAGTCTCTTAACAATTCATGAAGCTTTTCATTCCCTTAGGCTTACGAGCCTTTGCTTTGTACTCATTAAAATAACGTGAAACTCCGAGTTCAGGAGGAAGCAAACTGTATGCGGATGGAAGCCTTGAACCACTCACTCCTGTAACTCTGTAAATATCTCAGAAGTGATTTAGGGCTTTCAGGATGTAAAGTCCTTGCCTGTTCCTTCTGTAGAGTGCGATTAAATGTACCTTGTTACAGACAGTGAATCACAAACAACCTCTCATTTCCTTCCCTCAGTTTGCTAACTTGTTGTGTGGTCCTTGAAACCAATGAATTTTTAACATTTATGAGTAACTTACTCAATTCTGCCTCCTGCTTATCCTGCTCTCTCTCCTTCCTCTTCTTGAGTAAGTAGTTGTTTTTTAAAAGATAATATCAAAAGGGGAAGGAGAATGCCTATTTCATTCTGAAAAATTGGAAGGGTTAGTTCTGGAGGCAGTATTTCACATGGGAAAAATGTCACAGGCAAAAAGTAATTTATTTGAGTTTTAGATGCGTTTTAACGTGGGCTCAAGAACAACAAAACTGGATTACCATTGTTCTCCTGTGTTCAGAGCCCACAGGGAAGTTTTCCAGAACCTTGCCCATTACAGAAAGCTCTACTCAGAGGAAAGCTGCCTCTGTCTTCTGTCAGCTTTCTGGGGTCTTTGCAAAGCAGGCCCTTGAATGCTTTGGCTTTCTCTGCAGAAGTCACACAACATACTGGACTAGCACCAATATTTGCACGTTTTTCCAGTTCAATATAAGCAGTATTCCCACTCCACTGCTGCCAGTCTCACTTAAGTATGTGTCTCAGCCCAAGGACTCATTTCTCCTGGCATCCCACCATATTGTTAGTACTGTAATGAAGTTTTTGAAGCCACTAAATGACAGTTCCTTGTCATTTGCTCTGAAGGCTAACTCTTCAATAGCTGTAGCATCAGCTTAGGAAAAATTCAGGCTTTTACAGCCAGCCAGTTTTGTAGTTGCTGTTCTGACCCCACTGCTCTGGTTGCTGTGATAAACTTCCTCTGATGACTAACAGGACTCTCTCATTTTTATTTCCTCAACTACTCGGGTCAGGAGAAAACCTATTGTGACGTGTGAAGCATGGCCAGGATTATTTTTGTAATACTTGGGTAAGGGAAGCCATGCTAGGGGGATGCTACATGTATTGAAGTACTTCCAGATGGTTTCAGGAACATTTTTCTCCTAATTAAATGTGAATTTTTCTCTACTCACTGAACTGTACTGCATAATAGATAAAATTATTTTTATGTATTTTTAAGCTGACAACTTACCCCACTAAGATAAGAAATAGAAACTGTATTTAACTACTAGCTGAAAGTTTTAAGCTTTTCCATAATTTTCCAATAAGCAGGAAATTAGTAACAGTGTAAGGTCAATTCCTTAGCAAATGTTCAGTCAAACATAGATTAGAACAGAACTGCTCAGTCTCAGTTCCTGTCTCGTAACACTTGCTGCTCTTGGCCTCATCCTGCTGTTGTTGTCTTAGCAGCTTCCAACCTCTGAGGCTTTTTTCCAAATTAGCAACACAGCAGTGGGACTGAAGCTTTCTAAGACTAGATTTTTATTTGATGCTGTTTTCATTTTACAAAGGTAAATATTGAGCAAATATTCTGCCAGTATTTCACTTCTGTACTTTGCATGAATATGTTTGTGATGATGCCATGTCAAGTTCTGTTTTGGCTGCTTAAGTGTGTTAAATGCAAAGTGAGATTTATCTGAGTTCATAATCAGATTTTTAGGCATTAAGAACTTTAAACATGGATTTAAAACCTGTTGCTCTGGCAGTGTGGAATGTCTACACTGGAAAAATAACTCATCAGTCTAGCATGTTATGGCCAAGACTTGCTTCAATACTACTTTCGAAGGCAATCGGATCTAAATATTCCTGCCAATTCCGGGGAAAATTTGTGGCAGAACTTTAGTTCTGTTTGTGGCCATTTTATTGATGTTTTCTTTTGTTCAGTTAAGAATTACCTCAGTGGCAGATTTTTCTAATGCACTGACCACATGTATAATTTCTAACAGCTAATGCTTCAATTAGAATGCTTCAATGACATTGCTGTGTATATTAAAAATGGAACTAAGATGGAATGTCTACCAATGAGAGACCAAGGGAGCCTTTCTCATGTGAAGTAAATTGTAACCTGAAAAAGAGCATTATGAATTTTTTCCAATTACATGTCAAGATTGTTTTAACTTAGAGATACAGGCTACTCAGAAAGATGTACAGAACAGTTGGGTTCAAAGAAGTTACTGATAGCAGACTTCAAAATCTACTCCTTAAAGTCTACATTTAATTATTTCTGGATTCTGCAAAACCCTAAAGGTTAACAATGTTTTAAGCATTATAGTTCCTAAAGCATTAATTTCTGGATATTTCCAGAAATACATTGCTTTAACTGATGAACAAGGCAGTGCTTCAGACTTGGGATTGTAGTTCTTATACTGAGTCTGTATTATGAGACAATACTTAACACTGTATGTATCTGTAAAGTACACATTTATTATGGATATTGCAATAGTATGCGACTATGCTTGTTCTGTTTCCCAAGAGAAACGGGGAACACCCAAAGGACGTTTCCATAATCTACTGTCTAACAAGATCTCACCCCAAATAATGAGTAGATGATGTGTTGCTCTGTCTCCCTTTGTAATTGAAATCTCAGTTTTTTTCTAGTAGTGGGAGGTGTGTGGTTCCAATTCCTGTTGCAGGGATTCGTATTCCCTTGGTTCTCTCTGGAGATGATGTGCTGGCCACCAGGATACTGTCCCAGCACGCACAGTGTCAGGAACAGTCGTTTCTGTCCTTTTGGTTTTGTGAGAAATCCTACAAATTTGTGGTCAGACTTAGGGGAGGTTGATTCACAAATAATGTTTGGGTGGACGCCTGAGAAATTCATTTCATGATCCAGTGATTGTTATAAAATATGAGTGTAGGTATCCATTAGTGAAAAGAATGGCTGCAAAGTCTTAGTATTTACAGGGGAGAGCCCATTCAGTTGAAAAACCTATAGCCTGTTATTTAGTTCACTTTCTTGGAAAGCCACTGCAAATTTTGTTTTAATCTCCGGCCTTGAGCTTGAATTCCCTGTCTCCCTATTGAGATCATAATTAATTTACATTTTGAAAAACCGAAAATTAGGATTAATGTGGAAGCAGTTTCTTGGAGCTATTAATACACTGCTGATTTTGCAGGGTGAACTGTTTTTAAAGTAGAGTGTTCTCATTAACATTCACTTGCTGTTTGTGGTTGATGAAGATAAGATCTGTAGGAAGAAGAGAAAAAACTCTGTATACCATATAAAAAACACCAATTTTTTTATTTACAACTAAAAGCTTCTGTAATCTGGGGTGGCAAAATATTAGTGAAAGTAAGGGCTAGTCCAGATGACATAAGACTTGGAAAAGAATTCTTGAATGGAGTTCAAGTATAATTTCAGTATCACTTTGTGAGATTTACACCCTCTTTTAATTTACGTTGGTCTTGTGAATGTTGATAATTTCCTAATGATGCACAGCATTTTCAATCAGTGGTTTTATTTCCTTAGTTGTTTTCAATGTGAAGCTTTTTGTTTGGGTTCCTAGAAAAGGGCTTGAATTCGCTTCAGTCTCTAGGAACTAGAGAAATTATCTTTTGTCCATGCTGTCTCTCTTCCCCTCTGTGGATAATGTTGTGGTTTTCCATTCATGGTATTACACCATTTTTTAAGTAGTGTGTTTACTGAGTTCTTGCTTTTCAGAAGTCCTAAGACTGCTCTTAAAGTCAGGATGAATTCAGCAAGACTTCTGGAAAACAAGTTCATAACATGAAAACATTATTTCTTGGCTTTTTCTTCCCAATCCAATGTTTTTTTTCATAGCAAATAGGACAAGCAAGAAGAGATAAATGTAAAAAAAAAATTCAGATTTTAAGCCCTTCAGTTAAGGTTTTGCTTAATTTTGGATCTTTTCTCTTACCTGGGGTATTCAGGATGCGATGGAGAGAGAATGTCTCCATTGCAAAAATGTTTCTTTTTTTCCAGGAAGTCGGGTGACATTGACTGTGGAAAAAGTGGAATGTTTTGGAGAAAAGGCTGAAAAGCTTTGCTCCGTGCCTCTCTCAAAATTCACCTATAAAGTTCCTATAAAAGTGTTTTCAAAGTATTTTAGTTTAAGCTGCTCATCTAAAACTTGGTATTATTGAATGAGCTTGAGTGCTCCTGATTCCAGCAGTGCTCCCTGTTGTTGTACATAGAAAACCAGACTTGTTTTGGTCTGTTAGTAATTTGGTTTAAATGTTGCTGTCTATATTCATTAGCAACTCTTCAGGGTTTTTCGAGGTGCATGAAAAACAATCCACTTGTTCATCTCTCATTCCAGGAATACCTTATTTGTTCTGGTTCGATATACACTAGGCTCCTTCTGGATGAAAACAGATGAAAATCTCCAAAATAAGAGCTTACAGTCTGTGCATGTTTGCTGCTAATGTCCTTGATGTTGGCACTCAGACTTTAGATGGTAGTAGCTACCCATATTTGCTTTGATTGCCCCTATTCCCTGTTGATTAAATGAGGGGGGGTGTTATTTCCACATAACATTCCTTCCTTTTACAATTCTAATTTGCCAAAAAAGGTTCATTGCACTGCACCGATGTTGTTTTGTGTTTTTTCCTTCAAGTTAATCTCTGCACAGACTTTTTTTTTAATTTGATAGTTTTTATCTAAAAGGAATAAGTTCCTGTGGTATTTTGGGATAAAGTAGGGGTGTAAGTATTAGTTTCAGAGAATGATGAGGAAAAGAAACAGCAATCTTATAGTTGTAGTGATAGTGGCCTTTTTTTTTCCCCTTGAATGGATTTCCTTAGATGAGAACAGCTGGAAAATTGATTTCTTATTGATTTCATGATTTTTTTTTTCCCACCACTGCAAATGGCCTTTTTGTTAAAGGCCATTTTTACCCTCTTCTTTCTTCCTGTTTCTCTGTCTTGTTCTTTGAAACACTGTTCATTTTCCCTAAAGAGGGTCTAAACACTAGTCCTTGTCACTGCCAGCAGATTACAATTTAAAACCACCATTTCCTATCCTCCACCAGCAAGGGTATGTTTAGAGTACTGTTATAATTAAAAAGCACTGATGAACAAGGCTTAGCATGATTTATAATGTTTTGGGTAGTGCAGAGATTGTGGCAAAGATTGCTTTTATCATTTTTTGACCCCGATAGTAACTTAATATATTTGAAGGGTACATATTTACACATTGCCTTTGATTCTGTTCATGAAAAATGTCTGTACTTTACACGGAGCAATTACAGTTATCAGTGCTGCTCTTTGGATTTATATCACCTCTGGGCACTATTGTTGAGACCACTGCAGGCAGAAGCTCTCTAAGTAGAAATGCTTATAGGTTGGCTTAATAAAGGAGTTTATTAATAAGCTTTGAGATATTACAGTGTGTGGTCATATTCTTTTCAGATTTTCAGACAATCTGTTTTGTAACTCCAGCTGTTCTGTTACTTTGGGGGAAGATTCTTAAGCCTGAAGTCAAGACAGTTGCTCTTGAGCCTTCCTGGTTGATATTTCAAAAGCTGGGTGATAAATACCTGTAGTTTAAGAGGACTTGAGCATTTTCAGCTCTTTTTCCATGTACTTCTGTTGTAAGCACAAGCTGTTCAGCACACTTACTGCCTTTTGTTCAGACTAAATCTGATAATAGTTTTCTAGGTTATCCTGAAAAGTAGAATAATGAATAACAAAGAAAATGGTTCTGTTCATGGAATGAAGACGTGATCTGGTGTGGGCTTTTCGGTTTTGAAGTGGGAGATGAACTATGGGTTTGCCAGTAAACTTTCTGATATCTTGAGTACATTTAGGAAGAGCTATTTATAGACACATCTAGTATGAATAGAGAGGAAAGTCCATTGTATTACATTTAGTAGGTAGTAGGAATACAGACACTGTCATCCATGTGAAGAAGAATAATAGCTTTAAATATAAAAGTGAATGCTTTTAAATGTAGCTGAAAGATGCCAAAAATCAGCAGGAAAAATGTAATGAGAAGATTCTTACGAAGGTGTAGTTCTTTTGTGTTATATAGAAGGAAATCTGTATGGCAGTGCTTGGGCTTAGCAGAATGTACTTAGTACAATGGTGTACTTTAGTACAGGATTTCTGTGCATGTAGGTTCAGGCCTGTCCATTTTCATGATATATGTGTAAAAATGATAGTTATTTTCATTTAACTTAGCATGGTATTTTATAGTACTGAAACATGCCAGATTGCCAAGGATATTTCACCTAAATACTCAATAAAGTTAAAGAAAACATTTCCTGAAGCCACAAGATGTCTGACTCAGAAAGAAAATACTCAAGTAGTGTGGATTTAATTTAAAATGTAAAAAAATCTGCCTTGTTTGACCTTATTTGTAACCTCCTGAAAGTTTTCAAATAGTCTGTGACTAAGAGCAAATACTGTCAGACCTAGTTCAGGGAAGGCTCTGAAACACACTTCAGCTGCTCCTGCCTAATTGCTACTTCAAAGGAACCGTGCACAGTAAACACATTTTGGAATTTGAATCTCTTATTTCTTAACAGAACAAGCTATTGAGAGCAAACCTATTCTATTTTTGGAGCATGTGGCGCACGTTTATCTTGGCTTTAGTGTAAACTTTGAAGTTTATAACTGTAAATATTAGGGAGGAACATCTTTACTGTGGGGGTGGTGAGACACTGGAACAGAGAAGCTGAGGATGCCCCATCCCTGAAAGTGTTCAAGGCCAGGCTGGATGGGGCTCTGAGCAACCTGATCTAGTGGAAGGTGTCCCTGCCCTGACAGGGGGTTGGAATAAGGTCCCTTCCAACCCAAACCATTGTGATTCTATGAAATACAGCATTAAAAGATAATGATTTATTTAAGTAGATTATAGTAATTTCAGAAGCACAGGTTGATGATTTTAATTCTAAGTGACAGGAGTCTCACATAGAAACTACAAACCAGATACCTTTCCATTCAAGGCTTCTAAGAGCCATCTTCAGCAGTATTATGATGCAGGCCTTAATTTCAGGAGTTATCACCTTATAACACACAAAGTGGTGAACAGTAATGAACCCTGGGCAGAAATTCTCTGGAAGAGAAGTGCTAATACTAGAAGCAGTTCAGTCTGATACAGAATGGACCTCCCCAAATTTTCCATTTGTTCTGCTGGATATCTTAAGAAGGATCTTCTCATTTCAAATCTGTTTTGTTCCTCTGTTTTCAAGAAGTCATAGGCACACCATAACTTCAAAGTAGTCTCTTATCCCCTTTTCTTCATGATCAATTTTTTTTAGTAAAATATTTAACATAATGTCTCATCCTGCAACAACATAAATGTGAGTAACAGGACAGATTGCTTAAGAGTTCTCTAATGATTCCTTAGTGGCAAACCTTTCCTAACATGTTCAAAGGTTAATTTCAGTCCTCTGCTTTCATTTGTTGCCTCTGCTGGATGTGCATGGTTTCAAGTTTGGAAGCCCCTCTTAGGGATGGCTGGTTCATCGTTGGGAGAGTCTGTGAGAGGAGACCAAATGTCGTGTAAATGTTCTGGAACAGAGCAAATAAATTGGCTCAGGCAGCTTCTGCTGATAGTCAAGGTCCGTGTTGTTAACAGATGTCTGTGTATTGCATCAACAAGTAATAAAATGCTTGTTTGGAGTAAGTGCCAGGAGGCAGTGGGTTTGGGGGTTAGTCTGTGGCTTATCAAGAAAAATCCGTATCTGATGGGCAAGAAGATCCTAAGGCTCTGTTTTAATTTTTAGTTTCAGGGTAGTGAATTACTGAAAGAGAAAATGCATTTCCTTTTCAAGTGTGACTGTTTATCCATGGATCTCCACGGAACTGGCAATTGAAAGAATCCTAGTTTCTTCTTCCAAACCAATGAACAAACTCACTCAATTGTGCTGGCAAATATTCAGACACCCTTCTCCTAATCACTGCTGGGAAACAATCATGTGCACTGATCTTGCAGTGGTGAAGCTGTACTGATAGGCAAGTAGCCTGTTTTCCATAGAAGCAATTTCAAATGACTGGAAAACTTGCTAAAAATTCACAGGAAATTCAGTTTCCTGTCAGTTGTTTTGTGGATGTCACTGGCTTCTGCTGTAGAAAGCTGTCAGATTCCCATCATTGGAGATGTTTTCTACTAGAGTTGGACAATCCATCATTTGTCATCCCTATCTAATTGATGCTACTTGTTGGTTTTGTTTTCTGTCGTTGCTGAAAGATCCTTAAAGGTTCCTCTTCCTGAAAATGTTGGTTCTTTCCTGATACTTTATCCTTAAGTTGGCCAGAGTTTGATACACACTTATTCAGAAAATGCTATTTTTATTTTCATATGTATATATGTGTATATATATATATACACACAGATCTGTGCATATATATGTGTATACTTTTCCTGTGTTAATCTCAGTTAGGTGTATTATTGGATAAAACAGTAAATTGATGACAGTTCTTTGGATTTCTCTAGCTCATCCTTCTCTGGGAAAACACAGCCATCATTGTCTCTTCTGTGTGACTTGTAGCTGGGGTTAGTGGTTTGTTCAAATTGATGTTTAAATGCAGTGCTGTTTTGGGAAGAGTGTTACAGTGTATATTTAAATAGTCTGCATGATATGGAGAGAAGTAAGAAATCCTTACTTGCAGTTTCTTAATTGATGCTAAATTTCGACAAGTTAAAGAGTATACACAGGGCATTCAAAGGAGTAAAATTATTCTTCCTAATAGTCTTATCTCTAGGGATGTTCTTTCCTGTCCAAAGTCTACACAGAATATTGAATTTATTGTCCAGAAATAAGTCAGCTACCTAAGTCAGTTGCACAATATTTATTCAGGTGTTTTGATTCCTGGGATGCTTCCCAGATCTTTCTTGATGATTGGTAGCTCGCTCAAACTCAAGAACATGGAAACATGAAGTGTTTATACTGTCTCTGCACAAGCCAGTGTTGACTAAAAAAAAAAAAAATTTTTAACCACATTGCCAGTAGTTAAAAATACCTTTAAAGAAATTATGGTCTAAGATTTGTAGGTAGAAGTAGTCTCTATTAATATTATGATCTTGCCACTTCATGTTGTACATGTGTCCTACATGTATTTCAGGAGAGCATTGTCTTTCACATGTAGAACCAGGTTACTGCTGTGTTTCTGGAGTGTGCTTGCAGTTAATATTACATTTCTTTTATATCATTTCAGGAGTATGATGATGGCTATGGAGCTGCTTATGATGAACAAAGCTATGATTCCTATGATAACAGCTATAGCACTCAAGCACAAAGGTAAGCCTCCAATCAACTGTAACTACATTTGAAAAATTCTATGGTTGGCCAGTTAGTTAAAACTAACTCTTGGTAAACTAAGAGTGTTTCAATTTCATCTTAAACAGCAAAAATTTTATGAGAGGCTTTTTAGAAATAACCTCCATGTTATTTGTCTTTGGTGTCAAGGTAAGTGTAAAAGTTAAATTTCTGAGTGGCTGAAAAGAAACAGAACTGAGTACCTGTAATGGTTTTAGTTATGTCAAATCATAAATCAAAGTTTTCAAAAGTTCAGGAAATTCAGTCGATGTCAGTGATGAGCACAGTCTTGATCCACTGGGGACAGGGCCCATGAAACAAAACACTTGTTGGGTTATAGATATTAAAATTAGCATTGGAACACCCAGATCCCTCCCCAGGGAGGGAGATTTACTATGCAGCTTTATCTGAGACGGTACAGAACTGTTCACAGCAAAGTTGAGAACAAAGCTGTTTATACCTGGCATCTGCTTTGCTGTAGCGTTGTCACACCCAAATTCAGTTTTGTTGTGTAGATGAATATTTTTGTGCTCAACAACTTAGTCAATGTGAAAAAACAGTGTGGAAAGTTCAAGTGTCATTATGGTTGAGAACTAAAATAATGAAATTACCTCTGTGTCTGATATTTGGCTCCCACAGAGTCTAAGCTACTGAAAATTGATAAGAATAATGACTTAAAAAAATCAGCAGTGTAGGACCTTCAAAATCTGAGACACTGTAGAGGGTTACATTTTGAGAGCAGTTGCTGGTAATGGATTTTTTTTTCCCCCAAAAGACAATTGCCAAAGTAATCCTCAACTTTTATGTTGGTAATTCTGTTCTGGCTTTCTGCTTGTAGTGTTGGTAAATGGGTTTATTGCACGCCAACATTTGGACTTCATTACAAAGTCATTTTCCTGAGCCAAAATTAAACATTACTTTGATTTGATTTTTTTTCTCCATGTTAAGAAGGTTTTCACTGACATTTTCTTCCTTTGAACTAAAATTAGGAAAAAAGCAAGTCTCCCAAGGAATGAAATTGCTCTTGAAAAGGATTAATACATAAGAATGTGTGTAATATTCTTAGATGTATGTGTGTATGTTTAGCCATCTAGAAGGAGATACTTCATAAAACGATTGCTCTATTTTGTATTTTACCTGTAGTTTCATAATACATATATGGTTAGATTTTAATGAATTTGTTGTCTTCTGAATGATTACTTGACTTTTTTCCCCTAATTTTTTTAAGTGCTCTGTGGTCAAAGAAAACAAGAAATTATTCACTTGCACGTTTCTCTCAGGATATCAACACTAATTTCCTGGCATGTTTTCTGGCTTGGCAAAAAGATCTTTAGTATAGTATTGGCAGGCAAAAAGTAATAACTATAAACAGCCATCTGAGCTACCTAGACCAGCATTCCTATCTTTAATCTGAATATCAAGTAGTAGCCCATATTGCAAAATGTCATTGTGTACCCACTATAGGATACTTACCATGTTTAGGTGCATTAACATGCCTTTACTATGAAGGAAATAAAGGGAAAGTGCATTGTTTTCATAGTTCAGCCTTATTATGTTCTTGATATTTTACCTTCATAAAACATGGAAAGAAGCTGCATTTGCCCGTGGAGGGCATTGGTGTGTTTAAAATGCATCATTTAGTGGCCAGCATGTGGAAATAAGTTACCCTCTTTCCTTTTTGAAGTTAAAAATAGTAATCTTGAAGTAGTAGTATTTCTAGCATGTCTTTTGATACTGATTTCTCTATTGCAATATTAATGATATTGTGTATTAAAGAGGAAACTTGAGAAATAGCTAGTAAACTGAAACTGAGTGAGCTCATTAAATTACTTGCAGTAGTTTTTAGTATATGACCAAGTTTGAGTGCAGAAACAAGGCTTAATGCTCACAGGTGTGTGTTGTGTAATATGATGGAAAGTTAAAATGTTCATTTCTGTTTTAAAGGTTTTGCTTATTTAATGATTCCTCTATTAAAGATGGAAACTTGCAATAGAATTTTAAGTATCTCTAGGAATTTTGGAGATCTATAAGATGTTCCACATCTTTTGCTATAGGTGCCCAGGAGTTCATTCTCCAAATTCAACCATTCAGTACAACACAGTGTAACTCTCCTTTATTGCTTTTAATTTGGATGTTTCAAGTGCATGTCCCAGAAATGGCCAAATCTGAGATGGATTAGGATGGGTAATATGTTTAGACATGAAAAATAGGATACTGTGTATTTCTGTGTGCATTAAGGTAGTTGAGACTTTGTTTGTTCTGCAAATAAATTATTCCTATGTACTAACTGCTCTGATACCAAATTGTGAGTGGTTAGAAATTTAATGTATTTTATTTGACATTGTGTGGGACTCTATCCTTCCTTGTGCCTGGCAATATGAAGTTTGAGTTAAAACCTGCCGTGGTACTAACAGAGAGAGAAACATGAGAGCTTTCCGAGTTCTCATCTATCTTAATGCCCTGTAATCCTATAAAAAAACGTTGTTTTCCTTTAGAACATTTTATTATCCACAATTGTTTGTTCATGCAACAAAGCCCCAAATACTGCTTCAGGATGTCCTTTAACAGAATTATTTTTTATGGTCAAAAAGACTTAAAATATCCCTTGAAGCTGTACTGTGTTTTACTGGATATCTTAATTGATTTTTAGAAGATTAAATTATATGTATTGTTTTTTTGCACAGGGATTGTTAGATGATATTTTTCAGTATAAACTGGGATGTTTAATCAACTGGACTGCTTAGTCTTATTATAAAAAAACAAAACAATCAGAAATTAACAACATATTTCACAATTTCTGAAAATCAAAGCGTAGCAAGCACTTCATAGAATCATAGAATGGTTTGGGTTGGAAAAGACCTTAAAGATCATTTAGTTCCACCCCCCCTGCTGTGGGCAGGGACACCTTCCATCAGATCAGTTTGCTCAGAGCCCCATCCAACCTGGTCTTGAACACTTCCAGGGATGGGGCATCCACAGCTTCTCTGGGCAACCTGTGCCAGTGCTTCACCCCCCTCACAGTAAAGAATTTTTCTAATATCTAATCTAAATCTTCTCCTCTTTTAGTTTAAAAGACCTCCCCTCTTCTCCTATCACTACATGCCCCTGATATGCAATCAGGCTTTAGGGTTATATGATATGCAGTCCATGGCATATTAAGCAGTCAGGAATTCCTTCATAAAATTTCTTCTATATACCTATGTATTAATTTCAAATGTGCAGCTGCGTGCCAAAAACATTTTCAGGATCTTATGGTAAAATATGAATTGCAATTGTGAAAGCCAAGCTTATGACTCCTGGTCAAACACATGTAGGCTTGCACCAGCATGTATGTATCCTTACAGAACTTGGCTTACTCTTAAAGGACTTCCTAAACCTGTCTAGAATTGTAGTTATTTACTTGGATTTATTGCAGAAAGCAGTGGGTGTTTTAATAACCTGGTGTTAATGCTAGATGAATTTTATTTTGAAAATTCACCTAATAGTACTGTGGATGAATCGTGAGCATTTAGTTGGGTCTTCTTTTAAATTGTAGTTTAAATGTTTTCAGCTTGAGAAAAATGCAGTTATTTTAAACTTCCAAAATAGGTTTCAAATTGAGCCAAAGCACTTTCGTCCCTTAGTGACTCCATACATGATCTGCACAAGTGTTTGCGAAGACAATAATATGGCAAAGGGAAATGGATGCTAATAAATCAATTGTCACTGTCAGCTCACTGTTTAATGTTCTCCAGAATACATAAGATTTATCACTGAGGAATTGCAGAATAATGGTGGTGTATGGAAACAAAGTCCACCAGGGAGATGTACTACATCATTCGGATTTAGCGCTGCCATCTGCTTAATGGCATTGAGATGACTACAGAGGTACTTATGATCAACCATTCATAGCAGTGACAGATGCTGCAGAGAGTTAACATGCCAGGGAACGAGGTTTGGTGGTGAAATTCAGATTATGTGGCAAGGTGGCTGAGAAAGGGGGCTGGGTTTGTTACCTCTCCAGCAGCATTAGAGGTTTACTGTGTGCTTTTAAGTTTACTATCGAGAGAGAGCGGCTAACACAGTTACTGTAGTGCAAAAAAAACCTGGAGAAACCCCATCTGTCTGCTTCATGCACTCAGAAGTTTCAAAGAACTTCCTTAGGCTTGTCTGCTAGCATTTAGAATGGGATGCTTCTCCTAGGAAAAAAAAGCTTTTGTCTAGCTTTATTTCTTTAACCTAAAACAGAGATCAGCAGTCTCAGCTATGAGAGGAACACTTTGTAGAACTCTGTGCCAGTGTCTGTTGAGGGACA
The DNA here is from genome assembly GCA_013397565.1 of Ptilonorhynchus violaceus. Classification (NCBI taxonomy): domain Eukaryota; kingdom Metazoa; phylum Chordata; class Aves; order Passeriformes; family Ptilonorhynchidae; genus Ptilonorhynchus; species Ptilonorhynchus violaceus. Next base: position 697,033 of record VZRJ01002570.1, on the reverse strand, counting down.
AGAAAGAGTCATTCATGTAGTAATGCCATTTTGTGTTTAATTATAATTTATAATTTTCAAAGTATTTTAAATTTTCAGTCAAGGTGATCTCGCCTTCACTCTGTTGCAGAATTGAATCTAAACACAGACATAAAAGTGGAAAAATTAGGTCTTGGGGAGATTGCTGGCTTTGCTTAGGGTTTTCTGCATTGTTTTCTGGTTTCCACATTTACCTAATAGCGCTACAAATTTCTCTTGGCAACAACCATCGTGCCATTGGCTTAAATAGTGTTTCTCAGTTGCTCTTTGTGCATATCTGACAATTTCTGTCATTTCAAATCACACTGTGATGAAAGTGTGATAAATTCAAATCACTGCAAGTTGCCTGTGAGCCTTGGAGCCATCCAGTTAACCTAATCTGAGCTGAGGGAATTGGGAAATTCTTTTTAGTATACTTTGGTTTATTTGGTGCCACTAAATATTGTTGATGTGTTGGCAAGTGAGAAGTACGTGATGCAACTGTGTTAGATCATTTACTTAAATGCAGAAAAAGATAATTGCTCCTATGGTAAGTCCTGGACATGTTAAAAACATGATGTTGTGAATCACATAATTAAGGAAGGTTGGAAAAGACCTCTGAGATCAAGTCCGGTTGTTAACCCAGCACCACCATGTTCACTGCCAAACCATGCCCCCAGGTGCCACATCCACATGTTTTTTGAAGGCTTTCAGGATGGTGTTTCCTCGGCAGCCTGTTTGGGTGCCTGACCACCCTTTCAGTGAAGAAATTTTTCCCAATATCCGGTTTTTCTCACATGGGAGAAGGCATTTCCACAACCTCCTTTTGGGCAGTTGTAGGGAGTGATAAGGTCCCTCCACGAGCCTCCTTTTCTCTAGGCTGAACACCCCCAGCTCCCTCAGAGGTGATACCATATTCTTTAGCATTTGTTTCAAAAGTGACTGATTCAAGACAGAAAATGTCTTCCTAACAGGGAAGACTATGTACAAAACCCCCTGTGGGGTGAAAGGTTTCAGGAATTTTGTATTTGGTAGCTTGTGGCAGTTACCTAGGAACTAAGTAACTGGATATTGGGTTGAAAAGGACTTAAAAAAACACCTTGAAATCTATTTGGCAGTGGCCATTGTTCAGCTGATGCCTGAAGAATACAACTAAATTGGTTTGCTAAAATCCTTCAAATCTCTAAATACCTGATTTTATGCTATTCCAGTGGCACTTTAGTTACAAGACAAGCTGATTCCTGGTATGTAGCCCTTGGAAATACCCTCCTCATTTTCCACTAGGAGCTCAGATTTTCAGGTGTTTTTTGAAACTGTGCTTAGTAGTCAGACAAAATATGATGACATTCCTATTTAATAGGAGGATTTTCATGAAGAGCTGAGCATATGGATTGGAAATTGGCTTATGGAGATGTTGCTATTGGTATTTGAAAGTTAATTGCTAACAGTTTGTTTGTGATGCTCAGTGTTTTAAATTTACATTGTTGAGTTTGTCAGCAATCATGCATTTCCAGGATGTATAAATATGCATTATATGCAAACGAGTGTCTGTTACTGTAGTTTTCCAAGATGTAATTCTCTCCATTTTAATGCTTGTAGCTGTTTGTATTTCATGCTTTGACTTATAAATCAAATCAATCTGCAGGAGTTTGATTTCTGGGGATAGTGCAAAGGGTTGGCATTTTGTGTTGCTGTTGCTTATGAACACCTGCTATGTACCAGAGTGTACTGGAGGTTATAATTCTGCAAAATAAAGCCTTAAAGCATTAGCATAAATAAGCTAATGTAGCTTTTAACTGAAAATCCTGCCATGTGGTTTCCTGCTTAATTTTTGCACTCATATTATTGGAAGAGATTATTTACTGCAGTTTTTCAGATCTAATTTTTCAGGTTTAGATAGATGTTTTCTTCTTTTATTACACATTAAAATGTGGCCAGGTAAACTATTCAGAAGTGCCTCAGTAGCACAGATAGTTTTAATTGTCAGTCAAGTGTATTTTAAATTTTTAAATTAGCTTACAGAAATCTAGTCTGTAATGTCAGTAAAAAGGAATAAGACTAAGGTGATTCAACTGTAGTGATGGAAAGAACTTAACACAGGTATATCTCATGGTGCACTCATAAAACTGGAACAGGTTTCTAGAATCCTCATCATGTTGATATTAGTAGATGGCTTTACTGTTTAATAAATGTTAGGATAACTTTTCATCTGTACTAATTATACACAGTAAAATTCGTTTGGTTCTCTTCATGATTTTGCTATTACATTTAACTGTGCCTGTGCCTCTGTGTTCAGGAAACAAGTAAAAATGAATTTGAAAATAAATTTAGAAAGCGGTTAGAGAAAAATAATATGGAGGTGTTACAGTAAGTAGTATAAAAAGTAGTAACATTAAATTATAAGTATTGAGGAATCAAAATAATTTCATAAAATTATATTAATTTTGCATGATTGGTTTAATTTTAATTTTACTTTGGTGGTTCTACAGCATCTTAAGTTGGGTGATTGAATTCCAAAATACAATTAAAGAGGATTTTTGTTTGGTAGGATTTGGGATTTTTTTCCTTGACTGATTACACAAGTGAAAATATGAGGAAAGGGAAGGTCAAAGTGGATCTTCTGAGTCCAAAACAGGAAAAAAAAAATCCTTAACAGGGAATACTTTTTAAATATTAAATGCTATATTGTAGCTGTTAGTGGTAAGTTGTGGAATTAGTCATAGTTTAAAAAATCTTAGTTGTATGAAGGCTTCAAATTAATTACACTTTGTTTTAAAAATAAGCTTGGAGGATGGAGGTAAGAAAGAGGAAGGGAGAGTATTCAGTTGCTAGGGCATCATCAGGATGCTGCAGAAATGCTGTTGGATATTTGGGCTTTGGAGACAGAACATGGATAATCAGGCTTCCAAATCTCACAAATTTATTCATTTAGAAAGAACTTCTCAAATCTCTCACATAATAGTAATAATGTCTCACGTTAACTTTCTACCAATTTAAGAGATATCAAGATAAGGAAGAAAGACTACATAGTCTCTCCAGAGTAGAGAAAGGACATAATAAATTTACATTTGCAGTAGACAGGGAATTTATTTTTATATCTATGTCTAGATATCTATATGTATATGTGGAAGGCTTATTTTCCCAGGTGTGAGGTGAAGAAGGAACTTCACTGGAAACTCACACTTGGAAGCCAGTGTCTATCAGTTGAATGAGAAATCAGGCTGCATCAACTTAGAACGTATTTTCGTCACAGAACATGTTTTTGTTGATGAAGATTTGACACTGCTTTGCTGGTTGACAGTCAACACACTTTGTCTGCTTACTAACAGTAATTGAAAGTTGCAGTTTTCTCTCTGCCTACCCTGTTGTATTCAATTTGCTTTCAAGGGATGAAGAATCTTGCTTCTTCCTCTTGGTAAGGAAATACCTATTTAATTGGGCAACTTCAGAAATGGGAGATGGTTGCAGGAAAACATTATAATGGTCTTAATTGCTTCTCCTTGTATTTATTTCATTAAAAATATTGAGAGCTGTAAATGGTACTTTTAAGCACTATTTTCATACAATTCAGATGATAATGAAAAATATGTATTAGTAACCATGTTTACTTTGGTGTAATTGTGTCATGAGAGCTGTATGGAAAGCACCTGAGACATTCACGTGGATAGAAGTGGTGGAGCTCAGTTGAGGCCAGGAAACAAATCTTTGCACTTGGATTGAATTGTCCTTAAGAGGAAGAGTCCTGCCTTGCTGGACTTGAAGGAGCAAGGTTTGGACCCTGCTGGTGCAAGAAGGGATGTTAGGGAAGCTCTGGAAAGATCTTGAACATGATAGTGCATTGCTGTTAAGATCTGTCAGATGTTTATGAAGCCCTGAAAAAAAAAAATCCTAATTTTTTACCCAATATATTTCTTGATGGCACTTTTATTATTTTTGAGTTATATAAAACTAGGATGGAATGATACCTTTTCTCTCAAATGTTCTTCAATTTTAACTGGTTAGGTCCCAAATTTACAGAAAACTGTTGAAAGTTGTACTGTTCCTTCAGCAAATGAAAAGGATAAAAAGGTATGATGTGTATGTTCTGGAGCAGTATTTCTAATGATGGAATGGTGACAAACCATCTGTGCAGTTTTTGAGGACAGTGTGTTAGAGGCAGTGTTGCCTTGTACTCCAGTCTGTGATAAATAACATCGTCTCAGATCTCTAACAGCATCATGTGCAGGACTTGAGGGATAACCAAGAATTAGATGGAATAATACCCTCAGCACTTTCCAGTATTGCAGTGAATAGTCTGAAGATCTTTGATCTCTCAGATCTTCATGGCTGCTTCCACTGTCCAGAGTAATCTTGTCTTTTTGAGAGAAAGGGAAGAAAACTTGTCTTTTTCTGGTGTTAGTGTTGGTTTGTGTCTTCATTCTCCATTTAGAAGTTGGAATATGTCTGGTATACACCTGGATAGTTTAGGACTTCCAGTTTAGTTTCCTCTGACAGCAGTTCACAACCTGCTTTGCAAACCAGACAAACGTGGTGTGGAATTCATTGCTGGGGCTTGGTTCTAATCCACCAGCCAAACCAAAACGCTGAATTTATGCAACCTGAGTTGTTAGTTTTTCTGCTGGTGCTTTCTTACTCGATGGAGTGAATTTTTGACATTAATATGTTCAGCATTTCTCATGTTCAGTGTTGTATTGTTGCTGTATTTTATTGATGGTTTCAAGGTAAAGCTGTAGCTCCTGCTGCTGCTGTTCCTGAGAAGCTTCATTTGTACCATGTGCTTCAGTCACCTCTTGTACTTGCCATTTTCCTTTCCTCTTTTGAGAGATGTGCCATAAGAATGAAATGGGTGTGGAGGAAAGACTAATTGAGTTGAGACAGCAATAACTGGACATTTCATATGGTAAAACTGCTTTAGGCAACTGTGTAGAGTTCTGCTAGAAATACCTAGATAGACATAGTTCTGTGCCTGTTAGCACCAGAATGCAGGTGACTCTGAGGACGTGTCACTATTCAGAAGTGACATTTCTTAGAATTTCTGCCATAAAAAGTCATTTCTAAATAGTAATAGCTAAGGGAATCCTTGAGAGGGTATTCTGGTCACCTTTTAGGATTACAGGTAACAGATCTGTTTATATTATCTATTTGAGAGTACAATAGATTATAATTCTAGGAAGATTGCATCATTTTTCTGTCTCTTATAAAGCTTTCACACAGGGGTCTCAGTTGTTTTCTGAGATCATTATCTGTTTTACAGACATTAACTGAGATGAAGGGATGAAAGTATGTACCAAAGAAATCTCTACTAAGCAGCAGCAGAACTGGGCATTAAATAAAAATCTGTAAGATACGAGAAAATATGTGGATCTTGTCTTGATATGCTGGATTTCTGCTGTCCTGCTGTAAGCTGAATTCCAGAACATGCTGTTGTAGTGATTCACAGAAGCGCTGAGAACAGATACTCAATGTTGAAGACAATTATGGAGTTATGAGAAGCTTCATTGCAGTGATTGTTTTCTTGGACACTCTGTTTACTGTTAACAGATGCTCTTTGTTGTCAGAAGCTCCTGAGTGTGAAGATCTGACAGGAGTGATGGAAAGAGGCTTATCCTTGTGGAAGAGTTGTCTTCAGATGTGATCTTATCAGTCAAGGTCTATCATATAGGAACTCTCGCTGGAGAAATTCTCATTTGTTCTTTCTGCTTTGCTGTTCTGTGCAATTTTGTGTAAAAGGACAAAGGTGGTGCTTGTGGAGCTGCTCTTGGCACAAAAGGAAACCTTGGTGTTTGTGAGGGTTTTATTGTCACTTTCTGAAACTGTTCTGGCTTCTGTCGAAAGGGATCAGTCCCAAAATTACTTGTGATACCAATATGCAAAAGAAAAAGCAGAAATTTGGGGCAGTTTTTCCCTAATAAGCATTATAGGAAGCTGAACTGGTTGCAAAGGCTGTTTTTGTTTTTCATCGCTGAAGCTGAAGAAAGTTTCACATCACTCAGTGCTTAAACCAGGCTTGTCAGTGCTTAAGTCTGGGATTTTCCAGTAAACTAGGAGCATTCAGTCAGAGACCTTTTAATCTCCCCTTAGCAGGCAGGCTCCCTGACACACTGCTTCTGCTTCAAACACACACATGGCATAATGACCATTCTAAAAGATGCCTGTATCAAATAAAAAGAGCTATGACAATCACATGAATTAATTACAATATATTTTTAGTACCTTTATGCATTTTTGGAAGTACACTTGCACTGTATGGTTGAGCTGCCTGTTTAGGATTGTCCCAGAAGTTGCCTAGTGACCTCTTCTGATATGGAATCATAAAATGATTAAGGTTGGAAAAGACCTCCAAGACAAGTCCAACCTTTGACAAAGCACTACCTTGTCAACTAAACTACAGCACTGAGTGTCACATCCAGACACTTCTTGAACACTTCCAGGGATGGTGACTCCACCACCTCCCTGGGCAGTTCTTCCCAATGCCTGACTTCCTTTTCAGTGAAGAAATTCTTCCTGATATCCAGTCTGAATCTCCCCTGGTACAGCTTGAGGCTGTGTACTCTCATCCTGTCACTTGCTGCCTGGGAGAAGAGACTGACCCACACCAGAGCCTCCTTTTAGGGACTTGCAGAGAGCAGTAGGATTCCCCCTGAGCCTCTTTTTCCCCCAGGCTAAACACTCCCAGCTCCCTCAGCTGCTCCTCCTATGACTGACTCTCGAGACCCTTCCCAGCTCTGTTGCCCTTCTCTGGACACTCTCCAGCACCTCAATGTCTGTCTTGTAGTGAGGAACCCGTGAGAGTTGTGTTGAAACTACCATTCTGTTGATATCTGTTGCAAGGGAATATTCAGTATCTCTCGGCAGAATAAGCTAATAGTTAATATAGTATAAAAGGTAAAAGTTCTTTGACTTTACCATCATGTCAAGTGCAGTTACTCCTGTTTGGTTTTTTTTCATAAACATTTGTTCTATTATGGTTCATCAAGATACTTTCAGAAACAAATCAGCTTAGCAGAAAAGCCTGAGAAATTGAGGTCATTTTCCATAGGAGCTTTGAAGGTTTGTGTTGAATACTCTCTAAATTAAAGTATTTTAAGTCACTTCTCACAGAACAGTAATTCTAGAAAAATGGCAGGAAGCTTCCCAGTCCTCTAGTTTACTATATAAAGCCTGGGAGAAGCACTTCCACTTTATCGGTGATGCTGTGCTAAAATCTGAGCTTGCTCCTTTCTCTCTAAAGCTTTCTCTCAGCACAGAAACCAGGCACTTCCCTGGCCTTAGTTAAACTACTTAAGCCTCACTTCACACTTCCTCTGAACTGTAGGATTACTGCCCAGCCCTCAGCAATTAGAAACAACATACTTAAGTTTATTGTTGTTTGCTAATCCTTCCATAGCATTAAGCAGTTCTGAGTTTTTATGCTGACATGGAAAATCAAAGCATTTTTTCTTTGCCATCTCTGTCTTCTCTCTTGTCAGCCCAAAGCCATTCTGCTGGAATGGGAATACCATTACCTTTGGTTCTGGCTGTAAATACCATGGGATATTCAGACTCTGTTACAAGTGAAACAAAAAATTTTTTTTTAAATTTTTTTCACCCAGAACTCTTTACAGCCATCTGTATTTTCCCTTTTCTTTGGGTCTCTAGGTTTTCTCATCTGAAGCTTTGGGTTTGTTTACCACACAGTTGAATAGAGAACATTGGCATTGCTCTGAGAGCACGAATGAGGTAGAGCAGGGAGTACTGAATTGCAGTGGGAAACTTTACTTCCCATTATACCTTGTACTTTTCAGACAGATTATTAATTTCGAAGGGTTTGTCTGTTAATAAATGAATTGTGATACACTTTCAGTACGAGTAAAAGGTTCCTTCCTTTCTCATGTTTATTTGTTTTGCAGGTTATGTGCTGTAAAATGAGTCATTTTTTTGTTTAATAGATATATCAGATCTATGAAATGACACCCCACAAAGTCATTCTGACAGGATTGACAGATACAGGGATGGGGCTCAGCTGCTTCAGGCTTCTAAACTTGATGACAGCATTAAAATAAATAAGTGCTGTGTGGAAATATAGTGAATGTCAGTTTTCAGTTCATTGTCAGAACAAAGACTTTTATTACTTGCTGCTGCAGGGAAAAAATATTTCTTATTCAAACTTTACCCTTCTTATTCTGGGGTCCTCATCACATCAGAAACCATAGAGAACAGGTTTTACAGAGATACTTTTTTGTGGGTCTTCATACTGCATTCTGGTTAAGTTTTTGTTTAGGAGGTATTATACCAGCAATTAGAAGTACTCATCCAGACTTGTTAGATCTGCATTTGCACACACCAGGCCTGGTTATTTCATAGGATTGAAAACCTTTTAGTTAAGGGGGAAAAAAAAAAGACAACCAAACTAAAACACAAACAACCTGAGCACAACAAATTCTTTTGTTAGTTTGGAAGTAATTGTGATGTGTTGTTTGTTTTATATAAATGCTTTACCTGCTAATTCATGTTAAGGCTATAAATTGTTTATTTGTTAGCAATCAATCTAATGTTAGGAACATTTTGTCAGTATCAGTAATTACTTGTTAGTGATCATGTATTAGTGATTTCCTTCTCACTCAGAAGGTAACGACTTGGTAACATCAATTTGTAGAGTATTTCAAAATATTGTCAACCCTGAGTCTGGCTGAGGTTAGAAGGAAAAGGAAAGAGACCATTTAGGCACTTGCTGCTGATGTCCTGCAAACTGTGTAAAAGACTACACATAGCTAGACTTACATGAAGTACAAAAGCATAATGGAGTAGTGTGTAGTAAGGATTGTTCTTCAGTTTCCATTCGGGGGTCTTAATACAAATATAAATACCATTATGAAATGGAGGACTGGTTTAGGCCATGATATGTTATTCATACATACTTTCAAATCCCAACAAGTACAGATTTCAGCTTTTAACATAGTTCCTATTGTCATTTCTTACCTACCTGTTAAAATGATAGCATTTATATTTGTGTTATTTTGTCTTGCTTTGAAGACACTTCAACTTGTACACTCAGAGCAGCTGTATAACCCTTCAGTCAGCAAATTCTGCCCTTTATTCACTCTTATCAGTGAATTTGAAGCTACAAAGGCAGATCTTGGTAATGAAAAGGAGTTTATAAGACAAATGAATTGGTTCAGTACCTACACCTCCAATTTTTTCATTAACACTTGTGAGATCTTTAACCTTCCCATAATGTTAAATGAAAAATTCCCACATGTACAATGTGGATGAGGAGCTGAGTGATGAAAAAATCCTAAATGAAATTAAATATGGTTTCTAATTAATAAACCACCAGGACCTCAGTTGTCACTGTCACACAGATACTTATCTTTCTTAGGGCATGTCCTATATTCTGCAAGCTTTCTTTTCGGAGGTAGAATGTGTAATGAGCATTTCTTCTCATACCTGCTTTCTTTCTTGTTCCCTGCACGCCCCTCCTGCCCCGCAGTGGAGCAGATTACTACGACTACGGTCACGGCCTGAGTGAAGACACCTATGACTCCTACGGTGAGTGGCTTTATGAGCTGAACCACTGCAGCAGCAGACTCTTGGAAAAAGTGTAATGAAAGAATAATTTCTGTGAGGCAAGCCTCAGTCCTGCAGTGGATAACAGCTGCTCAGGGATTCCTGTGCTGTCACAGAGCTCCTCGTGTGCTTATTGAGAAAAATGCCCTCTGTGCTCTGTTAGCTAACGCAGTCATGGGAAACTAAAACCAGAGAAGTAGGGAAAATAAAACTTAAATCATGATGCAAGCACCCTTTTCGTGTCACATTCAATGAGATGTAAGAAAAGAAATGGGGATGTAGGACCTTTTTCCAGGAACTTCTGGCTGCCAGAAGCAAATGTTTCTAGTGCGGCACAGCTGGCATTGAGACTTGGTACAAGGTAAGAATATGCTGAAGCTCCCAGCTGAATTAGGGCCTAATTGAGTGTGGTTTAGCCTTGTATGGTCTTTTTGTATGAGTTCATTTTCATGCATCAGTCTTGGGAAATCAAGCAGGGAGTCATTATGTAAAGGTTAGGGAAGTACTTTAGGTAGCTAATAGACATGAGGGCACTGGGTTACTCTGTATAGAGACAAAACAATGCGTAATGAAGCAAGAAACATATGCCAGTGGTAAAGATCACTTCTTTTCTAATATAGAAGTGTGGTAGTGACAGGTTTAATTAAAGAAATCTGTTATGGGTTAGAAGCATAAAGCATATTAAAAGGTACCTTTGCTTAAGGGATAAATGTTAAGTCTCTGGCTAGAGATCAGAGAAATCTAATCTAGTTCTCTCCAATCTCAAACATTTGAGGGTTGTTTGTAGCCTGCGTAAAAGTTGTGATTCTGAGTAATGAATGCTTCAGTGATTTTTAGAGCTTTACTTGAAATTTTTCGAGATCTGTTTCTTCCATTCCATTTGGAAGTGCTTCCTGCTGCAAACTAAAATGACCTCAACCAAGTTGTGATAAATGCACCTAATGCAGTAGTTTGCCCAGCATATCTGCTTAAACTAATTATTTTGCTTAAGGGGAAAGTCAGCTCATCAAAGGAAGAGGTCACTTGAAATTCCTCTGTCCCCCAGCACTTTCAGTTGGTGTTGGTAGATATATAGCTTAAATCTTTATTTCAGTGTTAAAATAAACTGTTTGCCATTATAAACCTGATATTTCTAAGACTATTTCATTAATGCGGAATTGATGGGGGAAAAATGTATGAAACTGCTTAATGTACATAGACTGATGGGGAAAGATATTGATTGCAGTATTTAAGGTTGAAAATATGGATTTTTCATTGCTTTTGCATTTAAAATTGGTTTTCTATTTATCAAAGCACAGCCACTCAGAATATTAAGTGATGTATTTACTCAAGTTGAGAGAAAGACTATAAATACCTTGAAGAATGATTATGGGTTGCAGCCACTGAAGTTTTTGCACATATAAAGAGTTACACATTTTATTTCTTAAGTATATCACTTAAAAGCAGAGTTAGAGATTAATAACCATCTTTACTATATGTAAAGAACATTGGGTGCCTCTAAGTAAGACTGCGTAGTGGGCAGGTATTTGTCTAGTGCTGGCCAGGAGGAAACTCAGGCTCCCAGGAGGTACCTGAACTTTTCTTCTAAGAAACTCAGGTGACAACCCAGGGGATGTAGGAAAAATACCTGTATTTTTAGGATTTGGAGCCCTGAACAGCACCAAAATGAAAACTGATAAACAGTGAGGTAACTCTTTACCGTACTGATTTGATCAACTGCTTGAAAAAGAGCAAATATTCCCCTTAAATTGTAACCAAGACTGCTTTTTGCATTTGAGTAGTTCTTGCAGCAGTGTTTAAGAGGTAGGATATTTTTAGTTCTTACCCCTCAGTCAGCTGCCCTTACTGTTAGGCTCAGGTTTTTCTTCTTTTTCAATGTAAGCCTTGCTTTCTGTGTGATGAAGAGTTTGCTTCAAGAAGTTGCTTCTCATGTGTTACCAGATACCTGTGGAACTTGCCTGAGGTGCAAGTTTAATTCTTTCAGACTTATGCTGAATTTGAACTTGTTCCTTTTACCTCCTAGGCAAATGTCCTGACCACCTGGGTATGATTTATAACCTGCACTCTGCAGGCAGCCACCTACCACCTACATTATTAAAAGTGCTTAGGATGAGGCTTCTGTGAAGGGATTGTGAAATTGAACCCTTGGCATACAGGATTCTTGTCATCTAATTTTAGATATCCCATGTTGGAGCAAGTTGCCTGAGCATTCAAAGTATAGGGGTTCTTTGAGTTTGATTTTTATTTTTTTTAATGGACTAGAAAGACAAAGTGATGCCTACATTTTATTCTCCAAAAATAACTATGGAAACACATACACTGTTTTAAGGTGGTTTTGCTTTTTGGGATTTTTTTTTTTTTGTGCTGCTTTTGTATTTTCTCACAGGGGTGACACAGTACACTGATTGCTTTACTTCATTCAAGTGTACCTAACTACTGTTTCATTATACTCTTCATTTAATACTTTGTTTTCCCTCTCGTAAATGCCTGGTTCAGCAGGTCTGACTCTCATTTAAGATAATAATTTTTGCTACTTTTTAAATATTTATTACCATTAAAAGGTGGCAGGATTATGGATCATTAAATATAGCACAAAGTATTTTACAAGCTTACTTTATAGTCGAAATTCAAACAGGTGATATTCTTTGTCCTTTTAATTTTTTTTTAATCTGCCCTCCTATTTCTTGCCTTGTAGGGGAGGTGAATGTTTGCAGAGAAATGCAATACTGGCCCTACGATGCTGAAAGCCACAGGTGTTTGTAGTGATACCTGAGGCTTGGATTATGTTTGAATCAGGCCTAAATTGGTCCTGATGCGGAGAAACTTATTTCTGAGGGCAGTTTATTTCCTTATCCATAATTCATACCCTCCTTTCATTTCATCCCAGTGTAATTATTAGTATATCTGCTACTGGAGCTGACATTTCTGTGCATTTGCAACAGCTGAATTGCCAGAGCCCTAAATATTTTTGCCGTTAGCCTGTCACACTCACTGCTCTTATGTGCTGAGAAATCATTGTGGGATAGCTCAGATAGATGGGTTGTACCCAGATGTTTTGTTTCAAGTGTTTGACTTCATTTTGTACCCCTTGGTTTACTTAAACAGACTGTGGTTCTCTAATTCACAATTAAATAATTAAAAGTAAGCACAGCATCTGAGAACTTTGGAAGGGCTCTGACCATATTTTCTTTTCTTGTAGGGCAAGAAGAATGGACCAACTCACGACACAAGACACCTTCTGCAAGGACAACAAAAGGAGTCTACAGAGACCAGCCATATGCCAGATACTGATTGTACTGTCTGATGTTGTGAAATATCCAATCTCCACCAGTCCTGTATACTGTTCAAAGTAATTTTTTCTATGAACAATCCCTTTTTATTAACTCAAAGTGCATAAAAAATCTGAATGGATGGACTGAACTTAAAACATTTTGTTGAAAGAACAACCTGGACAGAAAGATATGTAAAACAAGGAACTTTGTTATTTCCAAACTGTGTTTGAAAAAATAGGTGATCAAAAAAATAACCTTTGATTAACTAGTGTTAAACAAAAAATAGGTTTACTAAATACGTTAGTCCATTCTTTTTAACATAAGCGTAACCTTTTATTTTAAAGGTTTTCAACAATTTAGTTTTTAGCTTTTATTTTCAGTCATTTGCTAGATTTTCTCTTTGCAAACATGCGTAAAAAGGGAAGCAGACTACAAATGCGAATAATGTGGTATTTTGTAACTCAAGTCTTGAAATGTTCTGTAGTGTTAAGCAAAGTTTTACCCTTGCTTGATACTAAATAAACTTTTGAAAGAAAATCAGTGTGTGTGAGATTAATTTTATGCTTTATCTTATAATAAAACTTCATAAATAGTAGTAAACAGGGAGAAATGTTTAACAGTGATCAGCATAAAAGGCTCATATTAAACATTGTGCACCTTCTTTTAAAACAAAATGGTTTAAACCTAAATGTATCTCTCTATATACTCACAGTAGATATAAATGCTGTTTAAAATATCCAAATGGTATGGATCTGCTTGAGTGCCACATTAAATCAAAATACTTTTGTTAAAAAATGGTTTAAAATAGCTAATGAATTTTCTGGAAAAGATGTGACTAGTTTTCACCTTGTTGAGCATTTTTTCACTAGTGCAACTTTGGAATTTTTATGAGAATTTTGGTACCTTAATGACCACCTCGCTCCGTGCTGGAAGCAATAAACACAAAGCTTTTAAAGACTTTCTGACTTGACTAATTGAGGTCGCTTTCGTCAGAGGCAGAGGATGTGTAACCCTTAAAACGGTCTTCATTTGCAAAGGTAAATAAATCAAATAAGATTTTAATCTCACTTAAGTTATCTTAATATAACCAATAAAAACAGGGAGGGCTACAACTTAGAAAGTGTCATTTTAGAATGTAGGAAAGACTTCGAGGACACCTAAATTCTCATTTTAAAACGTTTAATTTGTATTAGTCATCTAAAAAGCCTTAGCTTAGCTAGTTAAATTTGGACAAACTATTCCCTATTAAACAACTGTAAAACCTCATAACCAGTAGTTTGTAATATATTATTTTTCCATAAATTCTAGTAACTTAAACATTGCAAATGTTATCTAAAGCCTTTTTTTAAGCATTATTTCTATTAATTATAGTTTGATTTATGTTGTTTTCTTTAGTTTTTATTTGAAATTCTTTGAAATTTAGTAAAAATATATTTTTTTTCTCTCTTGTCAGGAGACTCACCTCCTTGGACAGCCAAGAGAACAAAAACCCTAATCTTCTGATGCTTTGGTGAGTATCTTTATTCATCTGTGAAATTATGGGATAAATAACAGAGCTTTTGATCAGCTCCTTAATGCTGCAAAAGGCTTTTAATTTAGGTATCACTGGCTCTGTACAATTCTGGGTAGGAAAAGTAATAGTTTTAATTATCATTAATTAAATCATTAATTTTAACTATCATTAATCTGGACATTAAGCTGCCACAGTGTGTGGACACTCCCCTGGCAGTTTATTCAAAGGTGTACGTAGCTTTGACAGCATTTCAACCAATTAAGTCCTCATTGGACAGAGGAAGCTGAAGAAAATGAATGTAATTTGATGCTAGTAGTTTTCAAATGGGAATTTAAAACTCTAATCTGGTCAACAAACATGTCTAAAATTTGAAAAACACATTTTGTAGATTGATTTTCAAAGTCAAGCATTTCTGCACCAGTTGCAGACTGATTTTTGGCACTAATTGAAGGAGAGCAAATCCATTAAGAAACATTAGCTGAAGAATAGCTGGCTCTACTGTTTTTGGTCAATTCAATATATAAAGTAAGAAATAATTTAACTGTATTTATGCTCAGATGGTATATATTTTAAATAAAACAGATTTTTTTTCCTAGTTGGAATGGTAATTCTTCCTGCTAAGCTCATGATCTCAGTGCCTTCAGCTGACAAGGCTCAGATAAATAGAGCTCTATACTGTGAAATATTGAATATATTGCACTGCCTCTGTGTACTGCAGTAAATTTAAGAGGCTGCTGTCACAAGCTAAAGGAACCTTTTGTACATACAAAATGGCTTTAGAACAATTTTGAGTGTTTTAAAGGCTTAAATCAAAGGACTCTTTTAGGGTAGTAGAGCTTGGAGAAGATTTCTGCCCTTTGGGGCTCAGAGGGCAGAGATTTAATACCAGCTGCTAGAACTGCTATGGCAAAACTGAATATATAAATATCTTTAAAAAATATTTTTAACAGTTGGCCAAATCTCTCTTTCTGTTCACATCTTAAATCACATAATATGATGAATTACATAGGAAGTGTTCATCTGAAAATATGAAGTATTAAACATTCAGAATGAAACTTGAAGGGTTGAAACGAAGATATCTAGTAGCAAGTATGGATAGTAGATAAGTAAATGAATCAGAAATGAATTCAGTGTTCTGTAATGTTTATGCAACTCTTTTATTTAATGCCATATTTTCTTAGTGCCTCCAGTATGGAGGATGAATGTGTCAGCATGTGTGATTTGTGTCACTTCTCTGCTACTGTGCTCTGAAGTGCTACAGAACCTTAAATTGTTTTAGGTTTCCTCTGGGGGGGGAAATGTGTCTCCCTGATAACAGAGGCTGTTGAAGTGCACCATTGAATGGTTACCATATGAATTAAGTCTTCCCTCTTTCAATGCTCCACATTGATACTTCTTATTTCTACTAAGACAACGTGTTTCCATGCCTCTTCAGAAAATGTTTTATCAGTTTTCATGTCCTATGTGTTTATGCACAATAAACCACATTGGTTCAAACAACTGGTATTAGATATTCTTCAAAATTATATTTTTGCAGTGCAAAACTTCTCTTGACATTTCTTAAAATAACATGCACTAGCATTGTTCTGCTACTGCATTTCTCTTGCGGGTATTTTTTTTCTGTGGAGTAATCTCTTAAATCCATTAGATTAGAACAGAGGGAAAAATAATCTAAAAAGGTCTCAAAAAAAAAATGTAGAAGGCAACCTTTCTTCCATTGAGACAGACTTACTTAGAAGTGTGTTTTCGTTCTAGTAGAGTTTTGTACTCTGACAGTGGTGTATTACTGCATGTTACTGGTCAAACAATAATGCTAATGGTCATAATTAATCATATCAATAATTCGCCTTTATTGAACTTGTTTATAACATTTGCACTGAATTTCAGTGGTAGGAATTTCTGCAGTGGTTTCCATAGCTCTGTATTTAATATATGCATAATTGTCTCATTCCACTGCATGTAATCTGTCAGTCTTCAGAGAATTCAGGGTCCCTAATCTCAGGATACATACAAATGAATTGCATTTTGCTCTTTTTCAGGAACTTCTGCCATGTTAATTATGGACTGCTTAGAGCATTGTACTTACCCGTGTGCCCAGACACCGACAAGACGGAGTATGAAAATCCTGCTCAGTATTTCTTGTATGAAAGCCTTAAAGTGTACAACAGTATACACTTTTTAAAATAATTGTATATTGAAACTCTTAATTGTATAGTGATGCAACAATGTTTTATTTGGAGCATAATAAAGAATTTCCATCTAAGTTCCTGTTACAAAGCAATAATGCAACCTCCCATTCTTTAGTGACTCTTTTTAGCCTTATGCAGCAAGTGTAAGAGAGTGTGTGAAGTCTCATGACTTTAAATGCTTTTGGAAATAGCTTGTCTACTGTATGAACAACATGGATAAGTTAAAATGAAGACTGGTGTTTTATGCTGAAGCTTTTTTTAATAGCTAATTGTAAACAAGTCTGCTCAAAACAAGACTCTTGGGTAGAAATAATGCTCCAACTTCCATTTCCTTCAAAAACTTGTATAACATGGAGGTGTTTAATCCCTGTCAATTATACTATGCTGCTTATTCTCTTTCACTTGGTGTTTGATGCATAGAAATCTTTTCTCTAATACACAGTCACAGATTTTCTAGTAGTAGTCTTGGATGAGGCTTTTACACCTTGGTAAATCTTGTATCCAACAGTCATGTCTCCTCAGTGCTTTTTGTTTTATATTAATTGTGATTGTGATAATTTGTAACAGAAATAAAATTCTGATAGTTTATTTTCTTGTGTTCTTTTTCATAAATACTGCTTGCCAAACATGTGTGTCCCATTCCTCAGGTATGGTTTCATCAGCTGTATTTTTGTTCACTGAACCTCAGATTCATCCCAACAAAAGCACAGTTTTGTTCTGTGGTGTTCTATTTTGAAAATAATACCAGTTGATAGTTTCACACCAAAATGCTGCCTCTTCAATAGGTTTTCATAACTTCTAATTTCATATACTGACTACTGAAAAATGTCTTTGAAATTGTGGGGATGTGGCTAAAATTAAGATTTCCTGATAACTGTGGCACTGATCAAATTATCTTGAGTAAGACAATTTTTAGTGGATTTCAAAAACTGACCATAAAAAAGTGTATTTTTAGCCTTCAACTATTTAAAGTGATTTTATCAGTTAATCTCACAATCTGGAGAGGTTTTCCCTGCCATCGTCTCTCACTGTGCTAAAACTGTGTTTCTGAAATGTTCTCTACAACCAGCAATCGTAATTATTTAAATAAATTAAAGCAAAATAAAAAAACCTTTGAATAAGCACAAGAGATGTATAATAATGATTCCCTTCAGACTGATAGGCTGGAGCCTCTGGTGTGGAACAGCACCTGACATTTTAACTGCAGACCAAGTTTAAAAACTGTATATAGATACTGTGTGGGGAATTTAGATAAGCAGAATGCAATTTCACTGTCTGTAATTTGGACACCAGGATTACCAACACAAGCTCATTTGAGGAGTGCTGTGAACTGTTCAAGGAGTAAAGTAGCACCTTCCACTCTGGAGTCACGAACAACAGAGCTGCTTACTGGCAATACTGAAATATTTTGCTAGTAATTATGTGGCTATCAGAGCTATCAGACAAATGTGGTTTTCCTGAGGTCTTGTCTGATTGGGGAGGGGCCTAATGGGAACCAGTGGGGTCGAAGTGGGCTGACTGTGGCCATCCAGCTGTTGGTGTCACAAATACTTTGCTTCATTTCACTACAAAGTTAAGGACTGACTGTCTCCGGCCATTGCAGCCTGGACTTCAGGCCCTTCCAACAGCAACCATTTTCTGATTCTGTGGGTCCATTTCTGCTACTTTTTATCAATACTAGGTAAAAACTTACGTCTCGTGATTGTGTTTTGAGTGAAATCTGGGTCTCATTTGTCATTTGCTTCAAGAGCACATGTACATGCCTGTGCTGCCCTCAGCAGCATCAATTTACTTAAAAGGTTTGGAGCAAAGACATGAGCCTGCTGCTTCAAACGAGCCTTTCCAGTTGTGTCTCTTAGCTCTTTTGGAGATGACCCCACACTGAGGTAAATAATAAATGTATGAAATAATGTTCCATGACTATGAATTAGAACATACTTTGAGGTCATACATCTTTCTGAATAATGTTGCAGAGGATACATTTTAAGTTGGAACTTCATCCTTCTGGAAATGAAGGAACTGAAAATTTAAAAGATCAAAATGCAAAGTTAATATAAATTTATATATATATAAAATAATTTGTGATAAGTAGAATCAAATCTCTTATTGAGTGGTTCTGTTCCCATTTCCCCACACAGAATTTTGCAATCTTTTTTAAACTATTTTAGCATTTTGATTGGATTTTTGTATGAAGTTCACAAACATTGTGGTAAAAGGCTGAATTTGTAGTAGAATTTCCAGGTTATCAATGTCCAAGAACACTGGTACTGTTGCAGCTGAAGTAAATGTACTCCAAGAATCTAAATATCTTTGACTTTTTAACTTTATGAAAAAGACTAATTGGATGAAGGGGCTGAGAATTATTTTCATAAGCTCAGCAGTTTTGTCCAAGACAGCTGCATTTGTTTAATGGGGAGAAAAACCCCTTTGGTAATGGAAATTATTGAAGGTACTTAGTATTAAAGCAGATACTGTGAAGATAAATGTTTGTGCAGCCTCAGATACTTCATTGTGCATTGACCCTTGTCTTCAGGCAGGCTTTCTACACAATTGCAAGTCAAGAGAACATCTCTGGCAAACTTGGATTTTAAAGATGCTTAAGCTGTAGCCAAGGGCCAAAATAAAGCTGCTTTGCTGTGTAGATCTTTTTTTACATTTGTCATTGGGAAAGTATTAAAAAGGTATGAGATGTGGACATTCCTAAAAATAGCACATTAGGGAACAGGCTTAATGGAAACTTTCACTTTCTGGTCAAAGGTGTACTTGAAAAATATGAAATTAAAATAATTTCTATTTAATAGAGGTTTATGGTAAAATTTCTCAGAAATCTGTATATCCAGTAGTTAAAATAACTCATGGTCTTTCAAGATAGCCACTGAGCTAGAATTCCTGACTAACCAAGATTCTGATCTTACTGCCCAGAGAAAAATCAAATGCAAATCAGTCCTTGGAGTATAGTGTCTGCTTTTGCAAAACTAAATGCTAAACCAGTTCTTCATGCTTAGAACCATTTGGTATGCAATAGCTTAAATGATTTTATGTTCTTACTGAAATTTAGAATTATAAAAAAAAAAAGTTTTCACCTGAAGTGAAATCCTGGCCCCTTTGTAAAGATAATGGGAAATTGTGAGGTCTTTCTTACTGACCTCCCCAGAGTGATTTTTTCTCCCTCTTACCCAAAACGTAGTGAACTGCTCCAAATCTTTACTCAAGCAGTAACCCGTGAACTCAATTTTGTTACCTTCGATGGCAGAAGAGAAAGTGGTAAATTGTATTCTTGCTGCTGATCTGGTTGTGAAAGACACTGATGTCCTAAACATTTTATGAAGATACACTTTTTATTCATTTGAACACTTGCCTTGGTTTTTTTCATTCTTCTACTAAGAGTTGGGGTTTCTTAGTGTGGAGGTAGCTGTCTGTTGTCTTTCCTATTGAAAGAAAATAAGTAGACTCCATGTCAGAATTAACTACTCTTATTAAGATATATTTTAAAAAAAATGAGGAAAATACATTTTTTTCTAAGTTCAGTCTTCTGATAGTGCAATTACCAGTTCAAAAATCCATGGATGAAGATGCTCTTGCTTCAGCTGGTGAGACTGCTGCAGAATTACACTGCTAAACATGCATTCAATACATACAATATAAGTATTTATTATTTAGGAAATGCAATAAACCTTTCAGGATAGTTAATTACAGCTTGAAATCAAAAGAGAAGACTATATAGCCTGTAGTGAATTCTGCCTGCATGCATATTGGAAATCATCTGTCTAATGTTGATTATCAGAATTAGCCACATGTGAAAATTGACCTTAATCTGTTAGCAGAAATTCACAGATTCACAGAATATTCTGAGTTAGAAGGGAACCACAAGGATCCTCTAGTCCAACTCGTAAGTGAATGGCTCACACAGGGATTGAACTCACAACCTTGGTGTTCTGAGCACTGTGCTTTGATCAGCTGAGCAAATCTCAATCATAAGCAATTGATAAGACTGCACAAACCTGCTTTCAAAATTCAAAATTGGAGCATATGCACACACTTTCACTTTTTTACGGCACTTGAGGTTCTAACTTGAAATGGCTTGAATAGAAAATTCCCTTAGATATTTAAAATACTCCAGTGATGATTTTCTCATACAGCATATTAATAAGAAAAGTGTGTGTGGTTTTTTCATTATTCACTTTAAGACTATATTTCTTTTTACATCAGAAACAGGGGCCCTCTAACACTGACAGAATTAAGGAACTATAAATCAAGAAACCAGAGGTGATCCTCGGGCAGTTACTCCTCTTGAAAGAACTGCAGGATAAATGCATAAGGGATTGTGGTAAAGTTTTGTGGTGTGTTTTATGGTGGTGACCATGAATTTCATTCACCTTATTACACTAATTACAGCTTTGAGGGAATGAAAATGTAAAAATAATATAAGCATATTACAGAACAGGAAACTAGTGGGGAAGAGAGATTGTTAAAAGCAGACTAAATGCTGGAAGGCATTTTGGATTTCAAGTTCTGGAATAGAAGAGGAAAGCCTCCATGTTCCAGAGCATATCTTCCCTAAGATAGCTTGCGAAGCCATGCAATAGCTGCTAATCTTTAAATTGGTTTTTTTGGTTTGGTGGTTTGTTTGCTTTTTTTTTTTTTTGTCTAAACTATTCCAGCTATTATTCCCTGGAGTTCACTCTGGATTTAGACATATTTGTTGTTAGGAAGTTGAAGTGCTGTATCCTAGTCCAGAGAGGCACGAGAAACATAGGTCACAGTTATGGTCTGTAGTAACTTTTTTTTTCCTACCTGTGTGTAACTGCTCTGGCATTAAAATTCCTCACATGGTAGGAACAGCAGCACTAATTTTTGGTGATATACTTCAAAGATATAAGCATATAACTTTCGTAAATGCCACAATCAATATCCCTCTGAAAGGTCACTTTGTGTACTGAATAATATTTATATGCGTGTGTACGTAATTTAACGTATTTGGTAAGGGCCCTTCAGAAGAATAATTCAAAGGACAGAAGATGATATCTTACTGTGAGAGACTTAAAAAGCTTGATTATGGTTTATAATTGCTCGCACAGGGAGAAAATAACAAGTACTAAATGACTCTAATCTAGTAGAGAAAAAAAGTAAAAACTAATGCTGAGTAAAAACCCTGCAGTCTTAAATGAGAAATTAGGCTCAAATGAGAGTGATTAACCACAGCAGCAAGCTACATGCAAAAGAGTGGGCTTCTCTTGGTTTTCCTACATAGCAGCTAGATTGAATGATGTAATAACTGTGTCTGAGCTTGAAAGTCATGGATCAGTGATTGTTGTGTAATAATTCTAACCCTCTTTTTTTTTACTGATTTTCAGACTAGCAATCTATGAGAGTTAAGATGATCAAAAATCCTTTTATTAAACGGGATAAATGCTATTTTTCTGTGTTTGCTGTATATGTATTGCACAGATCTTACTGCCTTTACAAACTGAAAGTGATGTAAGTTATTTCCTGATCCTGACATACCAACACAGCTCTTGTTCCTCATGCAAGCTGCATTTAGAAATGTTGGTAATTCCTGTGGTTACCTTAAAAATTACACTATTTGAAAAACTCCATCTACTTATTAAATTAACAGAATGGTCTAAATTTTGTTAAAGGAACAAGTTGGATTTTTCAATTCTGACTTATGTATCTACAGCTCAGATGACAAACTCTTGACTGTTTGCCCAGGCTCCCCTTATCATCAACCAAGAGAAACAAGCCCAAAGGATAAATCAACTTTTTGAGAGATAAATGCCTTGAGCTCAGGGGACTGACTCACCCTCTGAAAGCACCTGGCTCCTCCCCCTTGACTCATGTGGGTGATTAAACTTATTTGGATGTTTAAACCTTAAATGTCTGAAATAAAGCATGATGAATCCCACTCATATTTCTCTTCCAAAACCACCTATACTGATACCTTGAAAACAGCAGCAATTGATGGTGTCTGGGAATAAAGGGATACTCAGAGAAAGTCGCTGAAGACAACTTCCATAGCAATGTGTGTAGGAGACGTGGTTTGCTACACAGCACAGAATCACAGAATCAGTGAGGCTGGAAAAGACCTCTGAGATCATTGAGCCCAACTGTTAACCCAGCGCTGCCAAGCCCACCACTAAACCATGTCCCTAAGCACCACATCTACACATTTTTGAATGCTCCCAGGGACAGGGACTCCACTACTGCCCTGGGCAGCCTGTTCCAATGCTGGACCACCCTTTCAGTGAAGAAATGTTTCCTCATATCCAATCTAAACTCCCCTGAGACAACTTGAGGCCATTTCCCCTTGTCCTGCCACTTGTTACCTGGGAGAAAAGACCAACCCCCATCTCAGTACATCATTTCAGGTAATTGTAGGGAGCACTAAGGTCCCCCCAGTAGAGAGGGCTGTTCCAAATAGGAGTAGATGAGAGGAGGTGCATGTAACCACATTTACTACCTCCTGTTTGTCCATCCTTCCTTCATTCCTTCCTTCCTTCTTCCTTCCTTCCTTCCTTCCAAGAGCTTTTGATGGCTTCTGCCCCAAATATTTCTGTAACAGCCTTCTCAGCACATGCATTGGTCGGGAGGTTTTCACACTCAGTGTTTTTTTCCAGAGCCTTCTGCTAAACACAGCCACATGCTCTTGTATTTGTAAGCATCTTAAATCTCAGGATTAGGGAGAATATTGGCTGACAGGACTTCTAGAAGAGGAAATTTCCCTTCCAATTCAATCCCTATAGATTCAAGAATCTATATTCTTGGGGCTGTCCTGTGCAGGGCCAGGAGATGGACTTTGATGATCCTTGTGAGTCTCTTCCAACTCAGGATGTTCAATGATTCTATGAATTTATGGTTATGCTATAAATGTTAATTGCTACTTAAAGTTTTAAATTCTGAAGGAAAGTCTAGAGACTAGGAAAAGCAGATGAATTTCTGTGCATAAATACTCAGAACAATGTGAAGTAAAAGTTTTCCTCTTTCAGTCTAGTGTTTGAAATATGAGTATCCAGCCCCCCCTAATAACCATTAGATGTTACACAGAAGGAAAATAAAAACCTCCAGTGTACTTATCCAGTTATCCAGAGCTGTTTAAATAACGTTATCTATCCTTTGGAATATGTGCAAAAAATCTTTTCATTAGAAAACAGAAAACATGCAGCACTTCTGCTAATGAAAATCTAAGACTTGGTACCTCTGTGGCTCATAACATTTAAGGAATTCACTAACTTTCAAACACTGTTCTGTTAAGGATGTGGTGATACAGGTAGGTAATTTTGCATTTTACGGAAGAGCCAAAGCAAGCCTGAAGTTTAGCATTGGTGCAATATTGCTCAGAAACTGAAAGTTTCCCAGAAAAAAATGGGTTTGCAGAAAAATATTTATTTGGAACAGAGTTACTATTTAATTTTTAAAATAAATTCTTTCAAAACCTCTTTTCAAAAAATGTGTATTTTTAAAGGATGACTTTCTTTCAGGACAGTGTACTAGCCAGCATTTGCCCAACTCCCAAATGAAGGTAGTTCAGAGGAACATAAACCTGTACAAGTCCTTCCTTCTTCCCCTTCTGTAGAAAAAATGCCTGAAAAGGAGGTTAAAAACACTCTACATGCTTTCTTGCTGTTACTTTTTCTCTCAAGTCTGTCAGGGTAAAAGAAAGATGTTTTCACATCTTTGTTTCTCCCTCAGCCAACAGGCTTTGGGACTATTACAAGTTTTGTTGAACGGTTTGGAAGCATCTGCAGTGTCAGTGTATATTGAGGTTTATGTGTTTCAGGTGTGTTGGACCCAGATAATGTGACCTTAAGTCTGGCCTGTAGCTGTTGTAGGTTCCTTTAGAGCCAGCTGTGGTAGAAAGCCATTGAAGAAAGGGGGAGAGCCAGGTATGATTTGGTTACCCTGAAAAACATCAAGCACTCTGCTCCTAAGCCAACAGCCTCGTTTGGTTGCCTCAGGTTATCTCACACCTCCTTACTGACTCACGTGAATGCCTTTTGAAATAATTGCAGTTGTTAATAGAGTAGTAGAATTCATTTAATAATGAATAAACACACTAAATATGAAGTCTGTGCTCCCTCCTCTGTCTTCTCTACCGTGCAAGCACAGACTGTAAGGGAGCTGATTAGAAATGAGTTCACAATGATCAGCATATGTCAGCAGGAAAGAGCTGACTTCCTCATGCTACTCCACCACCAGACCTGTTGTTGTCCTGATACCCTGTTCTGCTAATTCCAGTGAAGGACTGTGTAAGTGGAAATGCAAGGAAATATTAGTGGAATTAACACATCAGTTCATGCTTGAGGAACAGTGCTACTGATTAATCATCCCTGCAGATATTTTGTTCTACTACAGGAACATCTAGAGAACAGGCAAAAATTTCAATTATATGCAGGCATTTATTTTCCAAGGAGCTTCTCAGTATTAAGGCATCAGAAGATCTAGCAAACTGCAATTTATTATTTATTTTCTTCTCAGCACCTTCTGAGTATTTCAGGTCCAGTGGGCAGAACACAACACTACATTAGTCCGTCTATCTGTGAATGTCTTTTTCCTATTAGCTCCATGTAAGAGGCATTAAAATTTAAAAAGCCTAAAATTTAAAAAGTATAATTTAGAACACGCTTCATGATCCACCTGTGTCTTTCAGAAGAACAACCAGAATTTTAAGTCCCTGGCCATAATGTATTTGGTTAGAATGGACCAAGCCTTGAAGGATTTAGACACCCAAGTACAAGTCATTATTCTTTCAGCAAATAGAGTTCAAAATTTTGTCATTAGGGTCATATCTGCAAATCAGGACTGCTATGGTTATATATATGTAATATAAACGGTATCTCTTAATCTCATGGGTCAAGTGAAAGAGGGGGAGCTGACTGGGCTGGGTTGGCCTTGGCTGGCCACCAGGTGCCCACCAAGCTGCACTGTCAGTCCCCCTCTTAACTGGGGAGGGGGAGAAAATACGACAAAAGGCTGGTGGGTGGAGATGTGGACAGGGAGAGATCACTCAGCAATTACCATTGACTGAGATAGCTAAACACTGCTTAGCACTCAAAGCTCCAGATGGCTGGTTTGGATGCCTCAGTGCTTCAGCTGACAGACCCTGGGTCCACGGGAGGAGCAAATCTGACTCACAAATGGTTGGAAATTGTGGGGTTTTGTGGGTAGAGATCAGGCCCACAGCGGCACTCAGCAGCATCTGTTCAGCTGTATCTACATCCTTCACTCAGGCTTTAACTGGATGTTGGGAAAAATGTGTTCGCTGGAAGGGTGGTCGAGCTTTGGAACAGGCTGCCCAGGGCAGTGGTGGAATTCCTGTCTCTGGAAGTGTTCAGAAAATGTGTAGAGGTGGCGCTTAGGGACAGGGTTTAGTGCTGGGCCTGGCAGTGCTGGGTTAATGGTTGGACTCGATGACTTTGGAAGTCTTTTCCAACCTTTATGATTTGGTGATTCTGACCCTCCTGAGGAGGCCCATAGGTTAGTGACAGGGTGCCACACTCCTGCCACCCAGGCAGGTCAGGCAAAGCTTCGTGGTGCAAAACAGGCACCTCTGATGACTTAAAACCCAAGGAAGGTGCTACCAGATCACCTGTTCTCCTCCTGGCTAGAGCAGCGGTTTGTGAGCCTCACAAGAGTTTCTTCAGTGCTCCTTCTTTGGATGCTTTTCACACTAACCAGTGCTTTAAGTAGGTGTAGCAAAATTCCTTTATGGGCGAATCCATCCCCACTTCCTAAGCCTCTGGTGAAGCTCATTATTTGTCTCTTAGATTTCCAGCAACTGTGCTAATTTTCACCATGCACTTCCCCCTTTAAGAAGTCATTAAACCATATAGATGAGCTTCTAATGTTCATCCAGAGCTGGGTATTTATTATCTCATTTCAGTTTCCCGTTGACTCAGTAGGTGGCACAGCTTTTGATTCATGTTTGGATTGCTGCCTTTCCTGCTTTCAGGTTTTTTTCTGTTATTTTTTTCTTTTCCTTTTTTTCATCCCACCCCGTTCTTGAAAGCAGCCCAAGTTATTCACAGCAAACTCGGTCTGTAAGCAGATATTGCTCGTGAATGAACTTGTATCTGCTGTTGCGACACCAGAACAGCACTCACAGCAGCAGCAGCAGCATCGGAGCAAAGGGCCCTGTGAGGTGGTGGTTGCCAGGCTCGAAATAAGATATCAGACTTCAGGCTTTGCCACAGAGGAGTGTTTAAAGGCCCTGTGCTACAGGAAGCCTAATTTCCATCTCTGTCCCGATAATCTGAAAGGGTAATGACTGCACAGTTTGTCTAGAGAAGTTCCTGGTGCTGCTGTGCTTTCACGTGCAATTTTTCCTTTCCTGTCAAGTTCCTGTGTGGCACCACTATGTGTTATTACACAGCTGCTTCTCTTTACCCCAGAGAGAGCTGCATTTCAGCAGAAGACAAAGCAATTGCTGTTCTTCAAGCATGTGAAATTCCCTGGGAGTAAAGAGCTCCTAATCTTCTGCCTTATTTGACTTTAAAATCTTTTTCAGACATCTGCAGATTTAAGATCCGCTGTTTGGATATTGGTAGGGATGCATCCTTAAATTATTATGTCCTTGCAGATGACTAGTTCTTTTCACCTCCCCCCACCCAGAAAAAATATTTTCCTGATCTCTTGTAGTAGAAACAGACTTTCAGGCTTACTAATCAGACTAAATGCATGCAATTAAATATCAGTGTACTAGAGGTCATTTGTATTTGAAATTGAAAAAAAAATAGCCTTAAGATCCTACCAGATGTGCTCCTTCTGCCTGTTCTTGGGATGAGTTATATTTAATTTGAGTTTGTGTTTATTCCTACTGTAGTTTTTCAGCAGACTTCCTCCATTTATACCAGAAGACCTGACATAAGTGTTTTGGTAAAATTAGATAATAAGTAAGCAATCTATTATGCAAATAAGATGTTAAAAAAAAAACACGCCAGGAAACACATCCATACACCAAGTGTCCATTTTTTCAAGAAGGAAGATGCATCATCTGGGTAATTTCTCATGATACAGAACAAGGACCATGAAGTGACCCTGATGCAGACAGCTCGTTCAGATTAGCCATGTGTAGTGTGCAAGGTTGCTCCTTCCTGTCACAGAGGAAAGTCTAGTCATGAGCTGTTTCTGCTTTTCAGTATTAGCCAAGCCAAGCCTAGAAAAGGCTCCTGCAAAATTCAAGGATGTTAATTTCCCAGACCCTCAGGACTGGTCTTTGTGTATATGCACCTCACCTAAAAGTAGAGTCTTCACACAAAGTTCTCTGTGCGTATATGGAATTCGTTTTCCTGCTCTGCAGTCTCCATAACCACCCTTCATTTTGGCAACCTGCCTTTTTTAAAGTAGAGGGTTGAAAGAATTTCCACAGTGTAAAACAGGTGTTTGACATGATGGAAAGGTTGTGTCTCATGAACAGGACAAGACATGGCCACCACTGGCTTGGACGATGAGTTGGAGTGCTTCCCTAAATCGTGGACATCAGATAATGAATCCAAATGAAGCAAAGACATAAATTTAAATAGGTTAATTAAAAGTAATTCAATTTTGTATGAGATTCTCTGATTTATAGAATCATAGAATCACAGAATGGTTTGGATTGGAAGATCATCTAGATTGGATCATCCTTCCTAGATTGGAAGGACCTTAAAGATCATCTAGATGGTGCCTGGTTTGGACACTGGACAGGAGGTGAGAGTGTTTTAGCTAGGAAAATTTAAGAGTGACAACCTAAGCCAATTGCTTTTAACCCTCAGCACTTCTATCCTACTTCCCACCTCTCACAGTGAGTGTGTTGTTATGGAACATTCTATTTAATGTGTATTTCACCTATGTACAGAGACATATCCTGCATTTATTGCCTCTGTTACAAAAGTTTAAAAGGTCATTCTCACTCTCATTTGAACCAACAGTAACTGCAGTTTGCTCATTACTAACTGTAACCAGCAAACACTGGAAGCAAGGGCCACACCAAGTGGAGCACAGAATATCTACATCTGATGCTCTTTTTCTTCATATTTTATGTATGTAGTGAAATCCTTCTGGACATGATAGGTGATAATCTGATAACATTAGGTTGTACTGCAAGAAATTATTAAGCCTTAGCGAAATTACTGTGTTATAAATGCATTGAGCTCAGCACAAGGAATCCCAGTCCTGCTGCTAGTGCTTGTATTCATTCAGCAGAGTAGGCTCATATGTCCTTTCCCTCTCAAAAAATGCAAATCAAACAATTCTTTCCAGAGCAGGATAAAGGGATCTCAAACCTTGTTTAAAAGGCCACAGAAGACTTTGCCTGCCCTTCCTTTCCTTGTGTAAGCATTGTGCTTGTGCCAGCTCTTAGCAATATTGTTTCTAGGAAATCATCACTGATTTTAAGGTTGAATTTTGTAGTCCCCAGCTTCCAGCTCTTGTTAACAATGTCAAAATAAATTTTACGATGTTTGCATGCAAGCCTATGGAGTGAATTAGCCCAGACACACTACCAAGTATCTTTATTTTACACTAGAAAAGCATAGGTGATGAGAATATTGCATTCTGTTTGACTAGGAGATGCAAGTCTAGAAGGTGGCACAGTGATATCCTTTCTAAAACTTCATAGCATGTCACTTCACAAGTTCCAGAACTAACACAGCAGAGGAAGTCTGAGTAAGGCAAGTAGAATCTGTCCCCAACAACACAAACACCACAGGGAGAATAGCTATCAGGGGAAAAAACTTTTGGGATAATACATGAGAAGGCTTCAGGGGAAAAAAAACCAAGCAACAACAATCAAAACTTCCCAACACAAAACTATCAAAACTCAAAGGGTGATATTCAGATGAAAAGATGTCTTGGAATGTGAAATTCCCTGCCCTGTTCATTAGCCAGCACGTTCACAGAGCTGCCTGTGCAGATGGATGCAAATGCTGTGCTCCATCACAGGGAACAGCAAGGGGGAAGAGGGAGCTGCTCCACTGCTCTGGTGGGACTGGGAGCTGTGCTTAGCAAAGCCAGTGCTTTTGGTCCTTTTAATAAAATGACAGTAATTTGACAGTAATAAACATTAGGCTGTCACCATAATGTAGCAGTTTGCAAATAATGTTGACATTATCTTATGCTTCATGTCAGAATGTGGGTCTGCTTTATCAGCTGATTAATGGGGAAATTGGATGAAATTCTTTAAATCTGACAAAAAGGAGCTTGGATTGCACTGGGAATGAATTTGTTTTTCACCTGCTCCTTTTAAGCCCTGGCAGGGCTTTTTCATCTCCTTTTTGTTGTTTTGTTTGGGTTTTTTTTCTAATTTTTAGCGTTTGTGCAAAGCTGTTACAAGTCCTACATGAACAGTAACGTCTAAACTACTGGAAGTGCCATTTAAAGAGGTCCTGGAGGTTTTTTTTTCTAGAAATACACAGTTCTGAAATAGTAAAGTTTTGCTTTTTACAGTGAAATAGGTTTTTTTAGGTTTCTTTGATTGGTAGTTGGTGGGTTGGGGATTTTTTTTGGTTGGTTTTTTTGGTTGGCTTCTGTGGTTTGTTTTTTAACATTAAGGATGAATGCCTTCATCATTAACTTATGTCTCGCTGCTGTCACAGATTGTGGCTGTTCCTACATAGCAGTGATCTAATACAAATGATGATCAGCCTTCCAGAATTCATTTTAGAACTGAGGGAATTATGGACACAGAAATTTGCCAATGCCTTGCCAGGGATTCCCTCTGTCATTGCAGCCCACCGTTGTGAGCCAGGCAATCTGTCACACCACAGCCCTCCCAGCCACATCTTTCCAAATCTAATGCTTGTCTTTCTCTCAGGATTCCCTAGAAATGCATCTAAGAGGCACTGGGAAGATTTGAACTTTGCATGCTTTTCTTAACTGTACAATTCAAATGCATTTCTTGCCACTGAAGACGAGGGTCAGGAGCAGGCTGCTGGACATGTATGCAAATGCCAGACAAAATTATCAACTGTTTTCTTTTCAGAAAGTATTACCATCTGGTATCCCCCTTCAGAGGTGTTTGAAGCTTGTGCTGGAAGCAACATCTGACTCACAATGGTTGCTGTGTGTGCTGAACGTGGAGAATGATTGACATTCCTGCCTTTCCATTCTCCCAGATGGCTCACACAAATGGAGCATCCAGCACCAGTGTACCCATTTAATGGGGCCAACGGGTATTCAGGTTAAATGGGACCTCAGGAGATCTCTATTCCAACTTCTTTCTCAAAACAAGGTCAGCTATGGGGTCCTATAACATTGCTCAGTTTTATCCACTTGGGTCTTGAAAAACTCTAAAGATGAGAAGGCACAATGTAGCTGGGCAGTCTGCTCCACTGCCTGGCCATCCTCATGGGGAAAAAATCCTCCTTCTTTCCAGTCTGAGACTCTCTGAGCTTGTTGCCCCTCATCCTCCCACCACACACCACTGGGAAAAGCCTGACTCCATCTTCCCGATGACCTTCCCATGGGAGCTGCTGTAAGGTCCCCCAAGGCTATCTCTTCTCCGTGCTGACCACTGCCCATCCCTCAGCCTCTCCTCTGGGGCATTCCAGCCCTGATCACCTCAGAGTCCTCCACAGAACTTGTTCTAGATGGTTGGTGTATTTTCTGTATTGATCTATTTAACTCTTGGTTAAGTCAGCTGAAATATGATGTGAGTTATTCCCTTAAACCCCTGCAGACCTGGTTTGTCAGTGCTCAGACCTGTTCTGTGAATGGTGATCTGCCCTTTCCATCTTTGGATCCCATGGGCAAGAGAAGAGGATTATCCTGCTTTCAGGATGAGAGATGCAAACATCTTACCCAAGCTGGACAGAGTGGCCTGGTCATTCAGTCACAGAGTCACTTAGTCCTTTCCCGACTTTGCTGGACTGGACCTCAAAAATCCATCTGTTTTTGCTGGCATGGGGTGACAATGATGATTGAATTGGGAATGAGTGTCAGTAAGTACTCCCAAGAGGCACTTGACACCCTCTACAGGAAAGTCAGCAGCCAGTATTAAAAATCAATTAGCAGTTTCACAGCACAACCTTTGCCGTACAATGTACGATGACCTTTATAGGCCACAGAAGAGTCAGTTTAATGTACTATATAATGCCAGGTGGTAATGTCTTTCCTCACTTAGGTGGCTCGTGATTAAACTCAATTATCTCAGCCACCAATTGACCTTTATCCATCTCCCACAATTCAGTGACTGGAAGTTGGTAAAAGCTAACAGGGTAGGTAAATTGTGTTATGGCAACTTCTTATAACAAGATACAAGTGGTAGTGAGGCATTTCTGAGGTGCAGTGGTTTCAAGCAAAGTTTATATTCTTCCAGATCAAGGAGAACTTGCTGAGATGCAACCAAGTTACTTTTGTGTCCAATGTACTTTTGTGTCCATTTTCCATTCTTCCTTTCACTGTCATGCTGTGCTGGAGGTGCTCAGTAGATAAATATTTTCCATTTAACAACAGTAGGATGAGACATTTGTCATACCCAGCTGGTAGTCCAGTAACCAAGGAGGGAATTGACCCTCCTTATTCACCCTTGGAGCCTTTATTCAAAGTACATCCAGTAGTTGATACCATGCAGAGCCACAGAGCAAGAAATGGCCTTTGCAGTAGTTGTTGCCTCCTTGCTGATGCAGTAACTTCCCATAATCTAGACATTTGCTAGCCCTGGAGGTCTGACAAAAACTGTTCTAAGGTCAGCAGTAAAATCTTCTCTCATGTGCTTCCCCAAATTGTAGTGGCAAGTAGATTTCTTCATCTCATTTACCCCATTTTTAAATCTATACCAGGGGAGGACCAGTTGATAGTTATAAATCACATATGTTTATATTTTTTCAACCTCTTCAGTTCAACCCGAGGAGGGATTTATCATTTACAATTGCATTTTCACTGGGAAAGTTTGAATTTCACAGGGCCCCAGCATGTGAGTGGCATATTTGCCCTTCCTGATAAGACTTCTTAACAAAGTGTTTCTGTTTCTTGTAAATGTTCCTCACATTACTGTGTCCAGGATACCAGAGTTTGAAATCTGGTTTAAATGAAAGCTGATTTGAGCTCTCCCTGTGGAACAGGCTGTGGTTAACTCTGCACTCCAGTAATGCAAACACAGCATTTAAGGAATATTTTTTTAAATGAAACAGCACATCTTTGTAAATAATTGAGTATTTTGCTTCTTCAGTTCTTCACCATGTTTCCTTTCTATTGAAAAACTCTGGAAGTAAGGGAAGAGTGGTTTTATCATGCCCCATTCCTATGGGTTTGTCTTTTCTTCTCTTGCTGATTTTCACTCTGCTCACAGTTTGACAATGCCTAATATTTTTTTCCCCATTGCAATTGTCCTTTGGAGCTCTCATTTGGCAAGGCTTTCCTTAAGATGTTTTCATTTTCTCTCCAGACCCCAAAGATGCCAGCATATGGCCATGAAACACCATCACTGAATTACTGTCTCTTTTCATGGTAATTAGTTTAGACTTTTGGACTACATCTATCCTAGTTAATTGAATGGCACCAGGGAACATTCCCAGCAATGGGAACTTGATAGACGGTCCTGTTAAATGGTTCCTGCTATGATTTTGGCCCCATCCAACTGGCACTCTCCCAGTTGCATCCTGGTCACAGTTGGGGAATCAGCACAGACCCGGGACCATTCCCAGAAAGCAGTTTGGATGTGCCCACCCTGTTTCCAAGGCTGGGAGAGTTGAACAGTACAGATGCAGGCAAATCTGTGCCAAAGAATGATCCCAGACGCATGTAGCATAACTATCTAACCATATTGTAACCTAAAAGCAGGTTTGGATTCTCCCTTTCCCTCTTTACCTAAAAAGAATCATGATTACCGACGTTAAAAAAGCCCTCTGTTTTTTAATGCATATAACACATAGCTTGGGAATCACTAGAACAGTCATTTTCTGTGGCAGCTGAATTGGTGCTGTTCATAAATATCTCTCACCTGCCAGCCATTGATTGTACAAATACACGCACATATTGCATGTGTGTATTGGACCTGCTCCACAGGTGAATCAGGACTGAGCAGTGAAAGTGCTCCACTGCCCAGGCACATGGCTTGTTGCAGCAAATAGGAGTTACATGATGGACAAGAAAGAGAATATGGGGATAGAGGGAGGATTTCTTGCCTATCATGGCTGAATACTGAAACTGAAGAGCTAGATACTGTCCCTCGACCCGTGCAGAGCTCCCAAGAGATGCTCCACAAGAGGCTCAGAGCCAGTAGCTTAGCCCAAGGTAGAAACTTTTACTGAGTTATTATGACACCTCAGAAAAGTGGCCATTGTCTGTATCTGCAGGTTGTAGACAAGTTCAGAGTGGGCTACAACGGCACAGCCATGACTCATTCTCTTCCTTAATCAAAAAGTGTGGAGGAGAAAGGGGCAGGAATTATGTCTTTGTGAAACAATCATACAGGGCTGTATCTGGATCGATTATTTTTGTGTATTCAAGTAGTTCCTGTGGGATTTTCTGACTAATCAGATGGCAGATGTTTTCTCACCAAGACCTTCCCTCCTCTCAGAAGACCTCGAGGCAGCTCCCTTGACATGGTTGCAGCTCCACATGTTGCCTTTTTAGGTGACCACATATTCACCCTTGAATAGTGATTGCTTATAGTGAAAGCCTGCCTGTGGTGTGCATCAACCATACATTCATATATATGTTGTGGCCTTGACACCAAAAGCAGGTGTTGGCTTGGAAAGATCTGAATTTGATCTCCTGGTTTCAGTGGTCTGGCAGGAAATTCACAGCAATACCTAGAATTTCACTTCAAAAGTAAAGATCCTGCAAATAATTCACTTTTCATGGAATGTGCATTTTTACTTCAAATGAGGAGAAATTTTTCTATCATTAAAAATGGAACAAAAACTGTTTTTCAATTCAACCAGCCATTAATATTGAAACATTGTTAAAGCAACCCTGTGCTCCACAGATGTGCAATTAAATGTCCCCAGAATGTAATATCAAGGGTAGCAAGTATTATTGATTAATTTCATTATACAGTTTACAATATTCACTTTAGAGAGTCACTCAATACTAGTTATCAAAATATATGCAGAGGACAGGTAAAGGTTATGAAACTGCCTGGAGAACACAGCTAACAAAGTGCACTCTCAGCTGCGAGTCCTGTGCATGACTTAGTACTTCCAATAGTGTGAGTGTGTGCATATTAGAAGCCCTATTGATCATCAGGAGCTGCATTTCAAGTCAGAAATAACAAAGGTAGTAAGACAGACACAGAAAATAATAGCCCATTAATCTGGGTAATAAGTGAACAGAGAAGTTTGGTGCTTGTTTGAAAGTCACTGGTGGAACAGTTTAATTCTACCCATGTAATAGCTACAGAGTGGAGAAGGAAAAGCAGTGTCTTTCTTATATGTCTGAGATTAGTACTGCAATAGGTAAGACTGCAGACCCACATATTTGCTCTTTAATGCTATTTTTATTATTATTGTTCCCAGTATCCTTAACATCTCAACATCTGTATGTTTTCACCAATGTGCAGTAGCTTCCACTACAAGCAATTTACTGATTGGAAGGCAAATATAAGGATTTGGAAGGCAAATGTAAGGATTCTCCCTCTGAAACAAAGATGATCTAAAACCACAGGCTATTTGATTAATACTTCTCTGTTTTTCCTTTTACCGCCTTTCCTTGCCATTAGGAGCATTTATCTGGAATGGCTGCTTACCTCATCTTGTTCCAGCTGATCTTCCCACTGCAGCTGCAAGCTCTAATGCCTTATGATAATACAAATGAGAACTTGAAGAAGAATTAAAGATTAATTTAACTAAGAATTTAAAATTAACTTTCATTTTGGTAAATAAACAAACCCCTCCTTTAACAAACAACAAATAAATAAACAACAAAAACCACCCCTTCCCCAAAAATCTTAGCATCAGTACTTAGTTTTTAAAGTTTCATGTTTATGAAACTGCACAGAAAAATCAGACTATCTGGAAACTTTTTTATACATGATAACTTTAATCTAAACTATAGCAATTTCACTGACTTTACATGGCCACATGCAGTTATTTAAGGTGCCAGGGACAGTGAGGGAGGTGGACTGTGTCACCCAGGTGATGAATGTGGTGGACATCACTCAGGTTTCCTCTTGCCAGCTGAAATGAGAATCCCCTCCTCTCCCCATATGGTTGTGGTCAGCCAGCCACCTGCAGCTGGGGGCTCTTACACCCACCCAATCACACCAACTTGCACTGCCTGTGAAGAGTTAGAATTCCTTTCCTTATTGCTAAAGAGGAAAGGTAGGGAAACACGGCCCAGGAAATGGAAATTGGCTCACTGAGCTCTGTGGCCACCTGTGTCTGGTAGGCTTGCAGGTTCATTTAGGGAACACATGATGCACTGGATTGCAGGAGGGGAGAAGATGGAAACTTGAGCCCACCTGAATCCTGTAAAATTACTTTTCCTCATGATGTGGCAGCTTTGTCATCTTTTACAGTGACTTACGGGAGATAACAAACACCCTCTGTGGGGAGGCTACTCTAACTCTCCTATTGATTTTTGCCAGTCCTGTGTGCTTGTTTAATAAGAAAAATGTTGCTCAAAACTGAGTCTGATAATCTTAAATATGTTATTTACTTTTTGAAAGGTGAGCTGGATTATGATTAATATGGTAAATAGCTCAGACCTAATAGAGTCGATGCTTCTTTATGTCTTGCAGAGGTCCAGTCCTGGTGCAGAGAAGAAAGTAACAGTCAAGCCTGAATTAAACACTCTCAGCTTTCATGTTTGTGCAAGGGTTTTTGATTTGTTTATTGATATCTATGTATAGGCCTGCTTTCAATCACAGGAGCTAATGACATCCTGCTGCATAGCTGGAGATGAAAAGATACAACCTCCTGTCCCACTTCCCCTGCCCTTTCTGGGGTCACTCTCAGCACTGGAATCCCTCCCTTTTGATGATTAGCTGAGAAACATGGTGTATGTTTTCCTATGAGTGTGTCAGCCACACCTTTTACAGGGAACCCATGACAATTCCTCTGTCTCTTGTTTGCACTGGGAGGCTGTGACAGGCACCAGCACAGCCCAGGAGGAAGGGCACGGGTGACCCACACCAGCCTAAACTAATCCCTGTCCCTCTCTCATCTTTGTTCCTTTTCCCTGTCCTTTTTAACTAAAATCACATCCCACCAGTTCACCAAGACCCTCAGCAACTCCCTTAGGAGTCACTTTGGGATGGGACTAGCCACCCATCAAATACCTCTTGCCTCCCTCCACTGGAAATGGGGGATTGTTTATCATGAGCTTGCGGAAGATGCAGCTTCTCCTTTTCAGGGGAGGCACGAGGGATCCCAACCTCTCAGTCCTGCCCTTCCTTGGTGGCTCTCAGAAGGGTCTCCAAGGCACCTATCAGCCATGAACCTGTCATGGGAGGCTTGTGTGGTGTCTTTCCTGTGGAATACACAGGAACAGGAGTTGTTCTTGCTACTGATTAGCAGCAACTCAATAGAAAAGTGTCTTAGGTAGCAGAGCTTTACTGGAACTGCAGTAGCTCCTGGTGCTGCTGACTCCCAAAGACAGAGCACTGCTCATTACACTCTTCCTGAGCTCATCTTCCTTTCTCTTGAGATCACAATGTGCATTTGTCATGTTGTGCAGGAGCCTACAAACACCAGTGCTTGCTTTGATTTTCCTCTTGGCATCCCAGCTGGGCAGTTGTCTTGTCATGCTGAACTACTGCTTTGTTTTGATATTTTTTTACACAGCGATGCAATATTTCTCAGCATCTTACCTTGAAATTGGAGCTGGGCCTAGATGGATGGAAAAAACCCACATTGCTAAAACTTTCTTGTTAAAATGGAAAAATAAATAAGATATTGAATAAGACTTTATGAGTTAGTTCTCATTAGGAAATTTATCTACAATGTGGTTTAGTTTAAAATTATCATTTTAAATTGATGGTAACTTTTTACATCATCAAAATGTAAAAAGTTACCTACCAATGTTATTTTAATAAACCATCTACTCAGAAGAATAACATTTCTACCACGTTCAAAATAGGATTGGCATGAAACTCAGTCAATCTAAAAGACCATTCAGTATTATTTTTTCTTATTGATGCTGGGAGGAAATTCTGATTTGTGTTTTCTGTATCAGAAATGTTTGACACTTCAATCAGGACTCATTCTGCAGGAGGAAGCAAGCACAATTAAGTTAGTAAGACACCAGTGACACTATCACGAAGTCATGAGGAATAATGAAAACCCAAAATAACTCATGGTTACTGGTCAACTTTCCCAGAGAAATGTGATTAAAAACATCACTTGCAGGGGTTTTTTTTATTTGTTTCAGTTACCTCGCTTTTTGCTTTAAAAGGAATTAAAAATACATCAGAAAGGTACCAGTGCAAAAATGAAACTGAGGAATGTTTTAAGTAATTGAGTATTGGTTTAGTAAGTGCTGCTGTGAGCAGTGAAATGTGCATGGTGAAACCTCCACTCTGGCTCTCATGTCAACATAATTGCTCTCATTAAGCGTGTTTCTATGGATGGAGAATCCAAACCATGCCCCTTCCATATGGATTATCTGGTGCTTAAATCATAGTTGAGAGTTGAGGTTCACCATTCCTTGGGGATGACACTAACTTGGCTCTTGCTTTGTGTATTTCAACAAAACATGAAGAAATTTGGTAGTTTAAATTTAGGTTCCTTCCGCCAATCTGAGAGGTAGAAAAATTTAATCCACTTCCCTACTCTGTCTTTTCTTGCCCCAGTGACTCTCCCATCTTGCAAGTATTTACCCCTTGACCTATCTGCTCCTTTATCTCACATATCTTCAAAGAAAAAAAAGGAAAAGTAAAATAAGATATAAGCAAATATGACAACCCCTCTATTTTCCTTTTCAATTTCTTCCCCGTGTCCCTCTCCTGCTCTTATTAATGTCACTGCCTACAATCATTGTCTGAAATGGTTTGCTGCAGATAACCCCACTGTTCTGTTGAGGTTTGCATTTCCTTAGCAATGTTCAAATGTAGGTCTTCCTCTTTCCCAAATTAAAGGGTTTTGCAGCCGTTCTGACGTTCCTGCCCAGGTTTTGATCAGCTCTTGTTTTCATAAGCAAGATCCTTGGCTGTCACCCCATCATGTACAAGCTGACCTTGCTCATGTCTGTGTAAGTCACTGCTGTCAGGAGTGATCTCCCAAGCTACTGAGACCACATCATCCCACCATGACGTCTTTCTGTGCTTCCCTCAGGATGCCCTTTTCTTGTTACAAGGAAACCAAAACAAAGCACCTATTTGCCTGAACTGAACCAAATGAACTGAACTGAACTATCTACCCAGCCTCTTTCAATCAGTATCACAATGCCATCTCCTGCCTCTGCTCCACCCATGATCTGTCAGCTTCCACTTGTTGCCCTCTCCCTTATTGCCGTGTTTCCCGTAACAAATGGCAAAATTCATGGCCTCATCCTCCTTAAATACTCTTAAAGTCCATCCTCATCATGAGCCCCACCAAGAATTTAACATTATGCAGCCATCCCCTCTGCAACCTGAACTTTTGCCTTTGTTTTCTTGGTTTTCCCACCTTTATCCAGATGTTCAGTTTCACCTTCACTGGGAGCTTTTGGGATAGACCCTATGTTGGCTACCTGGCTGGAAAGCAGTCTGACTTCTCAGTGTGAGAATTTTTTCCCCAAGTGTCCCAAGTCGAACTTGATATGGTTTTGCATTTTACATTTCAAAATGTTTTGTTGTATGATTTTAAGCTCAGAACACTTAGCTTCGAACTGGACAGACTATAAAAACCCACAGTCACCAAAAATACTGTTCTAAATGTCTAACAGAAGAAGCCCCACATGTTTCTCTCGGGCTCTTCCTCAAGCTCACTGATGCTTTCCCATAACTCCCACCTTTGTGAGAAACCGCCCTGTCAAGACTCACAAGCCTTTTTTTCTTTTGACCTTCATTCTTTTTGTTATCAGATCCATTCAGCCAGTGCCTGTTCTTCTTATCCCTCCCTCCTCTGCCTGAATGAGTCACCTGTTGTATCCCTTCTGGCATTTAACTTCGGAGCTGTCTGGGCAGGGACTCTGTTGCTGTGATTTAGCTTTATAGCATCTGGTCCTAAGGGACTCAGATCCCCAGTGATGGTCTTTCAGCACTCCTGCTACCCCAGTCTCCTATAGCAGGCAGCTCAGGAAGTACCTGAAAATTTATCAAGCATACAGCTCAATGACATATCCCAAAAGAATCTGATTTAAGACCAAGTCTTTGTTTTTACTCTATACTTCCTTGTTGAACAGTTCAAGTTAAGGACAAAGTGTCAGCCTAAATTTGCCATCTTTGGTTATCTCATGTCACAGTCTTCATCTTATTTTAATGCAGCTTACTTAGACATGCAACAAATAAAGGTCATTTCCTTCTACTTAGAAGAATTTGTATTGCTTTATTTTTAAGAATGACCTTATTGCTACTGAAGAGACAGATAGGCAGTTCAGGAGCCTGGAGTAGTTTATTCCAGAGTTTATCAAGCATTGTGTGGGTGCCATTGAGCAAGGCAGCTGCTCCTGGTGTTCTCTTCAGAGAGATATGTCTGATCTGAGGGTACTTGTGCTTCTGTCTGAGAATCTTCTTGGTCATTAATGTTGATAAGGCAGAAATTGGTGATGCAAATGTGCATCATCACAGAAAGCATTGGGGTAGAAGTGACTGCTGCATGATGTTCATGAAGACATAACTTTGTGTTCTTGATGGTGGGAGGACATGTCCTTGGACAAGGACATGGAGTTTTGCTTTAAGGAAATGGGTGCAGAATCTGGGGGGTTGACTCATCTTACCTGTGTAAATTGTCCAGAACAGAGCTCAGAATGGACCTACAGCTATGCTGGTACCCAGACAAGCCAGCTGTGAGAAGCCCTTGTTTATGTGCAATCTTCTTTCAGACCACACCACGAGCTGACTGGAGATTTTAAGGTGGTTTATCCCTGAGCCTCTGTGTGCTGCCTTCACCAAGGTCCTGTTCTCTGCCCTGCACGAGAGATGATGCTGGTACAGAAGAATTTAGGAGATGGCTGCTATCTGCCCCTGTACCATGAAGGTTGCATTACATTAATTCCAGAAAGGTAGACAAGGACAGGGAAAGCTGTCACTGGAGAATTGTAAGGCAATCTGGCATGAAAGCTGCTTCTCAATCCTGCAGGAAGTGGTTCTTCAGAAGTGCCAGGAGGATTTAAATAAGAGTGGGACAGAACAGCTGAAATATTTAATACTAGACAACTTTTAAAATTAAAAACAAGGAAAAAGGTATATTGAAAGAAATGCCATGAAGACACACAAAAAGACAGCTATTTTTAAATATCTTTGGGAGTATGTGAGACAGTGAGTTTCACATTATGGTAGTTTTCAGTGTCAAAACCAAAATGGAATGAAATAACTATGCAATGTCAGAACTTACCTCTTCCATCTTGTGTTTTATTGTCTTTGAAAGCCTTTTCTAAATAGCAGGTTTGAGATCGTAGTCTTTCCTCCCTCTAAATCAGAGTTACCTATAAAAGTTTATTCTGCAATTGTTCCCTTCAGGCTCAGCACTGTATCTGTGTATCCTGTAATGACTGAAGTACACTGAAATCAAAGTAAGACAAAGGGTTGATGAGAGAAATTTGCATCAAGGTTTTCATGTCCCCCAGGTCACCATCTCTGTGCTTGGTGACAATTACAATGAATGCACCAGAAATGCATCACTTGCTATTTGGTACCTACATCATTGGCAGGGAAATTTCCTCTTTGTCTTTAGGTATTAGAATAGTGGAATTACTAGAAAAGAATCTCCACAAGGCAAAGTAAGAAGTTGTTTCCCATGTTATTACTTTTATGAGTGGAAAATAGAAGTAGTAATAATAATACTTGTGCAATAAGACTCTTGTAAATTATACAAGATGTGGCTCCTTTATAAAAAGACTCATATGAACCTTTTCCAAAACAAAATACAAACCAAAAAACCACCAAACCCCAAAGGAACTCCAAACAGAAGTAAAGAAAAAACCAATATATTTCAAAATAAATATTCTGGAGTCAAGTGACATAATCTGTTGAGCTGAAGCCTGGAAAAGTCAGTGTAGTATGAAAAGTGACGCAAGCCATACAAAGAAGTGTCACAATCAAATTTCTCTGCTCTGTAATAGGCACATTCTAATTTTTTCAACAAGATACAGTACAGGAGGTCCTGCAAAGCAGAACTTCTTTGCAATTTCCGTGGCATTGAGCCCGGTAGATTGATGATTTAAACAAGCTATCCAGATTTCCAACTAGATATGCAATCAGAATGGAAATGCACTGGAAATTTTTTTATTCATGCTACACTGGATTTATCTCACCATAAAGACACTTTGCAATGTCCTTTTCTCAGGATCAGTGCTGAAATGTCATTCTTGCTAATGCTTTGCGTAAAAAGGGGATATTCTACAAAACGTGAGGCTGGCTCTCCTAGGAGTTAAAAGAATAAGCCCTGATGGAGGATAAAATAATAAAGGATACAAAACTGCAATTTTTTTGTCTTAGAAATATCAATAGTGGCTTTTCCTTTGTGGGTGTGAAAAGGAGCGGGAGAAGCTATTTTAAATGCCTTAATTAAACATAAAGGAAATGGACATGCTGGCAGCAGCTCTGAAGCAAGGATGTCATGTATGGGATTGCCTACTAACCTCAGTTCATGCCCATACTGCAGTTTGAGAACGATTGCCTTATAATGGCTATGAAGATCCTGGAATAATAAAATGGTTTGGGTTGGAAGGGACCTTAAAGGTCACCTAGTTCCAACCCCCTGCCATGGCCAGGGACACCTTCCACTAGAGCAGGTTGCACGAAGAGGATGTCTTGTAATTGCTGCTACTGACTGGAGAAAAATTGCAGCTGAAAAATGTGCTAAAATTACAACAACATTAATAACCCATTCTGTGAAACCTCTTTGACTGTTACAGGTCAGAATAAACAAACAAATAAATTACATCCACGGGCACCCTCTGGCTAAGTCCAGCCCACTTTATACTGTATAGAAATGGACCTGATAGGGCAATTGGAAATTAAGAAATGACCACCTATGAGACCAGGCAACGAAATTTGTCTGGCTACATCCACAACAAAAAGATGCCTGTGTGCCAAAGCTGGCTAACCCTGCTCCCAGGGTTTGGATTGAGGAGCCTGGGTAGGGAAGTCGGTCACTTAAGATCTGATAGTTTGAAATTTTGTTGTACTGCTTCTCGGGGGAAAAATAGCAATTGAAAGTTATCTCTGACAGGGGATTGAGCCCTGACTCTGGAGCTGTGTAAGCCCTGGGGAACCTGAGAGGGTGGTGGTCTGGTAGCTGTCAGACAGGGAATCTTGGCTCTTGAAGATCCATGAAGCAGCTCTGTGCTCTGATCTTGCCCTAGCTGGCAGGTGAGGTATCAGGAAACTGGGAATTACCAGAAACTTTGGTAACCTGGTGGACAAGCAAGTAGGCTGAAAGGTTAGAATTAGGCAAACTGGTAGGGTACATATGAGAAACCTGGAAAATTAACCATCTCCTCAAAATTGCACCATTCTGGATAATTCCCAAATTCTGATAAGAAAGAAAACTTCAGCCTTGCTCTGGCTACATTCTTTTTGGTCTATACTTCTACAGAAAAAAAAAAAAGGAAAGAAAAAAAGGGAATCCTTCTCCTTTTGTCCAGACATTGCCAAAGAAATAATATTAAGTACCATTATCGCTCTGACTGGTGTTCCTGGCATTAATGGAATAAAGCACCCATTGGCTTTAATGGAAGTGAGTTCGGACTCATCTGCAGTTTTTCAATTTGTGTTCACCGATGTATCACCCACAGGAATTGCTAAAATGTTGCTAAGAGGTAGATTAGCAGAAGGGAAACGGAGATGAGATCCCATATGGGTGAGCCTGACTCACCAGAATACATAATCAAGTGTTTATCTGCTCTTGCTGGCTACAGAGCAATTCCTAAGTCTTTAAGATGTTCACGTAGGTCCTGATTAATCAAAGTAATCAAGGAAGATAAATCAATTAATCTATCAGATTTTGGTCAATGGTGATATTAATAGAAAAGAGGAATTGAA
Organism: Ptilonorhynchus violaceus; assembly: GCA_013397565.1. Taxonomy (NCBI): domain Eukaryota; kingdom Metazoa; phylum Chordata; class Aves; order Passeriformes; family Ptilonorhynchidae; genus Ptilonorhynchus; species Ptilonorhynchus violaceus. Next base: position 653,473 of record VZRJ01002570.1, on the reverse strand, counting down.
GGCACAAGTCTCACCAACATAATTCTAATTTGGCCATAGATATGTTTCAAACATCCTAGCCCTGAGAAGATGCAAGAAATACCACCACTTCTTGTTATGTACAAACTCTGAAAAGAGAGCTTTTGTCCTTCCCCCTAGAGACAATTATGGCTCTTTATTGACCATGAAGTTTTATGGCCTTTGTACTTTTGTTCCCTCTTGCTTTTGCATGCAGATTAAAGCCAAACCTCAAGGGCGAGTAGGCAGATCAAATGCAAACAGTAGAATTTCTTTTCCTTTAATGATAGGACAATATTTACATATGCAATATCATATTAGGGGGTATCAGAGTGCTCAGTTCTGCACGCCTGATTTCGAAGAAAAAAGGGATGCCAGCAGAAGTTGGTGATTTTTTTTACGGTTTTATGGACACTCTCTGCAGGAGGCCCCACCTCTGCTGTTAGCTGTGTTCAACTTTGATGATTCTCCACATTCTCCATGTACAAGATTAATTAGTTATCCCACAGAAGGTTCCTGTTTTCTTTAATTTGATAATACATCCATCTGTCAATGCAGACCTTCTCTGAAATCCTCGGCATCTGTGAACTGTCCATTTTCAAATAACCTTTTTAACTGTGGATTATCAATCACTTTTTATTTTACTTCAGATACAGATTAAGACTGATATCTTCCCTTTTTTTGTTTTTTTTTTTTTAATCAAGTGTGGTTCAGGATAACCTAAAGATACTTTTAATCACATATCTTTTCTTTAAGTTTCCAAGATTTATCGGCCTTACTAGAAATCCAAAGTTACTCGGCCACAGTAAAAGAATATGTTTGTTTGTATGCATGTATTTGTAACACGTCTATAATTGCTTACAACTACTATCTACCTAACTACAACAATGCTGCTGGTATTTATCAAACTTGTTTAATGAAATTTGCTCACATCTCTTTGGGCTTCAAACTGATGTGAGTCAAAGTGCTCTCCCTACCCCTTCCTTTTATGTGGAGAAAAGCTCTCTGGTAGAATTTGCTGCCTTGCCTCACCGCCCCCTGCGCGGGGAGAGGCTGAGGGGCTGCTGCAGGAGCCTCTGCTCGGTGGTACCCGGCCTTCCATCTGCTCGAGGTTGTTGCTAAGGAACGTCTGCTGCAAATAACAGCAGCACCTTCCCCCACCTGCTCCCACGCCGGCTCCGAGGGCTTCGCTCCCTCTCCTTGACTCCACAGGCAGGGAAGCACCAGCTGCTGCAGGATTACGTGGAAGCTTTTCTCTCGCTTTTCCCCCCCTCCCCAGTCACTCCTTAAATCCTCCAGAACTGGAGCACCTGCTGCCAGGCCAAGAGGAAGCTTTCCAGCCTGCTCCCTCCCAACCATGCCAGTGATTACAGAGCTTTTTCCTGGGGCTCACTTCCTCACCTGCTTTTCCGTGGTGTGGTGAACCACATCACGATTCAGGCCTTCAGACCCAAGTGCTTTTTCACAGATTTACAGTGAAAAGGTGAGAATTCATGTACCAAGTTCCCTCTCCTCCACAAATGCATGGACTAGTCCCTTACAAGAGCTGTGACTTGGATCTCATAATTCATGTATGCTTGGAGGGAAATGAAAAAGCATGTCTCTGACTATCCTCATACTTTAATGATTACTCTGTTTGAATTAATTGTACCATTTTTGGTATTTTTTGAAAGGTCTGTGTCTGATGGTGTGAAATATGATTTTATAAGAACAGAAGAGCCAACCACTCATGTGATTGTGAAATGATATACAGTTGAGCAAATATTCTTTATCTCTACTGAGAGCTAACAAAAAGTTCATAGACAGAGCACCCTACTATGAATAATCTTCTTATTTCTAATGCCACCCAGCCATGCAGACTTAAAGATAAGTACAGATGAACTAAGAGAGGCTAAAGTTATTAAATGTAATGGAAATGGACTTTAAATTTGGCGAATCAAAATTTTGGATTAACTTTTTTCTTTTAATACACTTAAATTGCCACCACAGCAGTTCCATTTTCCTCATCAAATTAGTTAAGTGGGAGATGAAGCGATGCAAGTTCTGATCTATCAAGGAATCACAGCCTCTGAGAGGAAACAATTGAAGTATGGAAATAGCTGTTGTAAAGGCAGGCCTTGTGCCAGGGTGAAATGGAGGCTTTTATTCTTTAGAAATTCTTCTGTAAGGAGGGTTGTACCTCCAGTGAAACAGGGTTATCCACCAAATTCTGACATTTCTTTCCGTTTCAGGTCCTCCAGGACATTTTATTTCCCACTTTGGGGCATCCATCAGCTGGGAGAGGAAGAGGCTTGAGGAAATGTGATCCTCCATGTCAGAGCTGTTGTAGGAAATTTCCTACAGCTGCTGATGTTTAATGCAGCTCATTGTATGGGTGGTACTGCTGGCCTGGAGGGAGTGGGAAGGCTGGGAAGCTGCTTGTGAGGGATTCTGGGAAACCTATGGCACAACACAGACTTTGTCTGCAGAGACTGTGTTGGGAGAGCCTGCCAGGTCTCAACCTGCCCCTCTGGCCAGGGCTGGGGAGGCTGCAGCCCTCTCTTGAAGTTGGTCTTTGCAGCCAGGATGGTGTCCAGAAACTCACAGCTCATGAGCAGCACCACGCAGGGTGAGGGGAAATATGGGAGATCCATGGATAGGATGGACAACTCTGTCCTGAACTCACACCTGTGACACATGTGCCTGTGAAAATCCTTTTTCATTTTTATAGACAGTTTTCAGTACCTCAGCAGTAACAAAAGAAACCAAACCACACAAAACAAAACATGTTTCCAACCAGGCATGAACCAATAACGTACAAATTGCAACACTTCAAAATCAGATCATCTTTGTGAGAGAGACTCCGCTAGAGGAATCACAAAGGTTGTGGGGTTTTTTTTCTTTCATTCCCATTTAATTTCCTTTCATTTTCAGTAATACCTCTGTTAAAAATATCCCCAATTAGCACAGCAGTGCAAATTTAAATTATCGTTGAAATCAGCAAAATTGTCTGAAAGCTTTGCCCTTACATAAAAATGCTTCTCTATTTAAAATCAATTTGGTCTCATCTATGCTGTCCAGAGTCATGATTCCATGAAAAATAGTGAGTGTGAAAAGCTTGCCTCTGGTTACTGTCCTCATGAGTCAGATGTCCTTATGTATAAGCGGGTTTGGGGGGCTATAAACACTGTGATTCTTCTCTTAATTGAATCAATGGGAGTTCTGATAGTAATTTCAGGGGAAAATGGTTTTTCTAATGAAATGTTTCATATTTTTAGGGCATCTCCAAGTCTGCATGAGGATTCTTTTCATCTTGGGTGTAGGTTGAGCCCAGATTTAGACTAGACAGGTGAAACAAACCCCCTCTGTGAGCATATCCCTCAAGAAAGCTGATACTGTGCAGAGCATCTTGGCTTAGCCACTAAAGAAAGAGAAAGAACCCACAGTGAAGCATCTCTGCCAAAGAGTGTGTCATGGGGACACCCCACCTGGCCCCAAAGGGCTGAGACATGGACCCAGGGCTCTGGAGGACTCTGTGTGGGGACCTCCAGGCTGGTTTGTGGGGGTCATTTTTGCATCCAGAGCAAGACAACAGCATTTGTGGTGCTGAGCCAAAGCGATTTGCTGCCTTGGTCCCTGCCCCGTGCCCTGAGGGTGCACTGCAGTCAGAGCAGCTTCCCAAATCTCTGTCTCCTTCACCCTGTTGCACTGGGAAGATTGTGCTTTCTTAGTCATTGGGGAGATGGTTTTCCTTCTTTCCGGTTTTCTTATTACAGCTTCTGTTATTTGATGTTATCAGAGAATGGAAGAATGGGGTATTTTGAGTTCGTTATAATTTGCTCTTGATTTCCATGTTTTTTTCCTTTAGGATACATTGATTATTCATATGGCAAAAAATTTCTATTTAACCCATTTGTTGATCAATTAAACTTCCAGGTTCCCGGAGACATTTGTGACTGGGAAAAAAGGGAATCCCAACCACAATCACATGGAAATGTGAAAACTGCAGCTAAAATATCAGTCTAGGTGGATGGTGAGGATTATTTGAGTGTTCCAGCTCACACCCCAGGGCTGTGGCTTTTGTCTCTAGTTGCTCTGATTCCTCTTCCTCTGTTGCAAAGATACAAAACGAAATAATTGTGTGTTAAGGCTGCCAACTCCTTATTCCCTATCCCTAACTAAATCCCCCTAATATTCATGCTAAGGAACTGATTATAGGGTATGCTGTTGGTTGTTGGTTTTTTCCCCCTTTTTACCATCTGTCTGCTGTGAATTCATCTGAAATCCCTGGCTTCACCAGCTAAAATGTTCTCAGCAACCCAATTTTTTTTCTTTTCTTATTATCCTTTTAATTTTCTTCTGCTCAACTCCTACACCTCCTCCCCCTTAGCAGATTGTTTATATTTTTCCAAAGAGCTTCTGAGAATTGCTTATCCTGCTCTTTTCACCCTCTTCATTCTCCTCATGCCAGAAATCACCCTCCCTTACTGTGATTCTTGCAGGAGTGACTGTGGATCACAACCTTCACAACTGTTTCTGACAAATTGCCCCATGGAGAAATAATTTGTGATGTTAAGCGTATTTTCCTGTTACTCAGACCTCTCTGTTCTGCATTAGCAAGTGGGACAGATTCCAGTGATTATGAAGAGGTTTGGTACAAACCAATAGTACTTCATTTCTGGAGAGAGATACTTCATCCAGTGACATCATCCAGGTCCACAAGCAGCTGTTAACTGATATTTGACTCAAAACATGCCTGTAAAGTAATACTTGAGTGGCTGGAAAAGTGCAGCCTGGAAAGAAATAATGGGGCCGATCCTGGGAACATTATAGATTTAGGAATGAAATTATCTGTCATCTTCACAGCCTGGGGGCTTGATGTGGGCATGGATGCAGATGACCAGCACAAGGTCTAAGTGAGACTGAGGTGTCTAGTTCCAAAACCTCGTGCCCAGAACTTGTTTTTAGGTGTCACTCCTCTGCCTCTTCGAGTTTCCTGGGCCTCAGCACAGCCCTGTCTGAGCCCCTGCCTCTGGTCTCCGTGTGAGCAGGGAGCAGGGAGGAGGCAGCACGAGGCCGACGTCTCCCGAGGAGCTCCGTACAGTTCCCAGATCTTCCCTAACGTGCAGTGACAGAACTGGGTTCCTCAGGAAGCTGTTGCTGGTGGTTTTATGTAATAGCCAGCTTCATAAACACATTTGTAGATATCTATAAAAAGCCTTTGCTGTAGCCTCTGCTTATGAACTGCTGTGCGCTTCATGTAACGTGTACAGAACCAAATACATGTGAGGTACTCATAAAAAATACACTGTCAATTGTATAAAAATAACCACATTAATATAATAATATGTGTTTTATATAATACTCTTGTGGTTTAACCCCAGATGGCAACTAAGTACCACACAGCCACTCACTCCAGTCCTCCCCTGCTCCCTGTGGGATGGGAAAGAGAAACAGAAGAGTAAAAGTGAGAAAAGTCGTGGGTTGAGATAAGGACACATTAATAAGTAAAGCAAAAGCAAAGCAAAACAAGGAATTCATTCACCACTTCCCATGTTCAGGAGGGTGTTCAGCCATGCCCAGGGAAGCAGCTCCACATCACTCATAACAGTTACTTGGGAAGGCAAACACCATCACTCCAAATCATATAAGATCCTGGAGTCCAACCGTTAACCGAGTGCTGCCAAGTCCATCACTAAACCATGTCCCCAGGCACCACATCTGCAGTGATTCTCTTGCCTTTTGCCACCTAAAAACCAGAAGCTGGGAAATGTTAAGGGGATAAAGAAACCTTTATTGAAAGCCTCCAGGCACATTTATGGTCAAGCTGCATACAAGGTGCACACCCAAAATGGACGCAAGATGTAGGACTCCAACACTTTTATAGGTTTAAAAAATTTGCATATTAGATCCCAATCTCCCAATTAGAGGCTTAGATTTGCACCCCCCTGTTTGGTCCCCTACTAATACCCTCCTAACTTCTGGCTCTACTGTTGTTTATGCTTTTAGGGGACATAGGACAGTGAAATGTCCCTGGCATTAGGGACATTACATTAAGGTATTAGGAATGTCCTGTTATGAGACATGGGGTCCTCGGATGTAAAAGAACAAGGTTATGGAAGGGGTTTAGGGATGTGTTTTGTCTAAGAGGGTAAAGGAAACTATTTAGCTAAGAATCTATTTAGTTATACAGAAAAAGGCTACGGGGCTACTAATATATAAAAAATATAAAAGCAAAAATTGCTTTGGCATCATTTCCACCACTTCCCTGGGCCCTTGAAAAACAATCACAAGGATCTCAGCAATGGTATCAGTCAACTCTCAGCACCCTAATTTGTGTATCCTGTGATCCCAGGGACTTGAATGTGTTCAGTTGGCTTAAGTGCTCCCTACCCACACCTTCCTCCAGAGAGGTCAAGGTTGCTTTCCCACAAAATCTGCTAGTGGGATCAGGGAGCTTGGAGGCCAGAGAACAGAACTTTTGAGAGAATTTGGTGGAATAGAAGTGGAACTTTACCTTTCAAGTCCATCTACCTCACATCCAAATATTTCATTTTAGCAAACATTGAAATTATTCCAGTTCAGAGATATTTCATAGAATCAGAGAATCATTAAGGTTGGAAAAGACCTCTAAGATCTTTGAGTTCAACCATCACCTCAGCACCACCACCATGTTCAGCACCACTAAACCACATCCTCAAGTGCCATATCCACACATTTTTGAACACTTCCAGGGATGGGGATTCCGCCACTTCCCCAGATTTGTTCCAGTGCTCAACAACCCTTTCCATGAAGAAGTTTTTCCTAATATCTAATCTAAAGCTCCCCTTGCAAAACTTGAGACCATTTTCTCATATCCTGTCACTTGTTTCATGAGAAAAGAGACCAACACCCACCTCACCACAACCTCCTTTCAGGTTTGACATTGAATTGTGTCTATCTAAGCTGCTGTGCTGGATCATGGAAAGAGTATTCTGGAGCTTTCCTCTCTTCCTCAGGTTGGCGTCCTCATCTGTATTTCCTTTCCCTTGAGGCACCATGGTTCCCTTGATAGCTGAGTTGTCCCTGTGATTCATGTGTCACTTTTTTTGAACAGTAAGTTTTACTGTTTGAAAAACCAAAAGGACATAACATTTTTCGGACAGTTTTCTTTCATCAAAACCCAAACAAATCAATAGAAGTAGACCAAATCTCACTGGTGATATTTTCACTGTCCATTATTTTCAAGTTCAGGCTTCTTCATTTTCTCTGGGGTTAGATTCACTGCTGTGAAAATGAAGCAGTGCAACAGAGACCTTGTTCTTGGTCAAGCAACTGGAGACAAGAGGCCACAGGAATTCTTGCAACTGACAGGGTGACAGACTGGCCTGAGCAAAAGAATGGAGGGCAAGAAGGAAAATCCCAGATCTGGACCTCTTACATGAACAATGAAAGGCAGTCAAGGGGGAGAGATAGGCAAAGTACCAGCTCTAAAGTGATGCAGATTTTATTATAGTATGGCTACTGACCCTGAATCCTCCTGCCAGCCAGCGATTCTGCAGTATTGACTGCGCAGTCAGGTTTGCAGCAGAGCAAGGACCCTGACTGCACAGCTGATCAAATGAGCCATCAATCAAGTGACTCACTTTGTGTACTTAAACCTCCTGCTCAAAGTCAGGTTATAATTCATACAGCTGAGTACCTCCCAGAACAGCTGCCTTAAACTTAAGGCAAGAGATGATAAAGGGGGAAAAGTGGCTGAAAAATTAAACCACCAGTGAGTAATAATAAACATCAGAACTCCTTCTCCTGACCTCCTCCAAATGGGCATCTCATAAAATCATAAAAATGAGGGTTTTTAACTCGTTGGGGATTACCTTTACAGCAATGCAAGGAGGAACATTAGAAGATTACTGGAGTAGGAAATTGCTGACCAGGCAAAGAGAGGGCAGTGAACATGGCTTTAAAAGAGACAAGACTAGCCAGGTGTGAAAGACAGGCATTGTTTCCTTGTGTGACTCTCTGCACCAACTAAATGCACTGGAGCTGGCTGGATCCAAGCTGGAGCCTGATTTGGTTCCCTACACACAGGTTTCTAGTGCCACCTGAGGTGGCTTGAGGTGTCTGAAGTCTGAAATGAGAGAGTACTTCCCAGACTGACAGTCTTCGAGACCAAATACTAAAAGCCAGGCTGTGAGACTCTGGGATATTTCAAATGGCACTGTCATGATCAGACATGGTACACATCAATAGTATGGATCACTCACACGAGCTCAGGTGATTCCTTCCCCTTTCTCTAGTAGTCTGTGACTAGCAGAGGGGAAACCTTTAATGCAACACTACTCTTGTGCACAGAGCATCTGCTGCTACATTAGTTTAAGCAAATTTAGTTTAATGGAATAGGGAAGGAAATTACAGTAGTGTTGCAATTTAGATTCTGGAGTGTGATTCATGTCTGGGGCACAGACTTTGCATGTAAGTCATTGCAGTGTTTCTGTGCTCTCCTCCTGTGCACAAAATGGGCATAACTGCATTTTCCCTACTTTATGAAAGCGACCTGAAGTAGGATGTGTTAAACAAGAGGAGTTATCTCTCATAACCAAATAGAAGGTATTGCCATAGGGATGGGCCTGATGTGCAATAATAGCTGTTTTTGTCAGGTCAGCTGTGTAAGGGTCTTAAATGGAATCCAGTCATTGTGAATAACTCTATAACTAATATTCAGACAGCTCCCTAATGTTGCATTCAGTAGGAACAAGGAAATGGCTTTCTGGAAACAGCTTTTTACTTTCTCAAAAGACAAAAAGCCTAAATGTTTTCTCCAGATATCCTTGTTTTCCAAGTTGCAAATCTTCTTGTGGCAGAGCTGATGTGCTCAAGCACCTTAAAATATAAGAATGGGCTATGCCAAGGCCTCTGCAAAGGTAGCAGGAGCTACTTGTGAGCATCTGTTTAGAAAGACACCTTGAGGCAGATTGGGCTAGTGGAAGAAAGTGGAAGAATCTGGTCTTTATGTCCCCAAGAGTGAGCATAAAGGGAGAATTACATATCAGGATGCTGGTTTTAATTGTTGTACATATATAAGTTTTAAATCAAATTTACAGAAATAGTTTATCTGCTGACATCATTGTAATGAACAGTACAGAACTGAAGTGTCAGAGTGTAAGTCAGGTCCTATAAAGTGATCCTAACTGCTACCCCTAGGAATCTACATCTTTGTGTCTTTCTAAAGCCCAAGTTCCTCTGGAAGCTGTTGAAGCAGATCTTTGTAACTGGAACAATGTTAAAAATTTTGTTCAGAACTTGGGAACTTCTCCTGAGGCATAGCAAAGTCCAGGGATATTCAGGGATGCCTTTGCTGGTTCCGCAAAAGTCTTTCTTCCTCATAGGATTCCTCTCTGCTGGTTGGTTACAACCTCTCTGGAGGTTGTAAAGGGGAAGGCTTAGAATTGGGTCAGTCCTTGATATCCCATGTCATGGAATCTCAGAACCATCTAGGCTGGAAAAGACCTCTGAGATCATTGAGTGCAACCATTAGCCCAACACTGCCAAGCCCACCACTAAACCATGTCCCTCAGAAACACATCTTTGAAATACCTCCAGGGATGGTGACTCCACCACTGCCCTGGGCAAGCCTCTTCCAATGCTTGACAACCCTTTCAGTGAATAAAATTTCCCAATACACAATAAACCCATTTTGAGGCTGTTTTCTCTTGCTTTTGGAACATCAAGGATTGTCTTGAAGATCTTTGTTTTAGTTCTCTGTTCAGTCACAGACTTTCTTTGTGTTCCATGAGCACAGCAGACCATTAGGACCAGGAGCTGGAAGACACTGTACTTCACACATGGCTTCTACCTTGTCTGGCCAGAGCCCCTGCTCTGTGCAATACCTCAAAACTTCCTGTGTGACCTCGCTGAGATCCTTTTCAGCTGTGCTGCAGTACCTGATGCCTGTACTCCTATGGTAGCACTGGGGAAATGCATAAATAAATGCATAGGAAAGAGAGAAAAATAAAGTTGCTCCCTTGGGGACTTTTATTCAAGAGAAAACAAGACAAAGATTTTGGTGGCTCACCTCGCATCATATTTTGCTCCCATACAAGAAAGGTGTAATATATCAGGGCTGCATATCTATTTAAAGTGTTGGCAGCTATTGCTTCCAAAATAAAGTTGGCTTTTAAGTATTGGGGGTCATATCAAATCCTATCACTATGTCAACACTGGATTGCCAACTCCCATGAAATATTGAAACCTGGTAAAAAAGAGAATCTATCAAAATTGGCTGTCAGTAAAATCAGTGGAGAAAAGAAAATGAATGTCAGTAAAGGCTTTAAGATAGTTTAAGAGAAAAACAGAATTTTTTCCCCTTAATCTGGTCTTAGTTTCTAAACTCAATTCATATTTTAATATGTAATTTGGATTTATTGATTTTTTAATAGTTTGTACAATAGATTCAGCACAAACCAGCTATTCAGTGTATCATTGTAAAGACAGGTGGGAATCCAAAATTACTTTAAAAACATAATTTTCTGATATGGAGAAGCATGAGAAGCATTTTTAATGTGCTATCTCTACTTATTGTGCTTTTATTGTCTGAAGTTTTATTAAGAAAAAAGTTGGGAGAGTGAAAAACAAAATGCAAATTTTCCCCCTGGTTTTGTTGTTGATGTTTGATTCTCTAGACCAGGATCTTCTTTCTTGCCTCTTTAAGTAGATCAGCAAAACTCAATGGAGAAGCACACGTGTAAAGTCAGTGCAAATATTTTCTGTAATATGTTATGTGCTGATCCTGCCTCTCACCACCTTTTCTTATAAAACCCCCAAGAATTCAAAGTAACATCTAAAAGCTGTACAACAACAATTATATTTTGCTTTTGCACAACACTTGCCTTGAGATTCTTTCTGTGACAGTCTCCATTTCATGACAGGACAGATCTCATATAGAGACCAAGGGATTTTTCAGATGTGCCTGGAGGATCGAGAGCAAAATATCTATGGAAAGTGCACTGGTCATTCATCTGTTGTGCTATTAAGAGTTGCAGGTCATTTTTGAAAAGAGTTTTGTCTCCCAAAGGTGAGTGCTAAGAAGCCCTTCCCTTCCTTCATGGAGAAATCTTTTATGGCTGGCAAAATTAGGCAGCAACATTCCTGGAATGCTTTAAGGATGCAATTGAAAATTAAAGCTAGGTCAAGTCTGGAAGGCTGTCTCCACTAACAAACTGGCCATGGGGAGAGCTTGCAGACTGCAGGTTATGTGTGTGTGGCTAAATTCCCTTCTCCAAAACACACATCTGTATCCAAAATCCTTCTTGGTTCACTCTGTTCCCTGGACCAGCCTGGCCATTGTCTATCAAAGTGGAGTATGCAGGGAAATAAAAGTTTGTGCTTCAAACAACTCTGGGGCCCCAGTTCTGTGCTGTTCTGGTCCTGTTTATTTCATTAATCAGGATGTAGCCTGAGAGACAGATTGGGAATTAAAAGCACAAATGGGGATCAGATGATTCGAATTTCATCTACTCTACTAAAATGTCAAGAAGCCTACTGAGAACTGACCAGACACCTTGTGCATAAATCAGCAGTGAAAAACTAGGAACCATTTTCAGCTAGTGCAGAATTTTTACTTCCACTCCCAGGAAAAGACTGTCGGAAAATGTAGCTATATTGGGTAAAGAGGGAAAGTTCTTGTGTGTAGTCTGAAACCCCTGCAACATGAGGAACACTGCAGCATATCTGAAGAAGAGGGTGATGCCAGGCTTAGAGCAAACATAGGTGCTCTGGTCCAGCTGTGTTGCAGTAACCCAGATCTCAGATCAAAGCCAGACCTGCTGCAAATCCTTGGAGCTACCACAAGTCTGTTGCTCACACAGCAAAACAGAGAAGACAGTAATAGAATTGTAGAATCACAGAACGGTTTGAGTTGGAAAGGTTGGAAACCTCACAGACCATCTAGTTCCAAGCCCCTGCCATGAGCAAGGACACCTTCCACTAGACCAGCCTACTCAAAGCTCCATCCAGCCTGTCCTTGCACACCTCCAGGGATGGGGAGTCCACAGCCTCTCTGCCAAACAGACTAAGAGGGATAAAATAATTTACTCAAGGTATAATCCCAAGTCACTAGCAGAGTAAGAAAAGCAATTCTGATCTCCTGCTCCCAGATGATCGTGTTGCTTGCTGGCATTATGCATAGCACGCAATGGCATGCTGTTAGGGGGAGATCAAATCCCAGTGTGAAAAGAAAGCCTCTGAAGGCACCATTTTCCTCTCCTTGTGCAGGCAGGGGTCAAGCTACTACCACTTGGAAAGAAAAAGCTTAAAATAATCCCCAAATCAGATTTTCAGAAATCCCCATACTTCCACCTGTGGCACATAGAGATTACAGATGTGTCTCCTGGAGAAACTGAAATTTGGCTTATAGTTAACCAATCAGTCTATTGCAGTTCCAGCTCAGTTTTACTCATCTTTTTTAGTACCTATGTTGTGCTGGCTTACATCTAAGTTGAAGCAACTCTTTTGGATAGTCTAAGAAATAGATGTTTCTTTTTCTCTAAGCCTGATCCCAGCCACATCTGGCTGTGTAAATATGGATTTCCTGTGTATGTGCTGTCTTGGTTTTCAAAAAGCATTGTCTCCTGTGCTGAAAATGAAGCCATCTCGGAAGGTGAGCTCACAGATAGCCTCAGGTGGCATATTCTTGAGTCCTCTTATATACAGACCTAAAAAATCTTTTCAAACTCAATCCTCTTTCCTGTCAGTTGCAGCATTCCCCCCTACCCCTAGTTCCCAACCTCGGTGTCCTAATTTCCTCCCTGACTGATTGCATGAGTCTTTTTTCCTTCTGCTGCTATTGTTGCTGTCATTGTTACCCTTGTTATTTGGGGAAGTGTTCTGCAGCTCGGTTAAGCATCCTGAAGCCAGAGAAAAACGTGTTAGAAAGTCACAACGGTGGGGAGGGATTCAGTGGGGACATCTGCTGACAGTCCTGTTAGGTCAGCAGCCCATGGCATTGACAGGCTGATAGTCCTAAGACCTAAAAGACTGCAGTACTGGAAAGCTGACAATTTCTGCTGCCAGAAATCTGAGGGTCACTTGCTCAGGAGCAGGCACAGCTCCTGAGCAGTCAGGGTGAAAAGCTGAGCCTGGGAGGCTGTGTGTGCCTTCACCTGCTGATGTGGAAGATGCAAACTGAAAAGGATCAGAATGCAAAAGGCTGGTCTGGTGTTTTTATTCTGAGCCCACATCTGCAGTGCTGTGTCCAGCACTGGACTCCCCTTTGCAAAGAACAGGAGGTCAGCAAAGCCCCTCTGAGATGGCTCAGGATGGAGCACTTGCCTGGTGAGCAGAGGCTGAGGGAGGCCAGAGAGGCTGGGAAATCTCACCTTGGTCGGTTAAAGAATCAGATGGATGAGGTGTTGAGCAACACACTGATTTTAGCTGCTTTTCTTTGAGAAAGGCATTGAACCAGGTGGCCTCCAGAGTTCATTTCCAACCTTGATGATCCTGTCATTCTGTTCACCACAAGGAATTGTTATTCCAGAGTGCTGATAAAAATCCTGGCCAATGATGTGTTTTATGCTTTTGTACAAAGTTAAAAAAGGAAAAAAGGGCTTGGAAAGAGTTAATGGTTAAATCTATTGATCAATTAATGAATGCTATTAACAAACAAATGTTCTATAGACAAAAAAAATTTGCCAATCATAAGCAGGAATGAACTATTATTAATTCTTTTTAAAAAATACAGGACTTTCAGGGGACTCAAAATAGCAAATATTGATGAAGAAATAAGTTAATTGAAAACTTTTCTTTCCAAAATCATCAAAGTAGGTTTTTTTAAAATGTTTTGTTGCAATTTAAAATGTGAACTGTGGCTTAGAATTCAGTTTTTCAGTCTTCAGAGAGAAACTTTTTCAGTTCCATTTTGTCCATCTGCTTCTAATATATAATGGCAGAAATAACCTGCATATACCATGACATAGAAGAAAAAATTCTTGATATCCCATTATGTGACTACAGAGTGTTTGCAGGAATCTCTGGAGCAGGCAGCACCAAAAACTTGTAGGGTCATACTGTGTGAACCAGTAGAGCAAGACTTCACTCACCCAGTGCAGCCATGCCCTTCCCTGTTGCCAAAAGGTAAAGTTGCCTCTTTGTTCCAGTATTGACTGCAGCCATTTGTTATCTTCTGAATCTTCAGCCTCAGAGTGAAATTTGTCAGGTTTATCCCCTGCCAGGAGGTCACCTTCAAAGCAAGTTTAGCTATTTTTTGTATAAAATACATATTAGGTAAGAAACCTGCATCCCTTTTAACCATCTTCTCTTCTTCCCACCATCATTTATTCTTATCCAAACATTTTGATTTAATCTCCATGTGTGGCTGATTGAAAAACTCTTGGGTTGAAGCTGGACACTTTTTGTTTACATTTTATTGTCCTTCCTCCATTAAGCTAAGGACGATCTGACTCTGTTTATGCTGCCTCTGAGCTTTTCCCTTTCAGTTCTTGCTGAAATATACTTCTGATCCCTGCATGGCAATTGGGGTGGTTTAGCTTTCAGAATGGACTGCTCCCTGCAGAGTCCTAAAAAGCCCTCAGGGTCCAGCTATTTGTGACATCCATCACCTGTTCGTGAGGTGGCATATGCAGGACCTCAGCTGATCCATGGGACAGGTTACTCTGGAATGGCTGAACACAGGCTGCAGATGGGTCTGCCTTTATTAACGGATGCAAATGGGATCACTTTTACAGTTTGCAATAAAATGTCTATTACAGAGCACTACAGCACCTACTTTTTGGTATGGTTGGCACGACCATGTCCCCTTCCTGTGCAGGGGCATCAGAGGCTCTTTAAGGCTACCCCTGAAAGTGCTCTAAAATCCCATACCAGCTGTTCCATCTGGAGAGACAGGGCAAAAAGACGTGCAGCTAGATAAGTAGCATCTCAGGACTGTAGAGGACATGTCCAACTTGAGAAACAGTCAAGGGACTGGGAATGCTTCACAAAAATCTCCCACCTCTGGAGTCTTCAAGGTATCTTTGGAGTCAGACCAAGTGCTCACCCCTATAACCAGTCAAGTCCTGGCAGGGAATTGCTACTAGAACTCGACACAAAAAACAGAGGAAAAAAGCCTTTCCACATGGGACCGAGCAAGTCATGAAAAGGAACAAGAACCTCTCTTCCTCAGGGTGCACCAGCCAGAGCTCTGATGAAAAGCTGCACGAAGCATGGACTGAGGCTGCCAGAGCTCTCTTGCTTTTTCGTGTTGCTTTGGATGATGAAGTAGATGACCTTTAAAGCTCTTTCTAACCCAAACCATCCTAAGATTCTATGAACAAAGCATGCCCTGTTGGAAGCCCAGCTGTCTGTAAGCATAGCTCATCTGTTTGTTTGGTCATCTGAGGGGTGTGTGGATGTGTACACATCTGTAGAGAAAGGCAGAAGGAGAATTCACGTTGGAACGGCTGAAATGCTGGTGGAAATCAGAAAGGAGGTGTGTGTCAGGGGCATTAGCTACACTGTCACTGGAATCTAAAGCAGGATCAGACCAAAAGGTCAGTACAGTTTCTGAAGATGTTAAAAACCTTCTAGCACGAGTGGCTGGTCCTGCAGATGTTTCTCATTTCCTATCTTTGCTGAAAAGGGAACCGATGCAGGAAAGAACAATTCTTTCCTGCAGAAAGAAAAATAACTCTGCCGAAGAAAATAGGGACATGCTGCCATTCAGATTGCCTAATGACATAAGATAATGTTCAAATTCAGATCGGTGATGCTTGGTCTGAATCAGGCAGAAAAAGGCATTTACCCTTGATGTCTCACCCTGTACAAGTGAGCAGCCAAATCATTTGCATACCAGTCAGTGAAGTAGATCTAACAGAGGGTTTCAAAGATGTTTTTAACCACCTCTATTATGGGCTACCACTTTCCAGCAGTGAGTCTTGCCTGGTGAATTGCTGACTCTGAAAGAGCAGCACTCGGTCCCTATCCACTGATCCAAAGCTCTGACCTTGATGTAGAGAAATGGAGATGGGACCAATGCCTTTTTTTTTTTGTGAACTGTTTTATATAAAATGCTTATCCCTGCGTATTCTGGAGCATCTGAAGTCACTGTGGTTACTCCATTGCTATACAATTTCATAGTAGAGTATACAAAACATAGTAAAAGGAAACCACTCCAGACTGGACTCTTGCTAAGGAGTGACAGTGCAGTCCCATGGCCTTTCCTTACCTGGAATCACTACAGAACATCCCATGAGGCAGCCTGAATACTGACTTCACTTTGAAGGATTTCTTGGAAGCACAGCCTTTTCCCTTTTGTTCTGCCTGTATGTTAGTAACCAAAAAATCCATGAAGGAAATCAATGTGAATTAAGAATGTTAACTCCCAGTTATTATAAAGGGAGTGAAGAGAATACAGTGAGCTGGGTAGCTTAATTGTATATCTTTCAGAGTGTTTGAAAAATATGGGTTTACTTGCTGTACTTATTGCCTTTATTATCCAGTACAATTTGTAGTCAGAAATATATGAGAGTCAATTAAGGTTTTGAAAAAAAGTTTTCTTTTCTTTTCCAAACGAAAGTGTCATATATCATGCAATATCAACTCCACTGTTAGACTAGCAGAAATTTACTGCACTATGTCCCTGCAGTGAAAATTTGCAGCTAGATTAATGTTCCTTTAGCTGGCATTAAATCAATTTCATACATATGCTCGTATTTTCACCAGTGACATTCTGCAATAGCTGATGTTTTGTAGGAGCTGTAAAGAAAAAAAATCAGAAGATTTTTTCAAGCTTCATATATATGTATGTATATACAGGTGAACAAGATGCTTCATGCTTCACTTGCTGTAAAAAAGTCTTGAGTTTTCAAAGTTGGCCAACTTGCTTCATGTTTTTCGTGGCATATACACTGCTTATTATCAGTTCATCTTCATATAGCTGAGAAGCATCTAGAGTTGCATAGATCTAATCTGGATAGAATTGACATTTTCTTTTTTCCCGCAGTTTATTGGAATTCCTCTTGTTATGAAACTTGCACTTCGGCAGTTGACATATGGGGATAAAACTATCACATCTTCCTACCCGATGCTCACCACGCTGCAGCTGATTTCATCCTGGCTGATTCTCAGTGGATCCATGAGAAAACAGCACCCTCCACGACAAGACATGAACTGCTCAAGGAGGTTCTGTGGCACTTTGCCTCCTGACCAGGGCACAGCAATCTCCAGGGCAGGACCCCAAAGAGGCCATTTGTTTCCTTAGTTCTCCTTCTCAAGAAAGGACACTGAGGAGAGCAGAGTCGGCTCACTCAGGATGTCCTCATGGAGCAGCCAGTGCAGCCCTGGGGACAGAGACGGTGTCAGTCACACAGGGCATAAAGAGTGCTTTGTGCAGCAGTGGCATCACCATCACATCACTGATAAATAAGCCACTGGAATTTTCTCAGTTACCTTGTGACAGATAAAACCACACCAGTTGCTTTGGTCCTCAACTGCTGTAACTGCCCCTCTTGTGCTGAACTGGTACCACACCTGCTGCTTGACATGACTCAGGTAAAACGAATTTTCAGGGAAAAAAAACATTTCCTCACCTAGAGGATCTGATCTGAAAAACAAAACTTCATTTTTTGTCACAATAGTAAAGAAGAAGTAAGTCTAATGGGTGAAGAAACCACTGCAAGTGAAAGGAGAATCAAGTCCAAGATTTGCAAGCAGCTTTAATGTGGATTTGCAATTGAGGAATTTACTGGGATTTATGGATTTATAGGCATTCAAGTACAGGTGTATTCTGTGCTGAGACACTGTAGGATGCAGAGATAATGTGGCAAAGACAGATTAAATATATGGATATCTCTAAATTTGCCCAGGGAAAAATTATTCCTTTTCCAGCATTAATAAAGTGTAATGAGGGACATGTGAAGGACTGTGAGGTCTCTTGTAGTGACAGTCAGTGGAAAGTGCTGATCCTGAAAGCCACCCTAAGGATGCAAGTGAGCTGATCTAGCCCTTTTTTTTTGGTATTATCTCCATTCTGTAATATCTGAGCACCTCAAAGGCATCTCCAGATTTCAGGGAGATAGGAAACACTCATTGTATTTTAGATGAGGGAACAAAATATAGAGAACATTACCAGAAAAAAAACACCTTGATTGGCATTAATATCCAGGGCTGCAGGTGATCAGCCACAACCCTGAGGTGTTTTGACTTTCCTTATATATCCAAATGTTATGGCAGAAGGAGTCTAGCTTGGGAAAGCATCTCTTCCTGCACAGGGAAAATTGGTGGGCAAGGTTTCCCTGGGATGCTGCTCAGTGCTGATGTGTTATTTGTGATGTTTTTGTGTTACTAAGGTCATGAATAAAGTCTGCCACTAGCCTGGGTAACAAGCTCGTGCTGCCTGAAGTCCTTTTATGCATGTAGTTTTCTATCTTTCTCTGTTTTTAGCTGTGTTGGTTATTATCAGATCAAACTGTGTTTCTAAGAGGCATCCAGAAAAAACAGCATCCTCCAGTTTTCTTCAAAGGAGGGATTCAATTTAATTCTCTGGTTTCATATGTCTGTCTGTTTCTCAACCCATTGTCCTGTTGTAATAAGTAACTTTTGGCAGCACAGGATACAGCTGACATCTAAATACTGGAAAGAGAGAGGTTTGGGTCTTTTCTGACATGTTAGGCAGCAGAATTATAAATTAATAAAAAGTAAATGTGTCACGAAGAAACCAACCCATTAAGCATTTATTATTGCAAGTTGCTTGAATGACTTCCTTTCAGCTTTGGCCAGCAGCACCGAGTGTAAAAAGAGGCCTCTTACCCATATATTTATCATGGAAAAGAAAAATTATACCAACAGAGGTGTTATGGGTGTTGTTCCTTCTTAATACATATATCTTGGGGTTTGCTTTTCCCCTTCCCCCGATTATTTTATAATTTTCAGTGCCAGGTGAACTGTGCACTAGCAGAATCATAAATGAAAAGCTAACTCCAAAAATCCTGAAAGATCTGACAGCCCTGGAAGACAGCTGACTGTTAAATGTCTTCCACCTCGTGCATGCAACAGCCAGTGCATTGCTTCATACACCTGCACCTGGTTTATTGGTCTTAGGAAGGATATCAGAGTTTCCACACAAGTGACTGTCTCTCTAAACCTGAAAATAAGCTGAATAAGAATTTTATTTCTTAAATTTCTGATCTGGAATCTGTGCAATGTGTTCTATCTATTGATCCTTTAGCTCTATTGTGCTTTCAGGATTTTTTTAATATAGGTTATATGATGTATATGGTATAGCAAACTAAAGTCTGAGCATCTTAGTAGTTTCAGGCTTTGTTCTTGAAGTGTTCAATTTTTTTGTTTTCTGTGCTACTTCTTGGGGTTTTTTTTTTGTTTATATATGCACACACATGCATTTTCCATACATATGCTTCTCTATCATCTCAATTGCCTACCTTGCCTTTTTTATAAATCACTTTTTAAAATTACTGACTATTCTCCGTGTCATACGTAATTTAATACAATATTTATAACCATGGTAAAATGAACAATCACGCAGTGCTTTTCCGTGCATAGTTTGAAGCAATTTTCATAAATAAGGATTTAATAAAAAACAGGTTTCATTTTTTACACTTTAATTAAAAATTAAGAAGAAACAGAACAGGAGAAGAGCAATAAAAATGGACCAAATTCTTCTCTAAATTGCATACACTAACCTGATTGGATTCACTGGATTTACTTTAATTTAGAAAGTGTGCAAGGGAGAAAAGCAGAGCTTGGAGTAACCATTTCTGAAATGGAGAGCGAGCTGCAATAACAGGGTGGTAATTAAAGACTGCCTCTGGCACGCTCCTTCGAAGGAGCTCACGTGCCTTTGCTCACTCTGTGAGTGTTACCTGAGAATTCATTAAACACAAAGCTCCAGGTTTAGCAGGGCTGCCAGCAGATCAGCAGAGACCAGGGAAATATTTTCACTGTCAACTTATCGCAGCCCAGATGACCAACAGGAAGAGGTTGTGGTGTCTTGGCTTGTGTGCTTCCCTACCATTGCCCTGCACTGCTGTGGGACCTGTACTGGGGGCTGGGGGAGTTTGATCCATCATGGGCTCCTCATCCACAAGCAGCTCATTCTCACCCTCTGGAAATGGGTGTGCCTGAAGTGGCAGGGTGCAGATGGGACTTTCCACGGTCAAAACTCAGATTCTGGTTGTTGCTCAGGAGGATTTCTCATAACCAATGTGGAATATGCACAAGGAACTGGAACAATAAATTGGAGTGGCACTAGATGATCTTTAAGGTTCCTAACAACTCAAACCATGCTGTGATTCTGTGATTATTATTATTATGGAGCAATCAAGGGTAAACATGGATAGTAACACCTGAGAGATATTAAAGATTGTATTTAAATACATAATCCTTTCCTTTCATGGGAGAACAAGAAAAGCATAACCAAAAGAATCCACACCCCATATTTTCACCTCAAAAACTGTCTGGTGTTGAGCTGTTTCGGGTATATCTGTGGAAAACAAGGTTCACTGCTTCTCTGGGGGAACAGATGAGTGTAAAATGCTGTTTGAATCCAATCCCTGTATCATTGAAAACACCTTAGAAGACAGTGTGACTTGTTTGAATCTGAAAGGGTTACTGGTATGTCTGGAATTGCCATTTGTCCAGTTCAGAGCAAAATCTTTCCTCAGTGGGAGTAAAACCCCACAATTTTCACACTCTGGAGAAAAATAACAGGGAGGGCACTGGGCTATCTCACATTTTAAAAGCTAAAGTATTCCTTATGGGACAGCACATCATATGTGAAAGTGAAACACTTTTGATCTGCTAAATGCTTAAAAGTGAAAGTCTTCATCCTAAGGGAGAGAAGGAAGTTTCTTATAAATTAAAACCTTCTCATTTGGATTATTAAATAGTTTCTCAATGGGAAAAGAATAAAATTAGAAACAGGACTTTTAGTGTGAAAATTGGGAGGAGGGGTGTTATGAAACTGCTTTTTTTTTTTGGAACAATGAAAAAGGCTTTCCGTGTTTTCAAGGTGATCATTCATGGTGAGTCCTCAAAGGACCTTGCACATATTACCCAGGTGTTGAAATGCTGCCTGTGAGTGAGGCAGGCAGTGTTTGGGCTGATGGAATGGAGTATCACAGAGGGAGCCTGGGGCCCATGCAGCTCAGAGTGACTGGCAGCTTGGAGGTTATGTGAGGGCTGTAATACCATTAAGGCTGAGAGGCTAAACCCCTTCTGAGAGTGGCACTGAAGTCACTCACTCTCTTAATGCTTTTGCAAACGGTGCTCATGATTTTGCAAGATGACTTCACCTGGATAAGAAAACGAGACAGCCAGAGACTGGGTGCAGCATAAAGGTTTTTCCTCAGTTAATTATTGCTAAAATGAAGGATTATAATAAGGAAGTCAGAATATAACCCTCCAAAGAGCACATTTGTTTATGCTTTATGTGCCTACATGTACTGACATTTATTGTTTTCTGTTGCAAGCAAGCAATAATAATTCTGTGTCTGGCTTCATAAAGTGTATGAATTTGCAAATATGTCTGTGTCAATATATAGCAATGCACAGTTGGCTGGAATTTGTTTGCATCTATCTGGGTTTCTGCAGAGCTAATCTCAGCTTCTATCCAATATAAACCTATCAGGTTGTCTGTCATGCTAGGAGACCATTTATATTTCCACTTGTGCATAGTTAAATCATTGCAAAAAGTCCAACTCATTCTTGTGTGTGTGTGTGTGTGTCTGTCTTTCTTTAGTTCAAACAATACTATGTTGGAAACTGCCCAAGAAAATTTGGGCACTCAGCATCAGAGTTGTTCCATCACTAAAGTTTTTCAGACATATGCAGACACTGAGAGGCTAAGAGATAAAATTTCTTGTTTGTCAAAGCCTCCATGCAGTATGCCTTATGCTGACTCAGAAAAAGTTTTTACTAAAGCCTTGTGGGATTAGGAAAGGGGGCTAAGATCTAGTCTGATTATATCAGAATTGATTAAATGTGCTGTAATCCTCATTCTCTGATGACAGGCTTTTAACTGAATTTAGTTTCCCTGCACTACAGTTTAAATCAAAGTTCAAGAGCTTTAGGTAAGTAAAGCCACAGAATTACAGGCTTTCTCCAACTCCTAAATGGGAAAAAGTATGATATGAGGAAAAAAAGGTAGATATTATCAAAGTCATTATTTTGACAGTTTTATCACAGTAAAAACAACTGCTCAGGTTTCTGAGTATTCAATGATAAGTATTTCTCTCCTTTTTTGCATTCTTCAATTTAGGTCAGCCTTTCAAAGCAAAGGTAGTCATTTTTTTCGGAGGAAGACCACTATTTAATTTGCCTTTTCACAAGCAACCCAAGGTCTTTCATTGTTGTCTGGAATGTGACAGTAGAATCCTCCTCTAGCAAAAAACCAAATTTTCTTCTAGAACAAACACCAGATTCTGAAGATCTAATCAGAAAGGAAAACAAATAAATAAAAATTTGAAAGGTTTGAACCTCAACAAGCAGAGACACACAACTTTGCTGCCTGTAAAGCATATGCCAGTGAAGAGGGTTTCAAATCTGGGCAAGACTTTCCTCTTTCTCAATATAATGTTAATAAAATGAAACCTGTCCTGCCCATCATCATGGCTGTCAAGTGCAGGTTTGTGACCCTTCTGCAGAGGTGAGATGGCAGCAGATACCTCACACTGGAGGTGCAGCCAATTACACTCAGCAAGTGGAAACGTGGCAGGCCTTTAAAAGTGGATTTCTCCCACTTGCAAAATAATCTCTCCTTTGCTTATTAGATGGCTTTAGTACACACCAAATCCTAATCTGACTGAAGTGTAAGGATTTTTTTTCCACGAATCCCACTGGCAGGAAATGGAGCTGTTAGTGTTGTTTAAAGAGTATCTTGTGAGGAGCTTCTTTCCTTCTTTTTTGTATGAAGTGACTTGGACTTGGCCCCCCTAAGACGGTAGTGTTGATGAACCACGGGAGAGTAGATATCTGTATGATACAGATGATTCTTTGTTTTAAAGATAAGCACAGCTGCTCTTTGCTCCACTTTTGGAATGACTGATAATATGTAATTTATTGATCTTTTTGGCTCTGCTAATATCCCTGATCCCACTGGGCACAGACTGACCACCCCTGTGCTTATCCTCTAACAAGAAAATGCTGGGATACAGAGAGTTAGGTTGCTTTTTCCTCCATGGAGAGCTCTGTCCTATCACAGCTAAATTTGAAAAGCTTCAACCCTGACAACAGCAGATGAAACCTGTTGGTCCTGGCATGATGTGTCTTCCCCATAATGATGTGTGTGTGTGTATGTCCTATTAGAGGTAATAAGGGTTATGTATTGAGAGCAGATGCTCTTTAACCAATAACTGTCTCATACTATTATGTCTGGATTTATTTAAAAGCTGTTGTCTACCCATACCATGTGAGCATTAGAGCGCAGATTTCTACAACAAACCATTGAGAAAATTGTCAGTGCTGCTGATTATCACAGTGCAGGGATAAATTTCAGATCCATACGGCTGACTTTTTTTCTGAAGCTGACTTCACTGGTGTCAAACAAAGCCTTGAACCACAAAAGATGAGTGTTCTCTTTATAGCAAAACTGCAGTTCGAAATCGTCTTGGATATGAGAAGGTGCAGCTCAGTGTTACACGTGCACTTGGACTGGTTTCTGCATGGAGTGGGGGGTTGACCAGAGTTAATAAAAAGGCAGAGGTTGGAGAGAGAAAAAAAATAATCTGTGATAAGTTTGCTCTTGGGGTGAAAGTGCAATTTTGTGTGAGCTGGGTTCGCTCACTTCTCCATGTCAGTGTCATGAAGTATTGCAAAGCTCACTTTCCAGCTCAGGTCAGTCAGGGCAACAGGTTACAAAAACCTCTGTGAGAACTCAGGGAAAAGTAATGGGAAATGCTGTGTTTCATAAAAAAGGCAAAGAAAGAGAGAAAGAGGCATAGAAGGGAGAGTGTGGGTGAAGAAAACCAATAAGAAAACACATTTACTGTGCAAGGGCAGCTCAGCATGGGGAGCTAAAGTGAGTCAGGGGAAGGTAGTGGTTTTGTTATCACACACATTTTTCATCTCAGTCCTCATCTCTCCCCACACACAAAGGCAAATGGATAGGCTCTGTCCACATAACACAGGACTTCACATTTCTCTTTGAGCAGTGACTGTATGTCTAGAAACTCAGGGCTTCCCTAGGATCTGTCTCTTTTGGAGGTTCATGCCTTCTCATTTTGAGCCTGTGGACCTCCTCCCTGATCTGCTGCAGGCAGAAGTGGCTAGATCTTTTTAAAAGCTACTTATGAATAATTAAATCCCCTCCCTCTATGCCACATGAAGTCTCACGATGCAGAACGCTCTTCTGACATTTAGCCCAGAGTACATAATATTCTCAAACTCACTTTGCAAAATGCCCTTGTTGCTGGTTCTTCACTGGCAGGTCATGAAGTGTCAGGTAATGTCAGTTCATGTAGAATGGAGAGCTGTCTTTGCTTTCTTTACTGTGGATTTCTGGGATTATTTCCTACTACAGGAGGCAAATGGACCACAAGAGACAAGGACCGCGACCTCCAAAATGGCCCATTTTATGTATTTACCTGAATAAATAAAACTTGTACCACCAGACAGAAAACCTCGACACTGAACTTCTAATCAGAAACCCAAGTCCTTATTTCCACAGAGGTAACAGCACAGTTGTGTGGACACATTCACACACTGGGGTTGGCAGTCCTTAGAGGACTCCTTGGGACAGCACAATTAGGGTTCATTATTGTCTGCCCAACACATGGGACTCAAATATGGTACTTCTCTTTCACAGAAAAATTGTTTTTTCTCTCTAAGGTGACCAGAAGTCCACTTTGAGGGGAAGCCCATTCTATATGAACCTGTAAGAAAATAACTCAACACAGTGTTCAGCCTCTGGCTTTACAGCAATTCAAATTAATTCAGTGACAGTTTTAAGCAAAAAATTCATATTTGTCCATGCTGTTCCTTAATGTGGGTTCAAATGCATGGCTGAGTTAGACCCACACATTTTTAAGCAGCCAGTTTTAATCCTGGGACTGACTTACTTTTTGCATAAAACATTTTTTTTTCTGAATATATATAATGTGCTGTGCAGGGTAAGCACATGCCAGTGATTAAATTTACTGAACACTCCAGAGCAGCAGCAGAAACGACCTTACTGGCTGGGTCTTTAGGTGAGCAAAGGAATGTTGCTCTGATGTTTCTGTCTGATGTTTCAACCTTGCAGGGCCATTTTTTGCGGCACAGATGTCTGAGTAGCCTCTCAAAGGCAGAGGTGAGCAATTCCACAGGGGAAGCAAGTCGGGCATCTAAGAGATGAAGAGTTGTTGAATTCACAGTACTTCTGGCTGCTTTTCTAACCCAAACCCAGGCTTAGCAGTTGGGTCCTAAGGTCTGTTCCATGACACCCCATGCTGTCATTGAGATCAGAAATCCCTGCTGCAATTACTGGTAAATTCCCTTGTTCTCATCTGTTACGGACTTTGACTCCCTGGGGAGAACATGGAAGTCAAGGAACTGAGTAAGGCTGACACTGTGCTAGTGAGCTCACAGGATGGACCCAAAATGTTATTCTTTATTTTGGGGTGGATAATTTTTTTTTTTAAATTGTCTTTTCTGGTCTTTCCCAGCTTAAAGCAATTAGCTCAGTAGCAACCTGCTTGAAGAAAGGCCAATTACAAAAAAAAAACACAACCAAAAAAGGAAAGGGATGAGGTAGGTCACTTTGCTATGAACCCATTAGTAAATTGTGCAAAATGCAGAGCCCCAGAAAGCTTTCAGCAGCAGCCCCTGGTCTAAGGATGAGTGGCTCTATCTCCTCTTCTGCAATTGCAGTCTTTGCTTCAGTTACATTATTCCTCCTCAGCCTGACTATGTTTTTCTATATTTCCCCTGTCTATTTTTCTGAAGAGGCAATTGTTGTGAATGGTGGAGAAGGTTGAGTGCCTGACTGAAATAAAGGAAAATTAGTTTTTAAGGAGAGTAAATTGGATAGAATAGGACCCGTAAGGATAACAAGTTGGCGATAATTCAGTGTAGTCTTCCTGTTCTGCTCCTGTTTATTAAATATTCTTATTGACTTCTGCTTCTCAGTACTCTCTGTTCTAGTGTACTAAATTACAGTAACTGAATATTCTGTCTACATATGCTGACTGGTCATTTGAGAGATGAGTGCACTTAAGACAGAAATGTTTTCCTTTAGTCCTTGGATCCTTGAAATGCCTATTATAAAATGTACATCTGTGAGAAGGCACTTCTCCTTGCCAAATGAGATTTAATGCTGAAAAAGCTACAGAGCTAAATAAAATAAACTTTGAGGAGGAGCCTTCTTTTTGACTTACATTTCTGTTTTCTAGCCACTGCTAGAATTTTGGGTAGGAATTAGTGCCTCCATACCCATATTCTTCCTCCAATAAAAGAAGACCTAATACACAAATGTACCAGAAAGCTTCTTTTTCCCTTGTTATGGCCTAAAAATGTTGATGGAGTTTCTCAAACTTTATAGATTTTGGTCTCTGTTGCTTAGGGAGCAGGAGGCTCTTAGTCTCAACCTCTTTGGCAATGCAGGGTAAACCATACTGGGCCAAGGAATGCTGTCAAGCACCACCAGGAATTTGGCCATAATGGTTACCTGTTACTAATTTCTCTGAGATAGTTTTGATGAGTACATCTAAAATTCTTTTGGATGATGCCTGGATGTGACAAGGGGAGTAGCATAAGCCAGTGACTGCTCTCAGTAGACAACACAGATGAGACCATCCTGTTCTTGTGTGAGAAGACTTGCTCCATGGATTTACACCATGGTTTTGTGGCCACACAACAGGTCTTGGTCAACTTTCTTTACTGCTGCAGAATATATTAAGTGTTCCAACTTTCTTCCCTTTTCAGAAGAAGGGGAGAAATGCCAGTTCTCTCCCTTTCCACATCTCTGGAGTGCTCAAGGCTGGGTTGGATGGGGCCCTGAGCAATAAGCAGGTCTAGCAGAAAGTATCCCTGCTCTTGGCAGGGGGGATTTCACCACCTTTCCACCCAGCCTGCCCTGTTCCTGGGAGCCAGGACATCTGCCAGGAGGGTACAGCTTTGAGTTCCCTCCCTCTGATGAAAGAATTGAAGCCAAATCTTCCAAGGGCCAGGCAGATATGTGACTGTTAGGAGATTTTACAGCAGTGTGGAATTTTCTCCTCTGTAATTTATGGGTTTTTAAATCACTTGTACCTGATATGCTGGTTATTCTCTGAGAACACTTTTCACAATAAACTCCCAGAGGAGAAAAATTAGGGGACAAATGTCTAATTTCCAAATACCAGTAAAGCTTGTTTGTTAATCAGATGTTGAACTGCTCAACAAACTACACAGCAAAAAAAGATGTGCTCCTCCATTTGCTCAGAGATAGAACTTGCAGGCTCGTGAGATATTTGGGGCTGAAAATAGTCATATTTATGAACTTCAAGTGCCTCCAAATACAGATGGAAAAAGTACATCACTTTAGCAACATATTTAAAATTACAATGTATAAATATAAATTGTATCCCTCGATGCTCTCGTGTTATAGGGCTGCCTTTATTCCCTGTATTAGTGATTGAGATTTGTCCTTGCTTCTCCTGCAAGACCGTTCCTTGTCTTCCACTGCTGAGCTAAATATGTGCTCCATCTTGCTTAGCTGTCTCTGCAGCAGAGGCTAAGCCTGCATCCAAAAGGGAATTCAGCATCTTCAAAATCAACCGGCATTGAGTGATTTGGAGGCAGCTGTTCAGTAAACGTTCAGCTTGCTGTCATTGATCTCTCTCCTCTGTTCTGAGAGTCAGTCTTTCAAACCAAATACAACACCCTTCCACTGAATTGAGCCCCAGGGCCCCACGCTTCTCACAAAAGCCAGGAGAATTTCCCTTCCTTGGAAATCCATAAAGCATATACAGTTTTATACTGGGGAGGAAGATAGTTTTTCAGTAGGAAGTAGAATTATACAATCATAATGGCTTGTGTTGGAAGGCACTTTAAAAGATCGTCTTGTTCCAACCCCCCTGCCATGGGCAGGGACACCTTCCACTAGACCAGGTTGCTCAGGGTTCCATCCAGCCTGGCCTTGAACACTTCTAGGGATGGGGCATCCACAACTTCTCTGGGCAACCCTTTCCAGTGGCTCACCACCCTCACAGTAAAGAATTTCTTCCTAATATCTAATCTAAACCTACCTTCTTTCATCTTAAAGCCATTAAGTTATCCAAGTAGTTGCCATTAAAGACAAGTAGTTATCTGTTTTCAATGACTTTATACAAAATTGCATGCCAGTATAAGATAAGTGTATCTATCTAATTAACTACTGTAAGCTGTTGTACCTTGCCAAGTCTCTGAGCTCTGGTACCTCAACTTAGAGAAATGTTTGAGAGTAGAAAAGCTAATTCTGTTCCCTCTCTATGAATACAAGTTTTAAGTTTTATACTCTTGGGATTCCTTGAAACAATTAAGGCCTTTTAAGTGTTGTGCTCAGTCTTTCCAATGTAAGGTATCCCTCAGCTCCACATTGTAGTCTTTGGGAAACAGGACTAGGTGCTAGCTCACATTCTGCAGGAGAAGAATCATTGTAAATTATGAACCAAACCTGTCAGGCTCAGGTCTTCCCCAGGGTGGAATTCACACCATACAATTAAGGTAAGTTAAGCCTATTTTGTCACTCTCTTATAGGAAAAAAAGAAAAGAAATTAAGAGAATAGAAGTGATGTGGGCAACAATAATCATTTAGGCACAGCAGATTTCTTCCCTGAGTTTTTTTCAAGATGCGAGTTGTCACTTGCTTCCTTCTTTGAGTCACGGGAGCTAGACCTGGAAGAAGTCTTCTGAGTCATTCTCTCAAATCTGTTATTGCAGAAAACTTTACTATCTAGCCTCTAATTTAATAGATTCAGAGCAAACTCAAAGATAGGTAGGTACCTTGTAAAATTTTTATTTCCCTTTTGAGCCTCAAATATATTGAAAAAAAAATCTAAATAATATGGATTCTGATCGTACATAGTTTCTCTAAACTGAACTACATGACCTCCATATGTCCCCTTTCCTGGATTCTTCTATATATTCAATTCCACTGAGTTTTCACATCTCATGATCCTGCTGGAGAGAAGTGAAAATTTGATAAGACCATTGCTTTTGCTAACACCATTAACTGCTGCTATTTTGTTATACCAAGTTCATTTCTCTGAGATGCTTCAGCTTCCTCTGTTTATACCCAAAAATGATTCAAAGCAGAAGCTCTACAGAGATGCCAGCAGTTGGAACAGAAAGAAGCAAGGAATAGTAAAAATCTGTTCAGCAAGAGAATGGGGAGGCAAAAATCACTTTTTATTTCCTTTATTACCACCACAACTGTTTCTTTGTCTTATGTGAATTACGAAAATGGCAATCTCCAGAACACAGGGAATACGTGGAAAGATTTCTATTGTCCTTAGTATATTCTTGACTTTGGCACAGTTTGGATCTTCACAGAAGGCAGGAAGCATGTTTGCTGACAGGAACACATCCCTTCACCAAGTCTGCTAATGGTTTGTTAAATGTCACACTGTGCAGGCCACTTGACCTCGGTGCCTTCTTGTCCCCCTGCTGAGGCAGAAGCCATGCCAAGCAAGATATAGCAGAGGTTAAATACTTGTCTTTAGCATGTAGGCTCTGAGGGCCCCATGGCCAAAGGGCAGAGTGTACTGAAGAGTGTTCTGCTTATTAGATCATGTCTCCAGTGTTAGCAGCATGTCTGACCAGGGCTTCTCTTCCTTTTTCTGTGCCTGTTCTCCACCTGCCTTCCAGTGAGAACAGCAGGTTGTTCTTCCTGTCAGGGTGGGAGTCTTGTTTTTGAAGCTTTTTTCCATGTTGGGAGCAGAAAGGAGGGTGAAGAGCTAAGATCAGTTTTGTCGTGTGAGTCAGTCAGCACTTCTACTTGTGCTGGAGAGATACAGAGTTAGTATGGGACTTCTCAGCAGGTCTTATTAGCTTAGACTTGGTCACTGTGAGAAAGCAAATAAGCCTGTCATGTTTGGCAGATATCATGGGAAACTCACATCCAAATCTTCTCCTTGGTCTATACAACTATGCTTTGCTCCCAGGGTAAGGACTGGGGTGAAACTGTTGCCTTTCCTATTCTTGTCATGTATGACTCCTGTGGTGAGGGTGGTTTGCAGGAGGCTTTAAAAAGCCTTCTCTGTCCATGCCTCTGCTCAATTAACAAACTGAACAAAGTGACAGGTGAGGTAGGGAGAGCAAAGGAAGGGCTGCTGCATTACAAACCCCTGACATGAGTCAGCAGGGGTACAGCCAGCTGCACAGCAGAAGTCCTACAAAGGCTGAGAGCACTTGGATATGGATTTCTAGGGAATAAAGCTTTATCTCTTAATGTTCTCTCTGTGTTTCCTCGACTTTGGGTAGTGCAGTTATTTCCTAATCAAGATGCAGTAACTTAAGTAGCTATCATGGAAAGATGTGTGGAAAAGATCCTCTCCTGAATTTCTGCTGCTTTAACATTTCTCCTATGAAAGCAAGTAGCACCAAGTATTATATTTCAATGCCATTATTAGTTTGGGGATATTGATGTGATCACTGATGTGATTACAGTTCACTCTGAACCAAAGAAGGATGCTAAGTGAGACTGTAACCTGTTAAAGCAGTAACCTGTTCCTGACAGCTGGTGAAGGAAAGACAAGAAAAGGCAAGGGAGACACTTCTCCTAGTACAACTTCCTAAATACCAGGAACCAGCACTTCGGGTACTTCTCTGTCAGAACACTGCATCTGTATAGGTATTGATGTCTGTTTGTTTAAAGATATTGAGGGACTTTGTCTCCAAGGATCTGTCAAATCTTATTTTGACATTTTTTTGGAATTCTGTTTCTATGAGTCCCACTATGTCCTTGTGCTCTATATGAAACTATAAATCCTTTTAATGTTTGCTAAATTCCTTCCTCGTTATTTCACTTATCATAGGATCATAGAAACATTAAGCTTGGAAAAGACCTTCAAGAGCATTGAGTCCAATCTTTGACCGATCACCACCTTGTAAGACAGAATGTCCTACCAAGCAAGATACAGAACTGTTACCTCTGTTGTATATGAGAGACAAATAATAGTTTAAAGAATAAATAACATTTAAAAATGGGGGGAAACCCCAAAACCCAACAAAGCCCAGGATTTTTCTTTCAAAATGGTTGTGTTCCAGAAAGTTGTTTGCCTGCAGGTTGTGTCTAATCTTGGAGCAAAGCTCATGGCACCTGTTCAAGATGCCAGGACAGAGGGTGTTGTTCAGAGAGGGATAAAGCTGTCCTTTATCAATAACTCCAGCACATTCAGTATAAACAAGCTTATTCCATCTGTGCTACATCCTGTCACTGCCTGAACAATGCTGAAAGGAAAATCCTACAGCCCACTTGCTTCCTGCTCTTGACATATGAAGCGCCAAGAGATGGAAGGCAGCACATAGATGAAAACAAAGTGAAGAAATGAGGTAATGGCCGAGCATAGCACAGCTCTCCCATCTTGCTGACTCCTCCAGAGATGATAGAGCAGATAGACCTGAGGATGACTCACCTGAAAGCCATGATTCTGTGAATTTTAGATACTATGTTTTGCTCTGGTTATATTGCAAGGGGGGGGAAAAATGGCAGATGGGGGAGGATTTTTGTTTCCCACTTCCAGAACCCCACACTGATGATCAAAATCAACACACCAACCCACCAAGTAGTGGGTCTGAGATGCCAAGATGAGGAAAGCCAGCCTTATGCTTCTCATGATTTTTCTTAAGAAACATCTTCTTATGTGTTTCTTATGAAAGCAAAGCAAATCCTGCATCAAAAGGAACATGGCCAGGAGGTTGAGGGAGTGGATTCTCCCAGTTTAGTGTCACAGTAACTGATGATCTTTGATTATCTATGTCCTGAAATAAAGAGTTCTCAATTTGCAGGGAAAAAAATTGACAACCAGAGTTGCTGAGAACTGTGGAGCCTGGTGGTCTGGCAAAATCATCCAGTGAAAGGAAATACCCAGCCAACAGTTCCCCTATTTTCCCTCCTCCCTGTGGCATCCCATCTTAATAACAAAGGGCTTTGGACACTTCTGTTAAACATGAGAAAAAGTTTTGCATGGAAGAAAGTTAAGTTCTGGTCTCCTCAACCAAAATATAACTTTTATACATCTGATTATGCACTTGTTAGCATCAGTGTAAGTGTATCTTGATGGCAGTGGACCTGTATGTGGGTAATGTGGTTACAAGTGACTGAAGTCAGGCCCACAATGTTTTAAATCTTCTTCTAGGTGTGTAAACAAGAACAGCAACAGCAACAATAACAAAAGAACCAGAAAAAACAAGAACCTTTTCTTAAATGTTGTCTCACAGTAAAAGTAATCCCCCTTAGAAATGTCAGTTCTGATTGAGGTGTTCAGATTTAGGTCTTACATGGTACCAGGTAACCCCTATTGAGGAAATCAAGGCTATTGCAAACAAAATGCAGAATACAGGGAGAATATGGTTAACAGCAACATTAACAATAAAAGTAACCACAAGAACAATATTCGGTTTTAGTAAGGGACAAATAAACCTCAAGATGACAGAGAATTTAGGGCAAAGGAGACTCTACCCTACATTTTGTTGATGGTAGTATATCACTGTAGGAGGTGCTAAGTCTGTCCTTAAAGTGCCTGAAAATATAGAAAAGAACATGCATCAGATTCTGCCCTCATTACAAACTGTGTTATTTCTCTGACTTTCGCAAAAGCAGAATATTGGTTTCTAAAAGCAGATTTTAGCCTCATAGATGACTCTGATCATATACAGTGCTATAAATTGCTAATGGGCTTGTGGATTCTGTAAAGCAGGAAGGAATTGGTTGGAAAAGTGCTGTTTTCAAAAGAGCTTCTAAAAGAGGAGAGAAGGGAACACAATCAGGATTCCTGCAGAAATCCAAGGTCACAGGCTGGGAGTAGAATTTTGGAGAAGGAAATCAGAAGAGAATGAAAAGTTAGAAGGGTGAGAAGGGGCAGGCAGAGAAAGGGTTAAAATGACAGTGGAAATGAAAAGGATGTCACAAAGTGTTAATCATGTGGCAAGGGCTTCAGAAAACCCTTGGTCTCTGGGTAAGCCATTTTGCCTGTGGTCCCTTCATGGTCCTTGGCTGGGACCATCTCTGTATTTGTACAAACTTCAGCACAACAGGGACCTGCTCTCTGTTCTCTTATATCCCCAGGCACTGGCATCACACAACTAATTAACAGCAGTAATAAATGCCACCGTTATTGCCTCTTAACCCTTGCCATTTATTTTTCTGTGGGCCGCATTAAAAAGAACAAAAAAATTAAAAAAAAAAAGAGAGAGTTTAATAATCCTCAGTCAGAGTGAACCTCTGAAGAGATGACACCATCTGGATGATTACTACTTGTTTCATTTGCACGTTGAACTCAGTACTCTTCCGGCACTAATTATTGCTTACCCTTTCCTTATTCCATGACTTCTGGGGCTGTGTGTGGGATATAAATAGCCAGACTAATGACATGGTGCATGTTGCTCAGGAGACCTCGTGTTAGTTTACAGCATTTCTCTGATTATTACTTTTTTAATAGAGAGAAGATAAAATACTGGTCTCACAAGCGCAACATGAGAGCCTTAATTTGTTCACATTTTTCTCGGAGCTGGTGCATGATGAAATATTTATATGTTCCTCTCTGACTGCAGCGTTTTGAATGTGCTGGGTTGTTTATTGCTGTAGTTAAGGACTGATGGGGAAAGAAGTGCTGGAGCTCTGGGTAGCAGGGGATCCGTGTCAAGTGTGAAAGTGAAATGGCTATCACCAAAGCAAACAGAACCACACACGGTGCCAAGGGCCTGACCTGTCCTTTACGGGTAGAGAATTTAATAGTGTGTCAATTGGTGAAACATTTGTAGGGGAAGTTGCAGAGTCAAACACTGTTCTGAACACTGAGAGGCAAGGCAAACATAAGGTCATTAAAATGGCTTGTAATGCCAACTAAAATAAAGAGGTTTGTCATCTTACAGGGGTGTAACAATAGCTATCTAGAATGGCCATGAGAGAAAACAAAGCCACAGCTTTTGGATACTGAAACAGACGCTGCTGATGAGATGCCCATCCATGGCTAGTCTAAAGGTGACCTGGTGACACATTATCCTCTTTAAGGTTTCACCTCAGTGTGTTCCTTTCTAGCTGTAAATTTACAATTTACAAAAATCAGTAACTGATGAGGCTTGGTGTGGCATTTCCACTGCTGTGATGACATTTTGGTGGGTTAACTCATCGCCCTCGGGATGAGTTAATAAGCATTGATTGTTATTCACTCTTTGTTTGTATCGGAACCAGCAAAGATTTTTCTCCCTGTACAAAGCGTGGGTTTAATAAAGATTTTAAGAACAGTGTCATGGCATGTGAACAAGTGTGTATTCTAGCTTAAAAACCAGACTGGTAATCAGAAGAAGAATTAATTTCATTTTCTGCTGCTGGTTTTTTTCCATAATCCACTTGTTTGATGGTTTTGTGCCCAGCTCACTCTCTGCTCAGATCCCAGCCCAGTTCTCCTCAACTGCAAGTCTGCAAGTCTCTGCAAACATACATTTAAACCATGGAGAACAGCTCAGTCTTGAAAATCACTGTTCCTGACTTAGAGCCAGAAACTTCCAGCCCATCCTTGCTTTACAATTGCTCACAAGTACTGGGACAACTTTGGAAGGAGACATTGTTGCTCTGGGGGATGTCCACTTGAAGAGACCTGCAAGAAAATCTGAAATACAGCCTAACATTATGCTCAGGAGACACAGACAGAACTGAATAGGTGCTAGGGAATAAAAGCAAAAGGCAGCTAACATCTTTTGATTAGGGCAAGATTTTAGCTGTTCATCTTGCCTGATTCATCAGTCTTTGAATTATCCAAACCCTATCCTGAAAATTTAAGCCTACTGAAAGCAGGTTGAGTTTGCTTAGCTATCTTTTGTAGTTTGTAGACACTCAGAAGGCTGCAGCCCAGTTTGAAATGTAGAATTGAGCATGTCATTGGAGATATTCTAGGTTTGGCTTAAGGTAGGGTAGGAATTTAGGGAGTCCATGCGGACTGAAAATACTCCATTAAAGCATTTAAAGTAAGGGTGATATGCTCCTCTTTTCCATCCACTGTGCTGTTTCCCCACTGACCTTGCTCTGTCAGCTAGCCCAGAAAATGAAAGCACTACTATCCTTTTCTGCACTCCTTTGGGTTTCCAGTCTTTTATCTCCACTCAAGCCTTCACATCCACAAAGTCCAAGGACCAAGAAGAGAAGTAAGGAGAGGGAAGTCTCCTTACTACCTTCTCTTACTTTTTTGTGCACCCATGCAGTGCCAGCTGCAATCCTGGACCTCTGTGATTCATAAACTATCCAATTCTTTTTTTTAAAACACTCTCTTAAATCAAAGAATTTTGTTTCATTGCCTCCTGCTGCATGAAGGTCAAAGCCTAGTGGTGCATACTTCACTGATTCTTTATAGCAGTGTGCTCTTCAAGATCGGTTTCATTTGCCATGTGTCAATGGTTTCCACTCCTGTCTTCATATAATTACAGGAAGGTGACATGAACAACCCCTCTTCACCTTTGGGAATGTCTGAAACTATCTCTGGATGTCTACAGGTAATTAAGATTCGGCTGCTCATGTAAAAGACTTTCTCTGTTTTGATTATCTTTTTTTTTTCCTAAAGAAGTCTTACATCTCCTGGCTTAGATTTTAGGGCTGGGCATGGAAAAAAATCAGTGCTTTAGAAATGCTGAATGTATCAGATAAAATGAATTTGAGAATAAATGCTTCCATTTCTTTTTCACAATTTATTTTGGCCTCAAACAAAAGACAAACAAGGAATCAAACCCATAAAGAAATACTAATATTTGAAAGAAACTGAAATAAGTAATTTAAATTAAGGAGAATTATATGGGCTAATAACAATACCCAGGGGAAAAAGACAGATAATTGCAATATTATCTCTCTATTCAGAATAAAGGATTTTATGGATTTCAAAATGCATGTAAAAAGCCACATGGAATCATAGAATAACAGAGAGATTTGGGTTGGAAGAGACCTTAAATATCATCCAGTTCCAACCCCCCTGCCATGGGCAGGGACAGTTTCCACTAGAGCAGTTTGTTAAAGGCCCATCCAAGCCGGTCTTGAACACTTCCAGGGATGGGGCATCCACGACTTCTCTGGGCAACCTGTTTCAATGTCTTCTCACTCTCACAGTAAAGAAATTCTTCCTAATAATCTAAATCTATCCTTTTTCATCTTCATACTATTTATCCAAGTCTTTTACTTGAGGGTATGGCAAAACTTCCATTGGTTTAGTGAGTCAAAACTAAGGTCTTAGTGAAAAAAAAAAACCAATGCTCTTATTTGTAGGTTTTTTGTCTCTGATTATATTTCAAATAATATTCAAATACAGGTACAATGTCATGGCTTAACACATATTAAAGTGAGTACTGTAATAAACACAACACATTTTAATGCATTGTTTACATTGCATTTGCATACATTCATAATAATAAAATACATATGATATAATGCAATAAAAATATATGGAAAGGATAATTATATGTCACAATACATACTGGAACACATGTAACACAATCCCAAGGTAGGCTTCATAATTTTTCAAAATACCCCTTTTCTGGTTGTTAGCAGTTGAAAATATGATCAGGAGTTGATGGGAGTGTAGGATAAGAGATAAGAGATGAGGATGTTTTTACTAAAATGTATTAAATTTTAGCAGGAGAAAATTCAAATATCATGGCCAAATATCAAGAAAACATCATAATGTATATTTGGAGCTACACAAAACAGGAAATGTCCCTTTTTTCCTGATTTGCTGATACCATCTGCCTGAATAGCTTTGGCAGAAGAGCCTCTGAAGGAAAGTGCTGGGACGTGTAAGACTAGATTGGACAAAACCCAAGCGAAAATTGTGTATCAAAAAATTGATGGACTAGGGCATTTAAAAGGCTTTTTTGGTCTCTGACTGTGTGCTATTTAGTGGCTTTGGATCTGAGCTGTGGAGCTTAATATTTAATATTGAAATATTTTGAAAAGTGTCATAGAAACAGATTGCCTTTGTATCTTGCTGCTCAACACAGGATAGCAAAATGGCCACCTCAGAGTAGCGATGATTTTGCAAGACCTTGTTCTCTCTCTTTGCACTAAGTAAAATCCCTGCCACTGAGCAGGGAGGAGGAGCAGCCCAACCAGCTGTGCTTTTACCTGTATTTCAAACCCAGTCTGGACCTGGTAGAGGTTTTTGACCCTGTGATACTCCTGACAAAGCCCTGATGTTTTCTAGTGATGACAGAAGCTTGCAGGGGAATGGAAACTTCCAGAAGAAGAAGACTTACAGTTTTGGTGGTAGGAAGAGAGAGGAAACGAAGGATTTGATGGCAGGGCATTTATGTGAATAAGACAATAAAATTTCACATTATATGCAAAGTGAGACTTTGTACTGTATGTAGAATATCTTCAGTTTTCTTTGCTTATTGCATTGGCAGCTGTGAGAGAGAAAGGAGCGTGGCCATCCAGGTGTATGCCCTGGTGTGCACGTCCAATCCTGGGCAGGACCTGCTTGCACACACAAGACTTGGCTACAGATGAGAGAGAGATTGAGAGAGCCCTCACTCTCCAATCAAGTGTCAGCTTCTGTTGATCTTGCAAACAGCCAATATCAAGGTACCCAGCATTCTTATCCTCCAATATTTTTATACAGGCTTCTTAAGCACACTGTAAAGGCCAGAAGAAAGAGCTTAGGCACACTTAAAATCCTTGCAGCAAGTGTATTTTCTTTTTAAAGGAGCGGGGAAATAATTTCCTAAATTTTATGGAAATTAACTAAAAGTAGTCACTTTTCAAATGTCAAAATCTTGACATTTTCTTGAAAAATGTGACATGTTTAATATGTGGCAAGAATCCGTGGTGTAGGTCAACTTTGTTCAGTGCTATCTGCAAGAACTGGGCAGGACAGGGAAGGTTTCCCTTCCGTTTTCAGAGTGCCATGGAAGTGTCATTCATACCAAGAGACAGGACTAGAGAATAGGGTTGTGGGTGGCAGTGATTTCTTTTAAATTAATTGTTTCAATATTGATTGATGCCAGCGATCAGAGCAGAAAGTGCTCAGTCACAGCAACCTACACACTTGGAGAAGCCCAACAAACCTTCAATACAATGCACAGTCTTTTGTAAAGGTTTTAACTTCTAATTTGGAAGCATTTTCTTTGTTTTGTGTTTGTTTTTGTGGTTTTTCCCCTCCATATTATTCAGATCCCTTCACTATTCACAGAAAATAATGATTGACTCCTTCTTTTCTTATTGAAGATATTATTATTAACCCCAGCGATGAGCTTTCTTGAGCAGTGAAATCACGTTTAAGAGTCAAGCAAGATTTAGAGTTTGTTGGGTGCTTCACACCTTTCTTAGCTTCAGTGCTGAGACAGCTAACAAAGCTGTCTAGAGAAACCAACAACAAGATTTCTCTGACCTGGGAAAGAATTTGACTTCAGTGGGAGCTGGGCTAAGTAATGGCAAGGCATGGGGATAACTCCCACTGACTGGTACCACATCCAGCAGCTCATCCCACGTAGCTCTGTAAACAATCCTCAGCTGGTAACAGATGTTCTCTGAGCCTCTTGAGGTGGGATTTTAAGACACTCCAGCCTGCCACTTTTCAAGATGTTTGCTCTTAATCAATAGTACCTGCCTTTTCCAAGGAGCAGGGGTTTGGAATAAAAGCCCATTCTGTTTTCACTGTAAGAACAAGTGTGCAATAATGTGGTGAGCTCCTTACATGTGAGGTGAATGCTGGGAAGAACGAATTGAGATCTAAGGATCCAGTACAAAGCAGAGGCTCAATCAAAAGTGAGTCTGCAGGATGTCCTGACCCAAGCAACATAAAGAGAATACTGACATTAAAAGGTGCTAAGAGAGGTGTCTGTCATTACTGAATACAGCTATCCTAATTCCATTGACTTCTAAATAATTTTCAGAGTGTGCACTTCTCTCTGCAGTTCTCTCCTTTGTCCTTTCTTCCTGCTTCTTTCATCTTCTTCCCGTGTGTACGATTGGCAAAAAAAAAGGAGGAGGGTTGAGAATAGCTAATGCTGAGCACTAGAAAATATCTGGAAGGGAAAAAGACTTTTCAGATCGGAAGCTGTCTAGATGCTTTCAGTAGCATTTCAGTCATTTAGCACATCTGCCTTTTCCCTTCAGAATGCTGGAGAGCTACACCAGTGCAGGAGCTGTAGCCCTTCTTCTAAATGCCTCTTTTGTCTCTAGATGCTTCAGTTTTCACTCTGATAGTTTAACACATACGATAGTGCACAGCTCAAAACTCTAAGAAGGAAATATTTTTCCAGATAAATTCTCACCAAACGTCGATGGATCTTATTTTGTATTAGAGAAAGAAAAGGAGGATCTCAAAACAAGAGATGGGCAAAATTGTACACATCAGTGATTTTGACGTTTCATTTCCACAGCTGTTTTGTGTTGGTGGTGCTTGCTGATATGAGTGTTACTGCTTGATCTAATTTCTTCTTAAGAATACCTGCTAATAGCAGACATCTAATAGGAAACATTAAAAAAAGCCTGAAACTCAACCCCCAAAAGACCCTTGTCACCCAACCGCTGCACAATAGATTGAGCTAATCGTTTAAGAGACTAATTTTGAAGAAGCTACGTATTAAAGAAAAGAGCTCGTTATGTGTCAGTAAAAAATATTAAGTATCCGTGACCCAGGAGAAGAAAAAGAGAAATTGAATTTGACATCTAAGTGAAAACCCTTGGAATAAAAACAATTAGGGCATTAATGTAAAAGGATTCAGCATTTTTTAATGTAATTGACCTTTGAAGCCCTATGAATCTATTTTACTCTTTTTTTTTTTTTTTTTAAAGATTGCAAAGCATCTCTAAGAGCCCATTTGGGAACATGACAATTTAGAAAATGGAAAATGCATTCCTTAGCCTGACTTTAGTGCAGTAGCAGCCTCCCAGCATTACCCATGAGATAACACTTCAGTGCTCCTGTTTTTCTGTTTCCCAAACTCAGACAGTTACATCCCCAGATACCATCTAGGAACCCTGGGTGTTTGTGCATCACTGTGCTGTCTGCTTCACTCCTTCCCACTCCCAAATTGGATTAGGTCCATCATCCTTAAAGGCAAGGGATAGAGCATGAATCATCCGTTGTACTAACTTTGGGAAAACTGTTAAGTGCTGGAGGGTTCCAAAAGCGGCTTTTAATAAATCCATCAGATCCTCCTCAGATGCAGCCTGATGTAATGGTTTCCATGGACAGTAACTGTGATAATGAAACTGTAGATAATGAATAACAAGATCCTAGGAGGATGTGGCAATAATATAGGGTTTGGGCAGGCACTGTCAATCCTGGTGACATCTATTTATAATGCTTCATTAGTGCCAAAGTAGCAAAGTGTAAAGTAGCATACAAGTCCTTGATGCCTTTTCTGATCGCTTCTTAGTGCATTTAAGTGTTAGCGTGCAACTTAGTGCATTTTATCATCAAAAGGACTGGGTTCAATTTCTTCTGAGATACTTACTGGCACAAATAAAATATTGTTAGCTCCAGTCATTATTCCAGGATGTGGGTGATATTTCTCCTCTAGAAAGTAGTCAGTCTATGTCTTGAAAGTGAACAGGACTCCACCATAATGGAAAGGGACTACAAAGTCAGAAGGGCAAATTGTAACTTAAGAAATACCATGAGAGACTGCTATTGCCAAGGGATCCCAGCAGAAGTCAAGGACTCATTTCTTTTCTTTTGTTGATGAGTATTCACTGACGGGGCACAGCAGCCTCCACTTTTTTCCCCTTGAGCATTTCTATTCAGACTTGTAATTATGCAGATTTCATTCAAGCTAATTACAAATAGAAGTTCCTAATATCTTTATTAGCATTTTATTTCAGTCCACCACCCATACTGCTTTTTTCTCACCCATCTTTCACCTTGACCCTTTCGTTCAAGGAGCTGGTATCTCTTGACACGGAGCCAAATGTCCGTTCCACCTTTTAATATTCCAGGTATCCCTATTCTACATTTTACTGAGTGCTGTACAGGAGACAGACAGCTGAGACACCTTTCCACGAGCTCATTTTAATCTTTTGGACAGCACAATATAATGCACTGCATAAAGCACATGAACCTCCATCCCTCTTTCACAAACCCTACTTGTTATGTTTTTTCATCTATTAAATCTACAGTTAATTTAGTTAGGTTTGAACCACCTTCCTGCGTATTTGTTTCTGTGTGTAAGACAACAACTTTCTCACATCATCCAGCCATGTACAAGAGGTGAAATTCTGTTTTTCACACCGTTTATGTAACAAGGTTGGAGCCTGTAGGGCTTAGTGAAAACTTAGCCTTAGCAACAAAGCCTTGTGGGACCGGGTGCAGGAGTAGTGAAATTGTAGCACTGTGAAGAATTAGGGTTTACTGGACATCTACAGGTCTGAGAGTGACTTTGGATGGCCTGTGAGGACATCTAGGGGAACAGCCAAAGAACTGATGTCTGTTTTGGATGAAAAACCTTGTCTGGAAGATTCTGTTCCACAGTGAGTCCAAGCTACAAACTGTTAAGGCTGTTGATTGAGATTAGGTAGTTTCTGCTTTTAGGAGTGAAGGTGGTAAAGCTCTTTGCCCTGAAGGAGAAAAAAATTTACCATTCTTTAAACTTTCCATTGACCATGAGAATAATGAATTAGTATTTACGTAAGAAAGGTATCTATTGGAAGAACGATTTTTTGCACAGGCAGATAGTGATAGAAAAGGGGGAATGGTTTTAAACTAGAAGAGGATAGACTTAGATTAGATGTCAGGAAGAAATTCTTCCCTGTGAGGATGGTGAAGCCCTGGTACAGGTTGCCCAGAGAAGCTGTGGATGCCCCATCCCTGGAAGTGTTCAAGGCCAGGTTGGATGGGGGTTGGAGCAACTTGGTCTAGTGGAAGGTGTCCCTGCCCACGGCAGGGGGTTGGAACTGGGTGATCTTTAAGGTCCCTTCCAACCCAAACCATTCTGTGATTCTATGTGCCAACAGGAAAAGGAAGTGAGGTGGTGGCTCCACCACGTCTTGTTTTAAATCCAGTGTAATGCTAAGTGCACGATGGCAGCATGCCAGTATTTAGGAAATGTAGCTGTGAATACCTGCAGTACATTAGACAGCAGCAGGGTGTCCTGGGAGAATCACTGAAATCCTTGCATCTTGAGACCACAACTTGCAAATCACACCACACATGACCCTGCATAATATATTAAAAAGACAAATGTAATAATGAGGGAGAAGAAAATATGGTTCAGTAAGGTCTTTACCTTAATTTCTAAACAATAAAAACAAATACTTTGTTCTAATGTAAGACCTAGAATAGGAATTTGATCAGATGATGAGGTACTTTTTCCTGAAAAAAAAAAGATAATTAATTTACTTCCAGAAAAAATGACTTTTTTTTTTCAGTGCACTCAATATGAATAAATCACAATTAATCTTATTCACATCTGAGAGGATTCATGATGTGCAGTTCCATTCATACAAGGAGTGGAGCCATTTTAGCCAAAGTAATTAGCTAAGGATGCTTTGGGAGTCTGTATCAGCTCCAAAAAATAAATCTGAATCACTTGAATCCTGATTGAGTTCCTTAAGTTCAGGAAAATGATCTCTGCTTTGTTTGAAGCTGATCCCTCTGATATGTTGCAGTGGTCAAAGGTAATGGTTATTCTTCCAAAACAGAAAGAAGATATTTAACAATGGTAGAATTTTTACCTCTCTTTTCTGTATCTGATGAGTACAAATGCTTTTTATAAAAGTTAAATCTCTGATGACTGACTGTATTTCAAAATAAGATTTTTTAGATTCTCTGGGAGAGATTTTACTTGCATAACAGAAAACAGATTATAGTAGTATAACATTGAAACTCAAAGACAATGCATAAATATTTTGGTATCTTAAAACCCTATGGAACAGCTATTCCAAAAGAACTCATGTTATTTTTGAGTCTTACTGTTCTTCTCTTTCCACCTTTTTGGGATCATACATAATATATTTTCAGACAAAAAAATACTGAACCAAGAAAATCCCCCAGAAATTTGGGAATGAAAGAAATAAGACCTCAAAGACTGTAAAAGTAAAAATACTGGTGATATGCTGACTCACAAGATTCACAACAGGCTTATGGAGAAAGTAGCATAGAATTTTATGTTTGTGTTAAATTATACCATATTTTAATGCAGTTTTAATATGAATTATCTATGAAATTATGCATTAACACCTAATAATTTAAATAAGCTCGGTGGATAAAACAAAAAAAGGTGTTATATAAATGAAAAGGGACATATATGTAATATATATGTGGTAGTATTTTATTTTAGATAACGGTATAAACTTCTGTGTTCGTGGAACTGATTTTACTTACTATAAAGAGTTTGTCTTAAAGACAAAAAGTTTCTCTGAATTCTCTGAATTGTCAGAGAATACACATTTTGTATAGGTAGGTGCAACCCCACACATCTCATGGCCATTTGCTGCTGTGTGAATTGAGTATCTCCATGATCCAGACGACTTACATAAGCTCTTTTAAACTGCAGCAATGAAATTATTCATAATGACAAAGAAGGGAACTGACCCAGTTTACTTGAAATGAGATTCCCCTCCTTCCCCCCAGCAATAGCTGACACCAGCAAGTTTCACTTCAAACTGGGGTTAAGGAAATTCTTTAAAACAGAAGAGCAAACTTACAGAAAAAGCCCTTGCAAATGGGAAACGGGCATTTGTAAGCAAATGACAAGCTTGGGTTTTTTAAAGCTGATGTTATGAAGCTGATTGCACTCCTCAGTTATTTATATCTAAATGCCTCCACTCTTTAAATAGTGTCCATTTATATTTCTAGTGGCCTGCATACACA
This sequence comes from Ptilonorhynchus violaceus, assembly GCA_013397565.1. Taxonomy (NCBI): domain Eukaryota; kingdom Metazoa; phylum Chordata; class Aves; order Passeriformes; family Ptilonorhynchidae; genus Ptilonorhynchus; species Ptilonorhynchus violaceus. The sequence goes on along the minus strand of VZRJ01002570.1, from coordinate 609,557 downwards.
AGGCTGGTGTTACACGGCTGCTCCACATGCATTGTAATTGAATTACTGAACAGAATACAGGCAGGAGTCGTGACTTCTGAGCCTGTAGAGTTATTGCAGCCTAATAAGGTCAGCAAAGATTAATTGTGAAATCAGACTGCTCCATTTGAGGAGGAATGACAAGAATAAAGCGCCATCCATATCACCTTTCACAGTCGTGACTGTTTTACCCTCCTGAACTCTTTATTTTGTGCAAGTGAATCACAGAATTAGAGAATCACAGACTGGTTTGGGTTCCAAGGGACGTTAAAGATCACCCAGTTCCAATCCCCCTGCCATGGGTGGGTGTTGGGACCCTGGGCTTTCACTGTGGTAATTAAAAGGCAATTTGTTGTATCACTGGGTGAAATATGTAGAAATGTAGAGGTTTGGGTTTGTGAGTTATTAATAATGTACTAGTGGCAAGATGGAAAATTTTGGGTGTGGGTTTTGCTTCTTCTTTCTTCCTCCTTCTTCACCAATCTAGATAGTTTGACCATTGGTTCAGAAAGGCCGCATTGTGGACACTAAATGAATAGTCACTGGATTATAAGTGAAAACATGTTAGTTGGCAGTCTATAATTGGGTAAATTAGGCTTTAAATAACCTTGGAACTCACGGTTCGAGGCCATTTTCCACCTTCCTAACTTAGAAAGTGCCCTGTGCTGTCTTGTCATAGATAAGAACTTAATAAACAACCTGGTTAGAACTCCTCGGCGTCTCCTGTGTCTTACTCCAAACTCTGAGCAAAGAACTCACGAAACACTAAAGGAAGAAACAGAAACAGAATTCCAACAGGTGGGGACACTTTCCACCAGAGCAGTTTGTCCAAAGCCCCATTCAGCTTGGCCTTGAACACTTCCAGGGATGGGGCATCCCCAGCTTCTCTGGGCAACCTGTGCCAGTGTCTCACCATGCTCACAGTAAAAATTTCATCCTAATATCTAATCTGAATCTACCATCTTTCAGCTTAAAGCCATTTAAAAACATTAAAGTAAAGATGTGTTGCCTAGTGCCAACTGTGTCTGGTGCCAACACAGGAGCACAGGAGCTGGGAAATGGCAATTTCCCAATCTCTCTTGCTGACTTGCTTCTTACAGGAGATTGCTGGGAAAAATAAGTTCAGCGTTTGAGAGAAGCTTTTTGCTCTTTGATTTCAGGTTGGAAAAAGTGTCTTTGGAAATCCTTGGTATGCAGCTCTGGGGAGGAAGGAACTAGGAGCCTGGGATGTGGTTAGCCCGTGGTTAAAATATTCACTGGTAACAGGGAAAATGTTCGATTGGGACAGAGGATCAGGGTTTCCTTCAGCTGCAGAGGTCACAGAGGGCTTAATCGTTAGCGTATTGGATACTGTAAAGTAGGTTTGCTCTCACCGGGAATTTTACCCTGAACACAAAAAAAAATCTTTTCTGATTAAGGTTCAGTTTCAGTTGACACATTTTGTCACGAAGTGATTCAGTTAAGACAAAGTAGCATATTCTAAGGAGAATTATTTCACTAAAAAGGTTTAGCCAGATCTCTGCTTGCAACCTTCACAAAAATAGCTCCACAACAGGCAGATGTGGGATCATCTGTTTCCTCCATCCCCTGCTGTGTCCTCTTTCTGAAAAGTTACAGCTCCAGATATGATACAGTAGTCCCTCTCTGCCAGTCCTACATTCAGGGCATTGTTCAGTTTGGATAACTGACAGCATTTGAATTTGCATTCACATTCTAGAAACTATAAGGAGTGTTTTTGTGACCTCTGCTTTGCTAGAAATACTCTTCCTAAGGCAGCTCCAAGGAGCATATCTGGTGTATCCACAATTTCTCCAGATAGTTGCCTTTCTGTGCCCAGTCTCAATTTACAATATTCTCTTTTACTCCCACAGGTTTTACTCAATCAGTTTGTTTTCCTGGTAGTTCAGCTCAGAAGTATATATGTTTTCTTAAGTAACATAAATTTCCTTAATGATCATCTTGTTTGAGAACAAATACCAGCCTATGTCTTACTCAGAGATAACCGAGTTGTGGATTTACTTTTATTTATTTATTATATTTTTAATTAGGGCTGTAGGAGGTTGTTTCACTGGCAGATGCAATCTGTACCTTTTTTTTCTCCTCTGATTATCTTGATGGCCGTATGCATGGCTCTAATGTGTGCATGGTGTATTCATCCATTCTGATAAATGGGTAGGCACTGCAGCCCCAAATAGGGCATCTCACCATTCGAATGCCGTTCTCATGGCAAACAGGACGAAAGGAAATGGGCCGAGTGGATAATTTCCAGTTTAAAAAAATGTATTTTACTTGGTTGATGTCACATTTTTAACTTTAGTAAACTTTCTGCCAGCTACTGAGGGAGATATGTAAAAAGATTATAATACATGTCTGTGCTCTGCCCTGTAGGAGATTTTGTGAAAGCTTAACAGAGGCTGATCACATGGCAACTTGTTGGCTCTAAAGGCTGCCCAGAAATTGAATTTATAAGGGCTAAGAGATCAGGCCATGTTTCTGTAGCTTGTAAGTGCAGGTGACACACCTCTCAATTGGCAGGTCTGGGAGTCCCTGAGCTCTATAATGAATTATGTGTGACATGAATTGCCACTAAGATATAGCAGAAAAATGCTGAGACCACATGATGGAGTCTCCTGCTGGTGCAGCTCACCCTCAAGCTAACCTTGGGGAAACGCTTTGAAATGGTAGCTGAATAACAAGGCAGCCAGTTTTTGTATGTCAGTGGTGTTTCAGACACTGACTTAGCAACATTTAGAGTTGCTTCTTTGCTCAAACTTTTATATTCCACTAAGAGAGGACTACTGAGGAACACAGTATCTTGAAATGGTCACAGTTGTTTTGCAGCTTTATTTTTCCAAGGAGAAAGCAATTGCTATTTTTCCTGAACCCCAGGCTCTAAAAACATCACTCTGTCGTAATGACCTAGAAAAAAATTGACTTGTTCACATGAATTGCTGGGTCATTGTAGTCAAAGGCTCAAAAATCAGTTCTCAATTTCCCACAGTGTTGAGGAAAAATACTGGTAAAATCTGAAAAAAAGAGCGTGCTGGAAAAAAACTTAAGAAGAGGTTCAAGGTCTTTCAGAATATTTTGCATACACCATTATTAACATGTTATAATTTTCAGAATAAACATCTTAGGACAATATTGGGCAATAAAAAATACTTATGCAGATTTTTTAGGTTAACTTTTAGAAACAGTGCTATAAATTCTGACAATTTGTAACCACAAGTGAAGACAATCCCATGAATTTAAACTCATTTAATAATTTCATGAACCACACTTCTTCCCTGTATCTTACGTATTGAGGATGAGCAAGGATACTTAAGGTCAGGTTCCCACACGTATCAAGGGTTTGTTTCAGTTGGCTCAAAGAGTGTAGGAGTAGCTGAATGCAGCTGTTGACGCTTTATCTTGCCATATTGCTATCCAAAAGGCAAATATGGTTCCTTTGGCATTTACTGTATCCCAGTTAGTTCAACTTTGGAAATCTAACAAAAGAATAGAAGATGCATTAAAAGGTCTGATAAACATGAATTCCCTTGCCAAAATTGAAGTAAGCAGATAAGGACTCTATATCCCAGCTTTTCTTTGTCTCTCATTTTGAGAAGACCTATCTAATTTAAATAATTTGGATTGAGTCAAAGGTGTGGGAAATTGGTTCAAGAGCCATTTTTAAGAAATTTATAAACCAAAGAAAATATAAATTCCAAATGTAAGCCATTCTATGGACTGTGAATTCTTTGAAGTCATATCAGGTTCTGACTAATAATTTTTAATCTATGTATAATAGAACAGGATTTGTTTGTGCTGTGGCTCCCTCTCTCCAGTGACAAACATGCACTTTTTGTGCTCACACGCACAATTTGTCCCCTTTCACTTGCACAGTGGACTCTTGACAGGATAATCCTTTGATGACCAGATCACACTCCAGGCTTCCTCCATCCCTTCTCCCTCCAAGAGTCCACATAAACAAATTGGGATGCTTTACACAGCCCGTATTTACAGGGTGCAATTGCAACTCAAGATTAGAAATAAGGAAGGGGTCAGGCAATCACGACGCCTCCCTTCATCTTCTCGAATCCTTTGTCCACACTTTTGTTCATCTTCCCCATCTCCCCTGCCCCTGTGACACGTCTCTGTCTCGTTGCCTGGTAACCTCCCAGCACTGCTGTGCATCCTGGCATCAACTGCTCCCTGCTCCCCCTCCGCTTGTTCAAAACACCCAGCCTAAAATCGGATGAGATTTTCTTCTCTCCGCTTCTGACGGACAAATCAAATTCAGAGGAAACGGGGAAAGCTCTGTCCGAGGGCAAATTCTCAGTTAAGAAAAAGAAATAGAGGAAGATACACATTCAGAAACAGCTGATTAACAACATGGGACTTCTATATGTCAATTATTTCAGATGGTTGACGGAAACCCAGCTACTGAGAAAAAGATGAGAAAGGTTAAAAAAAAAAAAAAGAAACAAAAATGAAAAAAAAAGAGAAAAAAAGAGAGAAAAAATGAAAAGGAAAGAAAAGAAGGATGGAGAGAGAGGGGAATTGTTTATTACTTGCATAGCACCAGTGGCTAAAGATCCAGCTGGAAATGAAGCCATAATCACTGGGCTATTATACAACAAAAATAAAGCAGATCTTATCTGGAGAGGCAGCAGTCTAAGAAGATTGACTGACTGTTTTAAGCATCAGGATGTCATCTTGCTACGGGACACTATATCCCCCCATCCTTTTTTCAAAATAAATTGTCAGCTTCTGATGCATCTTGTGCTTGGTGTTAGTACTCAAACTATTATAGAAAATTGTAGATTAGTATAATTCCTTTGAGGATAGCTTTAAAAATGCATATTTGAGACGAAAATGGCAGGATTCAGATACTTGCAGATGCAAGTAAGATTTTAAGTCTCTGAGGAACTTGAGTGTTGAAATTTGATATTTTAATAGAATGGGGTGCTTCCAGATATCAATCAGACCCAGACTGAAGGGAAGATGTTGTTTTGGACTGAGCTGTGGCCTGAAGTGGGGATGTTGGAGCTGGCTGAAGCCGCTGTGTCCAGCACAGGACAGATCCTGGCTGCTTCCCACACAAACACCTGGGCATGGACACTGGAGACATGGACCTTCAGGAGGTTGATACCTAAAGGCAGAGGAGGTTGAGCAAGGATATTTCATATGGCACTAGACACCTATATCTCTGCAGCTAAATTGTGCCTCTAGGGTTGGTTCTATTTTCAGAGTAAGACAAGTGAATTTTGGCACTGGTGTATCCATTTCTGCACGCTCTGTCTAGGACTGCTTCCTCTCATTGCTCTTAGCAGGGACCTAGTAATGGGAGCCCATCTTTCAGATGGCAAGGCAGTAGAACTTATTTTAGATGAATTGAGTTGCAGTCAGGGCTCTGTTGGCTGTACTGAGAACAGGCCTGACTCAGTGGCCCTGGTATGTGCTCAGGAATATCTCAAAAGCTTTAGGCTACCCTCCCCTGCCTCCAGGTGTGGCTGCAAAATGCTCTGGGTCTATGGCACACAATTTGTCCCAGTTGTCATCTGCATGGAGATGCCTTGAATGCTCTACAGGGTTTCAGACAGTACCATATATGTAGGTGCAAACCTGGGCTGCCTTGATGTCTAGTGGGAGCTTGGACATCTAGCGCAAATGTAGGGATTGCAGGCAGGAGCCTGAGTTCAGCTGAATCAACCTGGAGGAGAATTGCATTCTTACTTTTTGTCTGTTTCTTAGGGACTTTTTTATTCAGAACCTGCATTCTGTGAGCGGTGCTTGTACAGTGAAATTGTAGACACGCTTGAAATCTTAGACTCAGAGAGTAAGAAGGCACACTGCAGGACTTCTGGGGCATCAATTTGTTAGAATTCAGTAGTAATTTAATAGTAAATGAGGAGGAGAAGGACTGATGCCCCAGTAATGACAATGAAGTCCCTGTAGTGTGTGCATATACACACACACACGTATACACACACCATATACCTTCATTTAAGTGCAAACCAAAACCAAACCCAAGACCTATATTCCTTTTATATTCAACAGATTTTGCTCCCAGCAAGTCCATGCTGCTGCTCAGCCACCTCAAAAGAAGCTGATGAGAGCTCTGGGGGGCTGTCACTGAGTGAAAGATCAAGTCATTTGTATTCTCTTCCTTGGCCAGTAAGGAGTTGTATCTTCCTTACCCTCATAATTTTCTTACACTTCATGGATGGTTTTTAGAATAATTTATCCTTTCCCCCTCCTTTCTTCCTTTATTTTGTGAAAAAAACCACATACATGGAAACACAAATGGTGGACTGACTTTTATTTTTTATTAAAAAAAAAAAAACAACACAAAACCACCAACACAAGAGAGATAAAGGGGAAAGAAAAAGGACAAACAATATGTTTTTTTGTAGTCTTTTGATTAAAAGCATTGACAGCAGCTTCACCCGAGGAAAGCTGTATTTTACAGAGCACCTGTCTAAACACCATATGTTTATAGGCTTTCTCCTTCTAAAATTCTATATTCTTCTAAAAAAAAGCTTTGATTGTTTCAAACTGTTCCTATATCTCATGGCACTTATTCTAGCTGGCAACGTGTGAATGTCATTAAAGGTGAGGAGGAACCAAAAGACGCAAGACTATAAAACTAATCCCCTTTCTTTCAGAGAAATTCATTCTCTTTCAGAGTGATTCATATCTCATCAATTATTCCTCTGTGGGATTTTTGGCCTGAGTAGAAGAGACCTCCTTTTTGGAACATATGGGTGAGTCAAACTGCAATAGGAAAAAAGCACGTCTCAGGAATTTAGTTTCAATTGCTCATTTACATCAATAAAAAAATACTGTAAACAATGCAGGGTTGTTTTCTTTAGCAATGCACCAGAATAGCTGTAGATGTCTGCATGAATATACAATGGGATCTGTCTGACACATCTCATTTATGCTTTTATTATTTTGCAAGGAACAATGCAAGTCTTATTAGATTCTTCTGCATTAACCTAATGGGGAAAAACAAAATCCCAACATCTTTCTTCCCCAACAAAATCTGATGTGTAAGGATAAAGTCACTCTGACTGCAGACTGCTATGGGATGAGAATAAATTGCAGCACATATTAGTCTCCCAAGTTTCCTGCCATATTTAACAAGTTCCATACTGACAAAAGCAAACATTAATATGGGCTGACAAGCTGATGGGAAAGAAATTGTGTAGCCACAAATGACATCATGGGTATCTCTGTTCTCTGCAACTCTGATAAAATTTTTCATCTGAAGTCTTTTCCTATTATCTGTGTAACAAAATGGATTCTGCTCACCAAACTAATTCTACAATAAAATCCTGAACAATAAAACGAAATATTACTCTTCTTGTAAAGGCAGTTTACTCGGCTGAAAAAAGGAAGGAAAAAGTAAACTTGTGATGTTTCTGGAAGATATTTTAAAACTAAGGAGGAGTTAATTGTTTTTTTCTGAGAATGGCATAAATTAATTTATTATGGTTATAAAGACCAGGCTTGTTGCTTCTAAACTCTAAACAGACATAAAAAGTGGCTGTACTATTTCAGAAAACTGCTCATTTAGTCCTCCATTTTGTTTTCAGCCACAGCTGAAAGTGGAAGCATAGAAGCAAATATGAGCAGAGCAATTGTAGTGCCTCTATTTAGCCTATATAATAAGCACTAAGTGGTACTTCCTCTATTTTTCCAGTCTTCCTTTAAACCAGTGAAACTGTCTTGCATCCACTGAGATCTTTTCTCAAGGAGCTACACAGATCTACAATCTGTTGTGTGAAGAACTAAATCCTCCTTTTTTTCATTCTGAACTGAGTTGTTACTTCACTTGATTGCCTTTAGATCTTACACTGAAGACACAGTAAAAGTGGCTCCCTGTCCATTTGCTCCATGCCCCTTATGGCTCTGCAGACCTGTCACATCTCCTCTAAATGACCTCTCATAAGAAGTTGTGCTGTTGTTTCTTGGTAGCAAGCTCTTCCATGCCTCTGATCCCACTTGCTGCTTTAGCTGATTCTTTTCCCCTTCTAATACACCTTTTGACTGAAGGGAACAGAAACTGCACACTTGACCTGAGTTGTGGATTAACCGTGGATTCGTCAAAGGAGCACTCTGAGTGCTCATGAACTCATAGCATCAGGACTTTTGAATGCTGTATTAAAATTTTCAACCTTCCAAGCAATTCTCTGCTGTGGAAATTTTGATTTAGTGATGGTAGTTTCCCCACTAACTTTAATGTGTTGGTATTTTTGTGTGTGACCTTAAATTTATTTGGTTTGGGAATGAATTTCACAGGGTAGGCTGTTGGGGTTTTTTTGTATAAATAATCTTAGTAATCACAGGAATAAAGGTAGCCTATGCAACATATTTTGTAGGGTTTGGGGGAGTTTTTACTATTGTTGAGGATATATCTAACTGATAACCTCACCATGGGATAAACCATCTAGTCTTCTCATGCAAATTTACTTACCATCAATCAGTTTCCTTTTTCTGAGAGGTATTACTAAAATGTCAACCAACTGCTCTGACCAATTTTTCAATCATCCTTGAATCCGGAAGAGCTCAAAATTCCCAAATGCACTGAAATTAAGGATATGTTAAGTACATTCAAATTCCTAGCAGTCATGTTCCTGTACTAAATAAACATAGTATTTTTCTTTGTTTTTTTCCACATGAAGGAAGAGACTATCAAGCTAAGAAATTTGATGTTATCTCCCTTGTGACTTCTTAATTTTTTTTTACTTTCTTGAATTCATGCACTGAATTTTATACTTTTTCAACTTTGATCCAGGCTGCAAATTTAAGATTATATCCTTCAAGCATTCACTATGGTATTTTGAACTAGAAAAAAACCCATGAAACTGCTCTGTGTCCTTTTAAATAACTTATCTCAAAATATTCACATTTTCTTAATAATATCTTCTTCAGTGAATAAAAAAATATTAAAGTGAGTTTGCTGTGACTGATTGTTACTTTGTATTTTTCCTCCTTCTGCAGGGTGTACTCCATAGTTCCTCTATGATTGTCTCTTTATCTATCTGCATGAAAGAAAACAATGGAAAAACAGAAGGCACAAAGAATTTCTGGGTTTAAAACACCAAATTTGCTGTTACAAAAGGTACATTTCATAAAGGCCTAAAGATATATTACAGAGCACAATAGAATCACAGTGATTTATGATATGCTACCACTGGGTTGAATTCACAATGGTAGGGTACTGATTTTTAGTTTAATTCTCAAGCAAAAATAAGTAAAAGAGCGCTTTTACCCATTTAAGTTACACCTGCTTCTAGTAAACAAAAGTAAATCTCCTGGGAAGTTATTTTCCGTGTTTCTTAGGTGCAAACATGAGTTCTGATTCCTGAGTCATTTTCCAATGGCCACCGCCATGGCATTGTGCTCAGTGTCACTCATCACAAAATCATTCTCCCCTTTTCTTCATCAAAAGCCAGTTTTGAGCTTTTCTAGGTAATACAGGTGTTACAATGCACACTGTGATCACCCTTAGGAAGGGAAGTGTTTCCCAACAGCTGTTGTGAGATGGGACTTAAATATTTTCCTATATTTGGAAGAGGAAATTGGGTATTTCCAGTAAATTAAGGGTAATGTAGATTTTTAGTGTGACTGCTGAATCGATAGCAGAAGGCAGACTGAGTTGGGGTTGTTCAGCTTGGAGAAGAGCAGGCTCCAGGAGAACTCATTGCAGCCTTTTGCTGGTTGAAAGAGGGTTGTAAGATGGGGACAACCTTTTTGGTAGAGCCTGTTCTGATAGGACAAGGGAATAATAGTTTTAAACTAAAAGAGAGTGGACTCAGACTGGATATAAGGGAGACATTTTATACAATGACCGTGGTAAGACACTGGCAGAGATTGCCCAAAGTTGGGCCCCATCCCTGGAAACATTCAAAGTCAAGCTAGACAAGACTCTGAAAACCCAATCAAGTTGCAGATGTCCCTGCTCATTCCAGTGGGGCTTGACTAGATGACCTTTAACGTTCCCTTCCAACCCAAACTATGCTGTGATTCCATCCACATAATTAAACCCTCAGCTGACATTAGTCAGCAGAACTACATTCCCTCTGGAACAGACACTGCATAAGAGTTTGATTCTTATAATATTTTTTTTTATTCCCTTTAATTAGACTTCTCTTTTCATCTTTCAACTTCTCTTTTCTTCCCACTTACGTATGCTTCCCCTATATAAAAAAAAAAAAAAAGCCAACTCTCATATATTCTAGCCATATGTCCAGTATTTAGCTGGTTTTAAAGTTAAGCAAAACATGTTCAGCCAGTTGCCAGACACTACTCCCCTCCTACCTGCCAAAGCAATGACTTTCTATTTCAGCAACTCACTCCTGATTACTAAACCAGATGGATTGCTCTCTACTACACGAGTGCACGTATTCCTGATCAGAAAGTAGCAATCATTGAATGCATCATGTACACTGACACCAGGGAGGGAATTGTTCTCCATTCTGCCCAGCGAAGCATGTTGAAACACCTGTTTTCCTATCCTGAAAATGTTTGCAGCTACTGCCAATGAAGTTAGTGCTGAAACAGCACCATTAAGCCAGGTTATCCTGCTTGGACACATGTTGAAAAAGAAGGCTGCCCAGGCAATTCCAAAGCTCAGCTGTTCCCAAGGGTGTTAAACCTCTCTCTGCCCACGGGGAAATTTTCTTATCAGTGAAAAAGTCTGCTCTTTGAGGAAAAGGAAAGCAGAAAGGGAAGTATTCTAGTTTATCAATACTTTCTGTTATGGAAAGAAGTATCCTTTGCTAGGTAAGGTTCACAGAAAATACCAGAAGTGAATCTGAGAACCAATGTATTTGAAGGGAATAAAGTGAACTCCATTGCTTCTGGGTGGAAGGAACCTGAGCTGCAGTCACAAAAGGGATTCAGAAACTTTTCTTAACCCTGGCTTGTGCATCCTGTGTTTTATTGCACATGTTAAATAGCTGCTCATTTTCTAGCTCAAATGCACGCATGTATTTAATCACATTTAATAATGTATTTAATTCTAGTCCCCACACTGACTGAATGACAAACACGTTGCATGTAGAGTGTATAAGAAAAACTCACACTGAACACTTTCTGCTAAGGTGAGATGAGGTCATTAACTCTACCACTTAATGTATTTTCCTCATGAACAGATGAAAAAAAAAAGATTGGTGATACTTGGCCTTGCTGAATTTTACTAGCTCCAGCATTGACATTGAAACCATGCAATAAAACTAACTGTATTTTTGGTTGATTTAAGGTGGAATACAAAAGAAAAATAAATCAATTCATTTAAAACTACTCAAGTCAACTTTTTGCTGAAAATTTAAACTCGTTTGCAGTGAATTGAAATCTATATCATAAACCAATCGATTTGTTTGTCCTTTATTAAAATTTAACCTATTTGTAGTCAAATATTTTTCATTATTTCAAAGCTAATGTACTACTAAATTTTCAGCTTTCTGTTGGGTCAATTAAATTATGTTGTTTAAAAAAAAGTCTCAAACTGAGTTAATCTTGGGACTTCACTACATGGGGTTTTTTCCATGAGATCATTATGTACAAGTGGAGCAAATCAGTTAAGCACTTTCTCTGCGTAGAGAACATACTCTGCCTTAAAAAGTGATCTCTGGGCTTCCATACTTTTGTTGTTTATTTTTGTACTGAAAATAGCTATTCCTGATCTGAGACTGTGAACGATGGTAATTTGGGATCCCAGGCTTCAAATACCAGAGGCAGGTGCTAATGTTGCATGGGGACCACTATATATGGGGACCACTATACACAGAGACATAAATCAGGTGTTTAGAAATATCATTTGCACAACTCGGTATACCTAGAACTTTTCTGATGAATTATCAAAATGTTTTGATAGTGTTTTTGGTATTGTAAAACAATAAAACATAGCTGCACAAGCAACTGCAAGAAATTCAAAACAAAGAGTATCAGAAATAATTTTTGTTTGTGTCTGAATTCAATTAACTAGCAAGTATTCTACTAGAAGCAATGTGCATTTCTTGCCAAAGAAAATAGTGTGTCAGAATTAATCATAGCCTGATTTTGATTATTTTAAACTTTTGATAATTTCTAGTTCTGTGATTTTTTCTTGACTATTTCTCAAACTTCCCTGGAGAGCTCACAGCATAAATAGGCTAAAACAGAAGTACCTTCCACTCATTTTACAAATTGCACTGTGATGAGAAACTGAATCTCATATGTGTTACTCAGTGTGAGGCAACAAATACATAGCTAGGTTTAAAGAATGCTAACACCATGCCTTAATTGTAGGTCAAAATGACACAAATCTTAAAGCCATGTGTCAAATGAAATTGGTATGGCATGTAACTTTGATTTAACTGTGTTGCTTGCATTGATAGAGTAAAGCAAACAAAGGCAACAAATGGGAAAAAAACCCTTAAAACCTAACCCCCCCCCCCAACTAGTAAACTCACAGGTGGTAAATAACAAGCAGAGTAGTAATACAGGAAATTTCACCACTGCTCATGAGGAACTCAACTATTAGAAGGATCTTATCACATCATGGGAAGATTTTATCAGAAAAGTTTTTACAAGTCTGCTCAAAAGGCCTGTGGATGTGGCACTTGGGGTTGTGGTTTAGTGATGAACATGATAATGGTGGGTTAACAGTTGGACTCAATTATCTTAGAGATCTTTTCCAACATAAATGATTCTATGATTCTGAGTACATTTAGTCTGTATGTTAGGGCTTAGTTTCCAGCCATGAAATCTAACGTGGAATGATCTTAGAAGAAACGCGATAGAAAAGCTATAGCTTAAAATATTTTGAGAGGAGACTGGAGACATCTTGAGGAAAATATATTGTGAAGAGTAATGTTTCTTTTAAAGGGAGATAGACTAGCTGATCAACAAAGTCTCTCTCCCATCTATGTCTTCTCTGGTTATAATTACAATTTTCCTTTCCTTTTGCTCCCTCTCTCTCCTTTTCTCTGATAGAAACTTGAAGTATATAAATATGTAGATGCTTAATGAATACAAGAAATAAATTCCACAGTCAGCCAGAGGAAAATGCTCCTGTTTTACCACTATGCTTTGTATCCAGCCGAGACACAGAAAGACAAAAATATATCAGTTTACAAAGTTGTGAGGGGATGAAATCATAAGGGAGTTTCCATTAATAAAAAACCCCCCAAACCACAAAAACCAAGACCACCACCCCCACAACCAAAACCTTTACAAAAGCTTTTCAAAATTGAGAATGTAAAGGAGAAAAAGATATCTCATGGGAATTACAAAAGCGTTCACTGACCAAACTCTTCTTCCTTGACCATTCTCTAAACCATTATTTCTAATACAAAGGCATCTATCAGCAAGTGTGGTAGGTGAGTTTGCTACCAGGAATGAGGTGAGAAATGAACTGGAATAGCTGGAATTTGCTACTGCCAATAATATGGACATTTCTGATTTGTTCTTTTGTCACTCCTAGGGCAGAGTTGTGAAGACCCAGGCTCAGCATGTCTATCGAGCAGGTCCTTGTTATCAGCTGTTGGCAGTCAAGGGTCATTGATGTTCCAGTTCCCAGAAATGCTGAGTGTGGTATCGACTGGCCACTTCTGCTGAGGAGCTGGCACCTCAACCTTTAGTGTCAGACAGGTCAATAGCCAAAATGAGTCCAATTCCACCAAATCTTTTATTAAAATAGAATTGTCTGGTTATTATTTTTTTTTCCAAACTGTGAAATGCTGTCAGTGCATAGGAAACTGAAGACTTTGTTGTAATGCTTGTAGAATCCCAGAAGGCAAGGGGTGAATGTGCATGACTCAAACGCCAGCAGCTGGATGGCTGTGGAGCCAGCCAAGGATCGTTGGTAATAACAGATAGGAATTGTTGGCAATAACCACGGATTGCTGGTAATAACACACTGCGGGAAAGAACAAGATGTGGCTTGAGAAGGGGCCATGCAGAGATAGGGCAGCTCTTTCACAGGACAAACATGGTTGTTGTAGTTCCTGGAGATAAGCACAACACAGTCCAGCACAAGTGCAGGAACGAGGCTGAGAAGTGGGCATGGAATGTAGTGGGGGAATCAGCCTTGGGCATGGAATGTAAGGGGGGAATCAAACTAGCCAAGGTTCCTGAAGCCCCCAACCCATTTCCAGAAAGTCTGAGGGAACAGACTGTGCATGATAACTAATTTGCATAGAAAGTGAGAAACTTATCTTCAGGGTGGGGAAAACTTATCTATAAAAAGGTACCGCCACCAAGCCTGGCTGTGTCACTCAGGATCCTGGACATCCCATCTGCTGGACTGATGCTGGAACCATGAGTGGTCATCTCTTTTTCTTGCTCTCTCTTTTCTTTTCTTTTGCCTGCCTGCCTTCCTTCCTTCCTTCCTTCCTTCCTTCCTTCCTTCCTTCCTTCCTTTTCCTTTTCCTTTTCCTTTTCCTTTTCCTTTTCCTTTTCCTCCTTTACCCCAAACCCATTGCTGTGTGCTTATATAACTCATACCAATTTTCATGCCAAGTGTGTAATTTACTAATAAAATTTTGTGAGTTTTTGTAAACCCTCTGATTTTTGTAACTTTTAATCACAAGCATCTACGAATCTTGGGTGCTCCCTTCGCCTTAAGGGTGGGATGTCACAATGATGAAGTGGAAATGAGTTCAAGTCACCAACAATTTTCACAGATACTGGGTCCTGTGCCCTTGACATTTCAGAAAAAGATTGGTGAGAAGGTGCTCACAGGAAAAAAAAAAATGAGGCTGAAAACCCGAATCTCTCAAGAGGAAGAAGGAAGAAAGTTAGTACTGGATTGATTTAAATTTGGAATACTGAATAAGAAAAGTAAAAAGAGAGAACACCTCTGGGAATGACTTTAGGCAGCTAAGTCAGAAAATACTGACAGTGGAGTCAATTTACATCATCTTTAATTGGCTACTGAGAATCTGTGGTACAAGGTGAGTTTCATTGTCCTGAAAAGATTTGAAATGCAAATATTACCTGGAATTAATGATTGTTATTTGATATGTCTCATTACAGAGATCTTAAAGCATGCTCCTTAATTGTTTGCTTTAAGTATTTTTTTCTTAATAAAGACTGAAACTTCTAATAAGAAATCCTTCTTTTTGGTTTCACAATGCATATTTGGACTGTAGTGCATACCTTAAAGTATTGCAAGGCATCTGGGTGTGATAATACACTGTCAGAATGGCTACACACAAATAGGAATTCTGTTTTATCATGGCTATTGGCTCTTCCCAAACACATGGAACACTAACACTGACCATCATTTCCAATGACTAGGGAAGGCCAAGGATGCTATATCACCTCAAAATGGTCATCATGTAAATAAATCTTTGATAAATACTGTTTAGACCTTAACAGTTTATTATTACAATATTATAATGCCTAATATGTATTTATCACCACTACAGGACAGATAAAATGAGAGCTAAGGCTATGTGTGTAATACAGCCAGGTTCCTGTTATGATTCTCCTGAATCAGTGCCACTCACTGGAACTCCTCATGCCATTGGAGGCCCATAACAATTTAGAAAGAGTTATTGAAAGTAGGTGAAAACCGTCATTATTTTTCCAAACACACATGGATATACATTCCTGCAGTTGGCAGAAGTGCCACTGCCGGCTGGTGGATGAAACTGGGAGATGACCCCCGATGGCTGTTAGAGGGTAATTAGAGTGCTTGTAATTATAACAGTAAAATTAACGTTTTTGTAAAGCAGTAACATTTTGATTATGAACATGCTAAGTATTTTATTTATGTATCATTATCCCTGACCTGTAACTATCAAGCTGTAGGAGGATTTCAGATACTTTTCATTTGAAAAATTGGAGACTCATTGCCATACAATTGAATCATAGCTCTTTGAATCCTGACTATTTTGTTGGAGAGGAATGTTTGTTGTTGCTTCTATACAAAGGGTGTATGGTTGTAACTCTTCAGAATCAGTGAAGTACTTTCTGACACTGGATGAGGTTTTCAGCCAGTAGATTTCTGTATTTAGTTGTTTCACCTACAATCAATTGAACTTCAGTCACTACAGTCTACAGGGGAGAATAACAATTATACAATCATATCTTGAGCTGGAAGGGGTCCACAAGGGTCATTGAATACAACTCCCTGCTCCTTACAGGACAGCCTAAAACAAATCTGTATGACTAAAAGTGTGGCCAGACACTCCTTGAACTCTGACAGGCTTGGTTTCATGACCAGTTCCATGGGGACCCAGTGTCTGACCACTCCCTCACTGAGGAACCTTGTCCCAATGTCCAATCTGAACTTCCCTCCATGCTGTTTCATCCAATTTTCTCATATCTTTGGTCAAAAGAGAGAGGAAATCAGCACCCCCTGTTCCACTGCCTCCCTTGAATAAGGTGCAGACTGTGAGGAGTGCACCCCTCAGCCTTGTCTTCAAGTTGAACAGACCAAGTGACCTCAGCCACTCCTCTTGAGGGAGAGGAAAATGCTCCTATTTTACCACTATGCTTTGTATCCAGCCGAGACACAGAAAGACAAAAATATATCAGTTTACAAAGTTGTGAGGGGATGAAATCATAAGGGAGTTTCCATTAATAAAAAACCCCCCAAACCAGAAAAACCAAATTCTTCCCCTTGAGGCTTTTCACCGTATCCGTTGCCCTCCTCTGGACACACTCTTATAGTTTGATGTCCCTCTCGTGTTGAGGTGCCCAAAACTGCACAGAGTACTCGAGGTGGGGCTGCACCTGTACCAGAGGGCTCAAATCACCTTGCAATAGCCTTGTAGGGTTTAACTCTGCTGCACAAACAGAAGTGTTGGCATTGTTTGGGAATCCTAACATATGCATGACACCTTCATGGCAGAGGGGATAGGAAACCTGCAGGATACCAGGGGAAACAGGTGGGATATTTGAGTGCAGTGCCGTGGCTGTAGCACTGACCTCCTAAGAAGGACCCAAACCATAAGACATTGAAAGAATAAACATCCTGGTATGTACAATACAGTACACAACTGAGGTCAGCAGTTCCCGGTGAAATGCAATCATTCAACTCTCCCAAATATGGTGAAAACAATGTGCTTGATTTTCAGTGGAAAAAAGAGCTACCTGTTCCATCTCTTCCAGCTTTCCTAGCGTATGAGCTCACTCACCTGCCCACTGACCCCAGACACCTTCTTGAGCTTCTCTCAGACCACGTATGCTGTGCTGACATGCAGACAGGCTGATTTTCAAAACCAGGGTGCCGTGCTGGTCAGGGCTCAAAGCCAAGGCAAGCTGTGGGTTTGCTTGCAATGGATGGTTTAAAATTGCCAAAGGTAAGTCTCAGAAAACTGTGCATTTGAGAAATTCTGTCATGGTTTCTCTGCAGTTACTGCTCACAAGTGAATCTAGAGTGTGTTCCACTTGCTAAAACTGACGCAATTTCCTTTATTCTCAAAAAGGAGTACAGTTGAAACAAGAAATCAGAGTTTTGCATTCTAACCAACTAAGGCTCACAAATAAGTAACACTAAATTTACTAGCCCACAAACCTTGGTGACTGGTGCATCTACACAAGATGTGTAATTATTAAGGCCTAGCTTATTAAGCACATGTGGAAATTGGCTGAATTGCTTGATTTGGTAAAAAATTACATGCTACATTTAATCAGCCCTCCTTTAAGGAACAAATGTCATTAAACACCACTTAATTAGCTGTCCCTACATCCCCACTGTGTGAAAAATTGTATCCTTGATGACTACAAAACATTTTTAAGGTCAAATGTAGTGAATAAAAATATCATTGAATGCCCTCTGGTAACAGTCTACATAAAAGTGCAGCTCATTTGCATTAATTGAAAAGATTAGTTCTGTATCACAGTTAATCAGAATCTGATATCTGTACTGTACAGATGGAGAAGGTCTTCTATAGTTAAGCTTTTATTTTCTCTTTTTTTTTTTTAGTTGTTTATAAGTCTGTTAATTTGTCATGGTGGATAGATATGAAAATACCTTCTTGCTCTATTAATTTTGGACTCCTGCTTTGTATTACACCAGTGTGCCATATTTGGAGAGAGGAGAAATGTACAGTAAAAACATAAAAATTTACCATTTTGAAAAAAGTAATAGTTATTTTTCTCTCTTTTTTTTTCTCTTTGTAACTAACATGATTTCTGCCTCCACATTCATACAAGATCAGTTATCCACCTCACTATATATCATTCACTAAAGCCTTTCCTGCCTATTTATCCCCTCTTTCTTCTCCCTGCCACTATGTAATGTGCAATGCTGTGAGCCTGAGACTCCAGCCTGTTTATTTCACAAAAATATCTGAATGTTATTTCTTGTTAGGAAAGGTATGGGAAGCCAGATTTTTGGCAAGTTCCAGTGAAACAGTCAAATAATCTGAATTACTGATGTCATCCCCTGATGCATAAAACAAAAGAGAGAAGGAAAAGGTGAGCTACAAGGATCAGATTTTATTTTTAGACAGGGAGCTATGGCAGGTGTTGTGGTTTGTGACAAAGATTTCATCTGCTTTCTAAGCAAACTGTGGGAGGGATGTCACCATGATCCCTGGAAAGAACAGCAGCATAAACCCTAGCAGGCCTGGAGACAGTCAGATTTCCTTGGCTAGTAAGAATGAGTTCAGTATTACCTGAAAAATTGTACTGATCCAAGGTTTCGCAGTGACATTTGGTTTCACAGGATGCACACACAAGACCATTTTTCTTCTGGATATATTCCTAGAGACATAACCACCAGGACAGTGAGCTTGCCAAGGATATTTAATGGAAGAGTTCTCCCTGATGGCAGATGCTCAGTAGTTTTATTTCTCTCTTGAGCTAGGAGAAGATGAAAATGTGGGAAGAATGATTTTATTCCACCTTATTGCCTCCTGTATTTTGGGATTCTACAGGAACTTTCTTAAACTTTGGTATAAAACCTACAACAACCCCCCCACACTCTGCAGTCTTACTTAACTTACACTTTGCAGTGCCTTGAGAGTTTGGGGCATTTGGGGTTACATTGGTGTAAGACTCTAGTAACTGGTTATACGCTGGAGCAGGGGTTCTTCCAGCCTGGATCAATGACAGGAAGGCTCATGGCACAGCAGCTTTCCTCAGAGGGCTCTGCCTCTTCCCTTTCCATCTCCTCCTCTACCCAGTCAAGGAAACAAACCTTCTTTTGCTTCTGTTTAATTGACTGAGAGCCTTTGCTATTGAACAAATATCTGAGGAGATCATATGAAGAGACTGTTTCTTATTTTTGGGGTATTCTTGGGTCTTTTCTTTAAAATTGTGACATCAGAGTGATACTCTGTATGCGGGAGAACCTATTGAGTGTTTTGTTGTGATGTACAAGTGGTATATGCCTCTCATGGGATCTTCAAAAGAAGAGGTTTTGTCACAGTTTCCTTTTTCCTGGTGTAGTTTTTCATAATTTCTTCAGTTTTAAGGAAAGTTAAAGGATACAGATGATGTAATTGCAATACTCAGTTTTAAAGCCCCTGAACCACTGGAACAGGCTTCCTAGAAAAGTGGTTGATGCCTTGAGCCCATCAGTGTTTAAGAGACATTTAGACAGTGCCCTTAATAACATGCTTTAACTTGGTCCCAGTGATGTGCTGGTGTGGTCAGTTGGATTAGACGGTCCTTGTAAATCCCTTCCAACTGAAATATTCTATTCTATTCTATTCTATTCTATTCTATTCTATTCTATTCTATTCTATTCTATTCTATTCTATTCTATTCTGTTCCATTCCGTTCCATTCTATTCTATTCAGTTCTACTCTATTCTATTCTACTCTATTCTGTTCTACTCCGTTCCATTCCATTCCATTCCATTCCATTCCATTCCATTCCATTCCATTCTAATGTGGGAATTGAATTACAATCTCTGGAAGAAGAACAATAACAAAAACCATTAGCTATCCATCCCCCCAATGCCCCGACAAAAAAACCCCCAAACACAAAACAAACAAAAAAACCCCAAACTCCCCCAAAACCCCCACCAACAATCAAACCCCAGCAAAGAAAAATAACAAAAAATCACCACATATTTTTTGTAAATTCAGAAGTCAGAATTAAAAAAGCCACAAAAAACCCCTCATTAGGAAATCAATGTTTTTGTAAATTAAGTATCTCCCCATGGAAACAAGTTTCTTTTTCAGTTACTTTCCTATTTTCTTATAATTGCACAACTTTCTTACAAATACATAAGACAAAAATAAACTGCACAGGGTTTCTTTCCAAGGCAGAACATGGTTTAGTGCTCATAGTTTTGCTGAGAGTTACCAGTAATATTCTGCTTAGATCAAGAAGTAAAATCTTGTGCTTACAGTGATAAAAATAAATATATTCCTGAAGCAGAGATGTGGGGGTGTAAGGGTGCGAAAGGACTGTGAGGTAATTATTTATATATAGTTACATTATAATAAATGTTATAAATATACATATTTTTCCACAAAGTTGAAGCATAGTTTAAGGAAACACAAAACATTAATAAGTATATGAATAGAAGCCACAGTCTCCTTTTCTTTCCTGAGGAAAGTGTCCCAGGCACATTTTTGCCAAGCAGGCAAGTTGATCCCAAATATTCTTCCTTTTCTTACAGGGCAAAGGTCTAACCCCTGAGTCCTTGTTATCTGCTGAGCTCTTCTGAAGTTACTGAATTCCTTTAAGCAGGTCTTTGGTTCCACTCTGCTCAAATTCCCTAAAGACTGTCCTAGGAGTGTTTCTAACTAATCTCTTAAAAAATAACTAAGAACAAACTCTGTGAAGTTAAATTGTACCAGATTTCTCTTTCAGCAGCAGAAAGTCTTCAAACTGCCCCCTTGGTCTCATGATGATGAACCTTTGAATGTAATGAAATAATACTTAAGGTCCAAATATTTCGAGGCTTTATAGTGAAATTATTTGTGGTTTGAACTCTTCCTTGGCTAACTATTTTTCTTTAGTATTTCTTCTCTCTTTTCTAATGACATCTCTTTTTTCCTAGCTTATGTAGGCATTGCAAGCTTAGTTTAGATACTGCGAGAAAAAATAACCTTCATGCAGTAAGTTCCTCACTCTTATTTTTGCACGCTTGTAGGCTGTGTTTGGATTTTTACTACTATAAATATGTTTAAACTCACTGATTACCTCAAAAAACTCCGCTCCATTGTGCTCTGTGAACCTATTATTTTGTCGCATATTATCAAAATGATGCAGAAGCATTAATTTTATGTAGTGTATGCATAAAATAGAAAATATGGTATGATTCATTTCATATACATACACAAGCATCTATGCACATTGGATCTTACCCACATGGCAGTATTCACCTGATTAAAATCTTTGCAGTTCTTCTTATATTTCGGCCGTTTGCTCTCAAATTTTGACTAGAAGTATTTTGCATTAAGTAAGACTATTTTGTGGAATTAATCTTCACTATTATCTTGTTTTATTAATCTATTGACTTTCCTTCCATGCCATTTAGTCAAGTGAAATGTTTCCTCCTGTCCAGCCTGAAACTTTCATCACTGGGCTGTGTCTGGTTTCTCAGTATGGTCTTTTCCTGTCAGACTCTTGTTTATTAAGAGCACAGACAAGGAACCACTGCTGCAGGTACTTTACGAACACAGACAAAAAGAGTTCTACAAAGGCAGGTACAAATTTAGCAATCTCTCGTCTGTGGCCCTCAGCAGAGTGGTGAGTGGATAGTGGATATGCGTCAAATATTTCCCATTCCCATGAACTTCCATCTCTCTTCATCATGATCAAGATGTGCTAAAATATCTGAAGGAAGCTCTACACTGATGTTACTTTTGTACCAGTTACACTACAGCCTCCACTATAAATGTGGTAGCTCTATTCCCTTTCTGGAGATGTCTCAATCTCCTTCCACAAAGGTTAACTTTATATATCTATTTTTTTTAGAAGAAGTTAAACAGAATGTCCAATGGATTTAATTTTCACACAAACTGTGTTGGGTGTGTGCATGTCTGTGTATCACCACGATCTGGAGCCAAACCTTCTACTGGTATAGCTGGATCTTTTTGCTGAAAATTATAAGCATCAGATGTGATTGAAATGAAGCATTAGAGATTCACTCATAGTTTGTGTTATACTCTTCAGTCTGATTGGACCATGCCCGGCAAAGAACACAGAGGAAAACACAACATATTATGTGTATATGAAAATGATTAAAGCATCCATGGAGACTCTCAGTCTGTATCTGGAAGATGTATTTGGGAAGCTTGCAATCTGTCCCAAACCCAAAGTCCAAATTTGAGAACAAATACAGCAAGAACAGATATTAGATTTTTTGATACCTGGGAACGTGAATTGTAAGTACCAAGATATGATTTCTTTTGATTTCACAAGCACTTAAAGAACAATGTTTCCTTTCCAAGACATGATGCATGACAGCAAGGGTGAAGCAGAACAATTCAACAGAATCCCTTTTCCAGTGAATTGCTGATCCCTTTCATCCAGTAACATGGAGTAATATGAACAAAAACTTGCGATTAGAAAAGCCACAAACAAATGCATTCATATTCATCTCCTGTGTGGCTGCTGAATCCATCACCTCACCTGGGCTGTCTGCTGGTGAAGGAGGTGACCTATACATTTGCCGCTGAGTGCCAGAGTAAGGTATCTTTTATCTGGTTTTGACTTTAAGACTACTGGAAGCCCTTTGCTTTGATCGATGCTGATGAGCTACCACATGAACCATAGCACTGAACAGGACTTGGAGACCTCGGAAAATAATGGTTTGTCACATCGCTCCAGGACATTTTGGTTTCGAAAAAAATAAAAGACACAAAATAAAGTCAAGCCCATCTATGCCTCCAAATCCAAGAAAATGACCTTCTATCATGTTGCTCTGGCAGACTAGCAGGTATCAGCAAAACTTGTATAATTAATTTGTCCTATCATAATCAAACTAATTCTCTTTTCTAATTTTGGGGGATAGTCACTGCATGCTCATTCAGTAAAAGATTTTTTTTGTGATGGCAAACAGATGATTTATCATCCTTTTATTTTAAGAGCTGCAGTAGACTTGAAGGCTGATTTATTTTGTCTGTATTAACATGGGCAACATCACTTGGTCTAATGATTAAGTATTCATGTCTGGATAAAAATTACTTTCTTTGCTCTAGATAATAACAGATTATTTTTCACTCCTGCTATACGTGAATTATGAAAGATAGCTATTTCTTTAATCTCCAGCATATCTTTTTATGAAAGGGTTTATGCATTTAATTCTCCTGGTTCAGGGAAGAAGTGATCTTTTAAGACAAACTAGGATGAATGCATAGCTGCTGTCAGAAATCTTTTTCCTTTTTTAAACATACTTTAGGAGGAAGAGAAAAATGTCACAAAGACGGAACATTTCTTTTGCCTTGTTTTCTTAAAAGTTAAATTCAAGTGGATACACAAAAGTATTTAGAAACAACTGAAAACTGCAGAATATCCATTTGCTCAGCCAGGATATTTCATTCTGCCATGTTCGGTATCCAACCCTTCGGCAAGCAGATGAATCTTCCCTCCCCTGAGCTGTCTGGTGAGCCAGCCTCGTCGACGGGCTCTGAATTAGGCTTCAGAAAGATGGGAGTTCAATTCTGCACTGAACTGTGTGAAAACTCTGCAGCCTTGAACACTTCTTGTCCTGGTTTCAGCTGGGTTAGAGTTAATTTTCTTCTGAATTCTGAAAACAAGCACAACAACTGCAAGAGCAAATAAATCAACAATGTGACCAGAGACTATTAAACCAATACAAGTCTCTATAGCTGGCTAATCATATGTAGAAATTTGGGTAACAGCTCCCCCCTGTCATGTGGAGAAATTTTCTACTGCTCCTTAAGATGAGAAGAGTTGAACCCAGTAACTGAGCTGACTTGATTTCATTTGATTGTAAAGGAAACCAGAAGCTACTCAAGCATAGACATCTCTGCTCTGGGCAGGTATGTTTAATCAGGTGAATACCTACAGTCAAGGGCTGGATGGCTGGATACTGTCAGCAATTTCAATATATTGCTTTTAGAAACTGATTTCCCTCAGTAACAGCTGATAAAATCTGCTTCTTCTGCTTTGATTCTCTTTATGTTGTATCTCCTCATATAGGCAGGAAGAAGTGCTAGATTTTGCTTATCTGAAAAATTGCATATGTTCATTCACATGGTACATGCAACCTCCCCGCTCCAGTGCAGTATTTTATATAGTATTTTATTTTATGTGCTATTGCATAAGAAAATATTTACATCTTCAATGTTCGTTTGGCCAAGTATCTTCTTTCATCTTGCTGCCACAGCCGGCAACTAAGATGACATCATCCAAACATTTTAAAAGAAAGTAGAGCAGATTCTTTGCACAGGCAACAACAGACACCTTAAATTCATTGCTTTTTTCTTCAAATTAGGATTTTTTTCCCTTGGGCACCAGATGTAGCTAATCTTAATATGGCCTACTGCTTTTCAAATTGAAAAAAGGTCATTATGGAGTGCAAATGCTGTTGGCAACATACTGCTGTATTAAACTTCCAGATGTCAGCTTTGACAGAGGAAGGCATCAACAATTCATGACATTGTAAAAACATTTTTCTTACCGATCCATTTATGATGAAGTATTATGTTGCCCTCTTGACAAGTAATGCAATATGATGTTAAGTATAAATAAATCAAAAATACAGATGTACTTGCGTGAATTATGATGGTCACTAATGGCATTTTGGGGAGAAAAAGCAAATTTAAGATCTGACTAATGTCTCTGGTTAGTTCTGCCCAGTGTTTCTGAGGAGCTCAGAAGTCCATAACAGCAGAGTAAAGCTTCAAGGGAGCAAATATTTGTGCTTGCAGGGTAATCCAGCTGGAGACATCCCCCAACATGTTTGTTCTTCTTTTTTTAAGGGGACTAATAAGAACTCTGGAATGGCAAGACCACTGACCCTTCTCTGACAATGAAGTTGCTCAGGGTGAGAGAGGAGTTGACCAGCCAGATTTTCTGGTTCTGAAGATACAGCATCCCACCCACCCAAACCCAGATAATCTCTCTCAGGCGGATGTTAGTGGTGATGTTGCTCAAAACCTTAACAGACAAAATTTATTCCAAATCAGTTTTTCTCTGCCAGTTTAAAGGAGAACATACACTAGACAAACAAATCTATCTTTAAATGTAACCTTCTAAGAGGAAGTTGTTAACAGATCACCAGCATTTTTCTGTTGCTATTTGCTTTTAAATGGGTACCCATAATTAGAATGGAGATATCTTTTTTAAGGACCAATCCATTTCATAAAAAATGAAAAAGTGCAGTTAAAAAATGATTAATATTTCTTGGGAACAGGCTAAAAAGCATTTTGAGCTGTAATATTTAAACTTGGTGATTCATGATTGTAGAATACTTAAATGCATAAAATGTACTCATCTTTTGAACTTGTTGTTTTGCTAGCATCAGAAATGATGGATTCAAACATCTTCATAATCCACTAGTTTATTATAATCTCTGCTCAGTGTTCTGGAAGCACTATTATCTCATTGGCTTATTTATTATTGTGTGTAATGCTTTAAAAAGAGGGCTTTCTGTTGACCTTAAGCTCTGAAAAAGTAATATATGAGAGTGAAAAAGCAATAGCTGGAATTAATTATAGGCCTAGACATGACGGAGGACTCCCTGCCAATGTATATTGGCATAGCCCCACTGAAGTCAGTAGAGTAAGACCAATTTACATCAGCAGAGGAGCTGATTTAACAGGCATTGGAAGATGTTCTGGAGTTTTCACAAATATGAAGAGAGAGACACAAAACTGCAAATATCAGACTTCTTTGTATTGTATTTGTATGTCTGCAATTAACCTCCACACCTGTTTGTGTAAGCACTGGAAAACTTTTTTTTTTTTTTTTACCATGTGCAGGAAAGGTGCAAAATTGCAAGGATATCAGCTGAGGAATTTTGCACGAACACAAAGCTTGTTGAAGTCCAATCATGATGTCTCATAAAATGGTAACGCTCTTCTTTTCGAACATCAAAGAAGTACATCAAAGTGTACCTCCTGATGCTATGGAAGCTGGTTAAACAGATTCAACAGTTATCCTGTAATAAGCTTTGAAAAGATATCTGTGCATAAATGAGACAGAATATTTTGAATCATGGGAATCTTTCTAAAATTATGTGGAGTGAACAAATAGAAGGTCTAGTTCTTACCTCCCTTTCATTTTGCTTCAGCATACTTGCACTGACTTCAGTGGCCATATGGTGGATTTACAGCATGTAAGGGTAACTCAAAACAGGCATTGTAAGGGCAAAGTGACAACAAGATTATTTCTGATAAATTGCAGGAGACCAGTAAAGAATAATCAGATAATGTCTTTCAAATTTTAGTAGAAAAATAGGGCTGATTTTGGTTCCACTCTGTGAGTCAGAGTGCCTTTTCCTCTTGCCTTACAATCCGACTTCAAGAAAACCTACTTACTGGGGAGCTTTTGGGGAAGAAACTATTCTTATAATGCAATGATTCATGCCTTCTGTTTCATATGAAATGTTATTTTGTGCTAAGCAAGGGTCTCACTGTGGCAGTCCGGGTGCCAAAACTACCTATGGAAAATAAAGTCCTTTTATGTAGCAGTAGAAAAAGAACTTGTTCCACAGTCAAACCCCAGACTCCTTTACTGGAAATAAAAAATTTCGAAGAACACTGTGTGTTAAAAGTCAACCCTGAAAATTAGCTGTTCTTATTTATTTTGTTCTTCTTTTCCCTCAAGCCATGCAAACGCAGAACTGGAGATGACGCTTGGAGTGACTGAGCTCTGATGTTCCAGGCAGCTGCAAAAAGCCACCTTGGATATTTCAGAAGTGGGGGTTCAGTGGGATACAGCTATGCTGAGGATGCTGCTCTGTCTGTCATAGGACCAGGAGAGACAGAGAGAAGGGTGAGGAAAAGCATCCATGGAGGGACCACAGAGGGAGAATGGTGGACAAGTGAGGTCTCTGCCTCAGAGGGACACAGTCCCTGCTGTTCCTCTGGAAGCAACAAACCAGGCTTTACATGCAAGAATGGGGCGGGCAACCTAAAGCTGATCTTTCATCCGCATAATTTCATCCTTTTCAGAATGTAAAGACTAAAATCGCTCTTGCTCATCAGGGTCTCCATTAGGCAGAAATCTGTAGTGCTGAGCTGTGCAATTATCAGAGGGGTTTGCTCCCTTGGCTTGTTGGAGTCTTCTCTGTGAAGTGCCAGAGAAATTATTACAATCCCACAAATATAAGACTTTGCATTTTAGTAGGCAGAACCTAGATCTGGAATAATTTTAACGAAGAATATAATACACAAACGGGACTGGACAGGGAAAGAGTACAAAAGGGATTGTGTCTATATGGGTGCATATAGAAATCCATTAAACACCCCTTCATTAGTCTTGAAAAAAGCTGCTGAGATTCCCAGATTTCAGTTAGCTGAAGACATGGCCTCGTTAACCTGCATTCCTAAGGATCACCATGTGTACAACCTTTCTGCCATTTTGCATTTCTCTGATGAACCCCAGCAATACATCATGAAAATACCATTCCTCTGAGAATGTATTGCTGTGTTATGCTGCTAATGTGACTTTGCTTGATGACACACTCAAGTAATACATCTTTAGACAGATGAACTGCAGCAATGGCCTCTCTGCCTGTCACGTGTAAGGGAATATGGAGAGTAAAAGATGTAGTGGCAGGGGCTAGGGAGGAACATGAGGCTGAGCATGTGCCAGGCTCTCTGGGACATAAAGGATGCTCACGAGGAAATACATAAGAAGTCACTTAAAGGACAAATTTAATGGGCTTGCCAGAAAGCATCTAGGTACTGGCTTTAGCAAAATCAACAGCAGGGAGTGCCATGAGAAAATTCAAAGTGTATTAAAATGATGACTGTGAAGAATATTCCATGCGGATGTGAAGCATTAGGTTCTCTTAAGACCAAGATAATGCATTCAAGCTGCAGCCCAGGAGACCCAATGTCACATCTGGCTGAGATAAAATGAATTTGGCATTGCAAACTCATTCCTCTAGTAAGTTTGTCTCCATCAACTGCTTTGTAGTGCAGTAGTTCAGGGCAATTAGAAGGTTGTGCCCAGGATCAAAAGGAACTCCCTGCTGCCGAGTTTCTGAACGTTAGCAGGGATGTGTGGGAGAAACTCAGTGATCTTTCAGCCAGGAGGAACCTGCAGAAGAATGTGCATAAAAGACACACTGAGATTTTCCTTTTTCCCTTTTCCCTGAAAGTAAACAAAACAAATTCAGGGACAGGAGGCAATTCAATTCAAAGGCATATCCTTTTTTAAAAATTGCTCAAAGAATAATGTGTTCAACTGGAAACTGGATAACTCACCATTGTAATTCATTGCTACGGGAGGGTGGTGTGTCAATACCACTGGGTAGCTTTGTAGATTTAAGGACAGAGCCAGGTCGTGCCATAAACACAAATAACAATGTTATTACAACAACAAGAGTACAACTACAAGAGCTATGCAATCTATTTTTAAGGTATAGCATGACCTGCTGAGGTTAGACAAAATTGTCCTGTAGCATCTTACACCACACAATCAGATTTGCTATAATAATTTTGCACTCTCTTCTGAAGCAGCTGCACTGAAAACTTAGAGACAGTCTCTTGTCCCAGCTAGTCCCTAGGTCTGTTTCTAGGTGACAATTTCTTTGTGCCTACAAATAATCCAGGGAATCTGCAAAAACTGCCTAAAGTGCAAACTGAGCAATGCTAAGCTTAGTCTTTCATTATCTGTTTTCTCTCCACATATAATAAACCGAGGTAACATTGACTAATAAATAATAAATGACTAATTCTTAGGTCTTATGCAGCACCTCTTATCAGAGCGGTTCTGAACACACTGAAAAGAATAAATAAATTAATTCTTGTAGTATGCCATTGGGACAGATGTTTGGCTGCATACATTTCACAGCTTGCTAAATTATTTTGTGCCTTTCTAATTAGCACAGTCCATAGTGACCACAGCCATAGAGCAATTCTCTGCAGTTCCAGGTGCTTGTGAGCTCTGTGGTCCCTGCAAGCTGAGCACACAACCCAAGTATAATGCAAATGACAGGAATTGTGCACAGGTAGGTGGGAAGAACAACAAGCAGTTAAGGGGTGGGGAGGGATTTCTGCACTTGAATTGCCTAAATAATTCCACATTTTCTGCAGGAATGGAGAACTCATGGTCGTGGTTTTCATGTGCATTCAGCAACATAGTATTTCATTGTATATCAAGAGTATTTTTATTTCCAGTTGAAATCACTCTTTATTTTAATTATTTATGTTTTCCCCACTAAACTCTGAAGTAAGGGAATGATTTTTCTTCAAAATGAAGTTATGGAAACTCCTGGAGAAAATAATTCATTCCTTTCACCTTTACTTTTGATAGGCCATGACCTTAGGTGAAGTGTATCTGCCAGTATGTAACAAGGTTTGTAAACTCCTGTGGCACAACTTTCCATCCTCCAAAATACAAACAAGCTAAAAACTGGGGCTGCGGGAGATGTAGCCTATCCAGTGATCTCTCCAACTGACGCTAATGAGTCCATGGGGAATCTGTACAACTCCAAAAAGAGCTACATTTTTTTTGCAAATCTTTCCTTTCAGCTGAAGCTTTTCAGAAACTCCCATATTTATCTTTACGTAATTTTCTTATAGTTTTTCCTGAAAACAAAACGTTTCACCATACACCTTTCAATGAGTTATTCATGGATCACCCTTTTGCTTTTTTTGAAAGGGTGTAAAAAAACTGCAGTGGAACATAGGGTGCTGAGCACGTGAAAATCCAGCCCCAACTATTTTGCTGTAGGTCACATTACAAGATTCTGTCACTTGCTGTAACCTTGAGATAAAAAGTAAATGAATAGAGACAGTTTGTTGCTTATGTTCCATAAAGCTGGAACAGAGCAAACTCCACAGCACAGCAGGACACATTTGGAAAGATGAAGAACAGAGGACATTTATTCTAAATCTTCGCTTACTATTATAAGTTGTCATAGTCTGTGTCATTTAGAAAGCGTTAATGAGAAGTTCAGGGAGTTCAGTGAAGCAAGTCAGAAAGATTCCTTTAGAGTATTTTCTGTTTCTGTAACCAGCAAAAAAGAAAGAAGCTAGAAATCTTTGCAATCTTAAGCCCCCTGTCTCCAGCCCCATTCCTCCATTTCAGGCTGAAAAACAGCCTGCAATCTTGTACAGGTATTAGTGTTTTCTTTCTTCTGTTGGAATTCATTAATTCTGTCCTTTGTACCAGGCTTACAGGAATTTTTTTCCCATTTTTTTTGCATGAGGTAGTTTCCATGGTGGCCATAAAGCTAGAAATATTTTTGGTAGAGGATTATTTGCAAAATACAAATACATATTGAAAAAATAAATACCAACGACTAGGACTTCTTAAAAGCTACTTCAATAGCCCAGGAACCAAGAAAATGCATAAGCTTCGTCTTATCTCTTTTCAGGAAAGAATTTGAATTCATAACTTTTCTCATCTGTTTAAATGCTATTTTACTGAATCAGACAAAGGTCACCCACAGAGAATTAAGCTTCTATTTACATAGTGTAAAATCAGGCAGTTTATACTCAGGTCAAATTGTCACAGCACAGTGTTTAGTAGTTTTTACTACTCAAAATATAAAGTGGCTTTAATTAAGGATGTAAGTAAAATCTACTCAGTTGCTTGCATATGAAATGCAAATAAATCTGAAATAAAATTGTACTTATATGCAAAAAATAAACCCATTATTATAATACTGAATCTCAGCTGTATACTGCATCCCTATTTGCTGTCTTATTATTGAATGCTTGTATTTATATTGATCTGAAATGCTGCAGTTAGGATGGAACTTGTCTTCCAAACTTAACTTACTGACTCATGTGCTCACACAGAGGTATCTGTAATCACTTGAGATGTTTCAAGGTACTCTCTGTTCGCCTGTGCAGAAGAGCCAAGGCCTCCCAACAGTTCCCCCCATGAGCCTCCTGTACCTGTACACCCCAAGGTTTTGACGTGGTGCTGGATGTCGACAGGTTTAAAAGTCAATGAGGTGAGCCTATAGTAAAAAAAAAGCATTTTAGGACCCTCTGAGCTGCCTTCTGGAAGTTTTTGTCTTTGATCCTAGAAGTCTGTCTGAGACACCAAGAGTATTTGTCTACTGTTTCAGTATGGAAATAGCTTTCTTCCCTTACAACTGGTTTTAAGGAAAACTGTCTTGTTTTGCCTGTGAACACCAAAACTTTAGCACGTTACTCATGCCTGCTGTGTTCAGATTCTCACAACACACCCTCCACTGCCTGTGTGCTTTCTGGCAGCTGCTTGCCACGTCTGTATCTGGGGTGGATATTTCAGCTCTCCTTAAAATTTGTAGTGCATAAAATAGGTGAGAGAGAAAATCAGATTTTATCTAACTCACCACATTCAAGGTGTTGCTTTGCTGTCTGACTACCTTGTCCAGGTAAATCTTATCACTTCTCTTTGAGAGTCACTTGGGAAGGGAATCTACCAGGGAAGGAACACTCTGTAGAATGAAACCTCTGGTGAAGCGAAGCGTAGATAAATAGAAACAACTAATGGGCACGTCAAAGCATAGTTTTTCATATGTCACACTATTCCTTTTGACAATTATTTAAAAAAAAAAAGTAGTTATAAAGCAGAGAAGACTTGCAATTAAGTACAGAAATCCAACCCAATGAACTTTGTAGAACACATCCAGGAGGAAGTGAACAGTCACCATGAACTTAAACACTTGTTTGCAGCACAGAGGGCAAAAATTATGGAAAAAAAAAGAAAAGAAAGTAAGAAAGAAAATAGAAAACTTTTTTTTTTACTAGAAAATAGAAAGAAGAAAAGTAAGTTTTTATATTATATTTCCCGCAGTACGAGGGAGAGAGGACTTTGATCTTTTATCAAGGTGTCCCTTGAGAGCTGGGACAAGAGTAGATCAACTGTGTTTATTTTCCAACGCTGTGCAAAAATACTGTACAAAGCTCTTAAGTTGGCACTCTAAAGCACCTATTAGAGAGAGGAGAAGGTAGAGAAAGGTACTGGTGCAAAACCTCAGTTATGGTGAGACTGTGAAGGAAGGCACTGCTGGCACAAACATGAAAAGGTCAGTTCAGCTGCAGTTTGGCTCTTGTGACCAGCAAGACTTTAACATTTAAAGCAGTGCATGAAAACTGCTGAAGGAAAAAGAAAGTACTTGGTTTCTTTAGGTGATTGTTACTGGTCTAATTAGTTAGTTATATAAACAGGCTGTCTGCTTGTTTATCTACCTTGATATCTTTTCCTCTCTTTAAGTAAAAAAACCCAAAAACCAAACAGCAAAAAAAGGAAAAAAATATGGGCTGCCTTATTCACGTTTACTGAAAAGAGAAAATATGTTCAACTGAGCATTGGAAGGTTCAGTATAACTGTCAGGGTCCTGTTTGGTTGGGGTTTTGTGTGGGGAACACTGGTGTTCTTTCGTACATTTGTTTCAATTTTCTGCCTTTTGGTTTGTTTTTGTGGGGGGTTGGGGCTTTGCTTGTTTGTTTGTTTGTCCCTTGGTTTTAATAAGTGACAGCCTTAAATTTCACTTTTAACTAAGTCCTGGCAGAACCCTTCATGGAATCATAGAATGGTTTGGGTTGGAAGGCGCCTTAAAGATCATCCAGTTCCACCCCTCTTCCAGGGGCAGGGTCACCTTCCACTAGACCAGGCTGCTCAAAGTCCCATCCAACCTGGCGCTGAACTCTCCCAGGGATGGGGCATCTGCAGCTTCTCTGGACAACCTGTTCCAATGCCTCACTACCCTCTGATCAAAAAACTTCTTAGCATCTAATCCAATCTCTCGTCTTCTAGTTTAAAACTGTCCCCCCTTGTTCTGTCACTGTTTGCCAGTGGAAAAAGTCTCTTTCCCTCCTTTTGTCAAAGGCCCATTTAATTAACAGAAGGCTGCAATGAGGTCTTCTCTGAGACCTCACTCAATGTTGCTCAAGGCTGCTGAGGGGCACCCTCTCCTTTGGCAGTGGCATGGGCAGCTGCAGTAGTTTGATTCTGGTGTGTTTTTTACACACAATTGTTCTGAAAATATGAAAGTAAAGGGATCAGAAGAGATGGAACCAACCACATTGTAGCACTGTATATAAGTATTTTTTCATATACACAGTGCTTGGTGCAGTATTTCCTCATCTAATATTTCCTCAGCATTCCATGTTCTTTCTTTAGGTTCCTTTTTGGCTTTAATAGCTCAGCTATTATCTTTTCAGATGTGGCCCATTAATTTCTCTGTATGAATTCATGCACAGTCAGCTCTCCCGTGCTAATGACCAGAGGGGAATAATGGGTAATGCCCACGGAGAAGGATATATATTGTTTTAGCTGCTTCTTGATTTATTGTAGTCTCTCTGTACATTTCTGCATTTTCATTTTTTATGGGATCTGAGAAAAGAAAACATTTCAGAAGCCATTCAAGATAATGGTCCATTTCTGACCAGTGTGAAAACATGGGTATTCTGGGAAGTGGCAGAGGAGAGGGTGAGAAAGGAAAAAAAGATATTAAAATAATACTTATCCAATGCATTTATAATACAGGAACAAGGAATGCCCCAAGAGATCATCAGTAAACACATTAAAAATGAGGAAAAACAAAGTAATTTTGTATATAACAGGTTTTAATGGCAGAACTTACTAGGACTGGGTATTATGCGTTGTGAAAGAGCATGATTTGACAGAAACAAACAAAACAAGGATGTACATTTACCTAACATCACTAAAAACTGAACCAGCTTCCAGTTCAAGAAATCCCTAAAGTACTCCTTACCAGAAACTGTCAAAACTAAATCTTATCCTTATACCCACTATCAAACATCAGTTAACACTCACTATCAGAGTGGGCAGATCCTTGGTCTATCCAGTTATCCTCTTGTGATGCTGCTTCCTTAGCAGGTCAAACAAACAATCTGCAGAGTACTGACCCTGAAATAAACTCGTCAATGAGCAAGCAAGACAAAGACAAGATAAATCTAAAATCTTGACGAAATTATTAAATTGAGAAATTAATTTAATAAGAACTTATTTAAATGATTAAGAAATCATTAAAATTTTTCCTCGCTTTTCATATATATTAAGGGTGGGATTTCTGTTGCTCTGGTTCAAATTCTTTTCCTTAAGCAACATGGATACTCTACTTTTCATTTTCATCCATCCAATGCTGAACAGTGTTACCATCCATTTTTCAGGTTCTACACCTCGACTGTGCTGCAGGCCATCTGGGAAGGCAAAATAGTGTTTTGTATATGGCTTGCAAAGTGTTTTAACATCCTCGAGGTGAATTAATGAGTACAGAGAATGTCATCACATATTGAGGCTTCTCATTGTTGAGATTCTGACTCAACCACTACAAATAAATGTCACAAATGGCCATTTCAGAATGGAAAGTAAAAGTTGAAAATTAGTAATACCTTCCTTGTCAGACAACACAGAGACTGTCACAAACTGCAGACAGGCAAGAGAGTGTTTTTTTTTTTTTTTCCCCACTACATCAAAAAATTGTTTAGTGTTCCCAGTGCTGCCAAAGCTTTGTCTAGAGAAAAAGCCATGAAATTATTAGACCACTGGAGGAGGCTGCTGACAAAAAAGGTCCAGCTGCCTTTGTGAGTGACATATGAGGTTATTTTCTCTTTGAAAAATACAGATTCAGATCTTACATATTTTCCTTTTATAGTTTCAGCCATCATAGTAATTTTCAGTTCTAACAGGCAACATAACTGCAACGGTTCAGCGTAAGTTTTAAAAAGAATATTTGCTGAGGGTTTTAGTGGCAACTTCACTGACTTCAAAACTCTTCTCAGCATACAATTTTTTCAGGTTGTCATGAATTTAAGAGGATTCTCTGCTCATAATTTCCACATGCCTCGACCACTGCTTTATATGTAGCTGTCAAAACACATCAGGACCCAAGCTTTCTGTATGATGCACCTTTTTTATGGACAAGCTTTTAGCCAAATTAGTCCACTGAAGGTAAAAATATAGTTGGCTAAAATCTGTCTTCAGTAGTATTGGATATATGCAAAGTAAACTACAGAGTTTTTGCTGATTTGGGTTTTTTGGTTGTTGGTTTTTTTTTGGGGGGGAGTGTTGCTGTTTTTTGTGTGTATGTGTGACTTTACGTTTTGTTACTAATTAAATCTGCAAATCAGTCTAATCTTTAAGCTGATTAAAGACGAGAGTGGTAAGAAAAACAAAGCAAACATTCAGCAAGATCTTTTCTTGCTGAAGAAAAGGGGATATTGCTTAAAGCAGGGAAGAAAAGGAATTCTTTTTACAATTTAGACCAGCTAAACATGAGCTAAAGCCTGCCCTTCCCAAAGTTATTATCTCTTCCTTATTTCACAAGTGTAACCAACAAAAGAAAAAAGGTGTTAGAAAAGCATCTTCTGTGTGCTGTCACCTAGTCAGAGGAGCACTCACTTTAGAGAAAGGAGATCCAAATTTCCTCTTCCAGAGTTCAATCACTAAGCAACCATTGATTATAATCAGTCCCCTTACATCTAGATCAGTGCTGCACCTCTACACTGTGTGTCTCGGGTGTGGTGCTGAATTGTCTCTCTCCAAATGCAGGTCAGATGAAATCCAGCCCAGCAGTATCTGCTCACCTGTGTAAATGACCCCTTTTGACTGCCTGTGTACATCTGGGTTTCGCTTCATTCAAATACAGTAGTGTAATGAATGTATAAGGTCTTAGGGTGTGACTCAGTTGCTCAATGTGTTCACAGAATCACGGAAACAAAGAATGGTTTGTGTTGGAAGAAACCTTATGGATAATCTCTTTCAAACCTCCCTGTCACAGGCAGAGACACTTTCCACTAGACCAGGTTGCTCATAGCCCCACAGAGCTCAGACCAGCAGCCAAGCCCCAGGTAGCCACTCACTCCCTCACCAGTGGGATCGGGGAGACAATCAGAAGGATAAAAGCTGGAAAACTCATGGTAAAAAGACAGTTTGTTAGGGAAGGCAAAGCCAAGCACACAAACAAAGAGAAACAAGAATTAATTCCCTGCTTCCCATGGACAGGCAGGTGTTCAGCCATCTCCAGGACAGCAGGGCCCCATCGCACATAATGATGACTTGGGAAGACAAACACCATCACTCCAAATGTTCCCCTCTTCCTCCATCTTCCACCCACTGCATGAGCATACTGAACATGGTGTCACATAGTCTGGAATATCCCTTTGGTCAGTTTGGGTCACCTGTCCCAGCTGTGTCTCCTCCCAACTTCTCAATCATCCCCAACTTCCTCGCCAGAGTGGCCGTATGAAAAGCAGAAAAGGCCTTGGCTCTGTGTAAGCCCTGCTCAGCAATAACAAAAACATCTCTGTATTATCAACTCTGTGTTCAGCACAAATCCAAAACACAGCCCTGTACCAGCCACTGGGAAGAAAATTGGGTCTATCCCAGCTGAAACCAGCACATTATACTCCTTATTCCCTACTATTCACATCATGTCAGGTCCCACACTGTTCGATACAACATCATTAACCACCCTCCACCTTCCCACAGGCACACGGGCATCCACAACTTCTCTGGGCTACTTATTCCACTGTCTCACCACATGCACAAGAAAAAATTCATTCCTAATATTTAAGCTAAATCTACCTTTTTTCAATTTAAAGCCATGACAGCTTGTCCTCTCACTACCTGCCCCTGTCAAAAGTCCTTCTCCAGCTTTTTGTACTTGCCTAATCTTGGGCATTTAGTATTATTTTAACTGTTCTAAAGTATAGAATAATAGAATCATAGAATTATTTAGATGGAAAAAGATCTCTAAGATCACCAAGCCCAACCTTTCAACCCAGCACTGCCAGGTCCACCATTAAGTCGTGTCCTCAGCAGCCACATCTACATGCCTTTTAAACACCTCCAGCAATGCTGATTCCACCACTGCCCTGCGCAGTCTGTTCCAGTTCCTGACCAACCTTTCAGTGAAGAAATTTTTCCTAATATCCAATCTAAACCTCCCCTGGTGGAACTTGAGGCCATTTCTTCTTGTCCTGTCAATTGTTACCTGGAAGAAGAGACCAACCTTCACCTGGATACAACCTCTTCTCAGGTAGTTGTAGGGAGCAATGAAGTTCCCCCCGAGCCTCCTTTTCTCCAGGCTAAACACCCCCACCTCCCTCAGCTCCTGCTTAAAATTAAACTAGACTAAGGCTTATTATATTTTCTCCACTTTTTGTGTTCTACGTCTTTAGGTTTTTTACACTGAACTTTGAGCAGGCTCAAAGGTAGTAGGGCTGGTAGTTGAGTTTTGTGTTAAAACT
This sequence comes from Ptilonorhynchus violaceus, assembly GCA_013397565.1. Taxonomy (NCBI): domain Eukaryota; kingdom Metazoa; phylum Chordata; class Aves; order Passeriformes; family Ptilonorhynchidae; genus Ptilonorhynchus; species Ptilonorhynchus violaceus. Next base: position 572,286 of record VZRJ01002570.1, on the reverse strand, counting down.
TTACTTTTATAGTAATCTGCAAGTCACAGGGTTATTCTTAGTGTGTCTTTTTCTCTTTAATGCCTCCATTACATTTCAAAGAGGTGAAGGGTTTAAGTATACCTTCATGCAATTAATAATCAAACCTATTCTTTTTTTCTATAACAAATTGTCTACATCATAGAAATGGGAGAACAGATAATTATTTATCAAAAGGATAATAAGGTCCAGGAAGAACACTGTGAGCCATCCTAGTGACAAAGCAAATAATGCTGCTTAAATCACTTTCATTTATGAAGAAATCAGCTTTGGGAACATTTGACAAAATAATGTATCCATGCAATTTCAAGTTTGTTAAGTGGGTCTCTTAATTGCAGGTTGAGAGGAGCACAAACTGTATCGGTGTCTAACTAGAGTCAGACATAATTAGCATTCAAAATCACTGCTTAAGGAGACCATCAGGTATTTACATGAATTGTTCGTTTGTACTTCTCTGTCACATATTCTTTAGTGGGCTGCTGTTATGTGATGACTTTCAGCTGTATTGCTTTCACTGACATAGTGGCTATAGTGGCAGATGGAAATACAAACTATTTTAAATCCACTTTTATTCCAATCAAAAGAAAAAAAAACTGAAAAGGACCCACTAGTAAGGGAGACAGGAAATTCTCCAATTCTGGTTATTAGAAGCTAACTTACTGGAAAATATACTTTAGTAAAATACAAATTAGGAGGCTGAATACAAGGTGAATGAATAGGGTTATCTGATTTGTAATGGGATTCTTGTGGCCATTGTAACGATTAAAAAGTCACCAATACTTGAAAGAGCTTCCACAGAGCTGTATGTGCACATGTTTAGTACCTAAAGAGTGAATTGCTTCCTAAAGACCTTTCTCTGAATGGATAGACTGAGCTTATTAGGTTTGATAGTTTGGTATGAATCTGTTCTGCTCAGTTCTTTTTTAAACACCTCAATAAGGACAGAGCTCACCTGAGAATGTTGCTCAGATTTGAGATGTTGAGTTCTTTTAAAAATTGCATTCATAAGATCTATGGATACATATGATTTCAATTTTGAAACTGGAGAAGTGACAGAGTAAAGCAAAATGAAATAGCACAGTTTGCTCCTTGAAGCCGGCTTGCAAGTCAGTGGTGTGGTTTATGCCGTGGCTATTTATACCTCAAGGAAGCTTGCTCTTAAGAAAAGGAGCTGGGAAAGGAATAAGGCATTGGGACACAGCAATGTTGAAGTGTGTGGGAACACTGGGAGGTGAAGCCTTGAGGACCACAAGAAACAGTTGCAAAATCAGAATCATAGAATATCTCAGGTTGGGAGGGACTCATAAGGACCATAAAATCTGACTTCCTGCTCCTTGCAGGACTGCCTAAAACCAAATCATATAACTAAGAGTGTGGTTCAGAAAGTGTTTCTTTCCCTCTATGATAGAGTTTGGATCATGATTCACTATTCAGTTAAACTGGTTTGCAGTATGGGTCTGTATCCAAGCTAACAAATCCTGTGGCTTGGTTCTGGCCCTCTGGAAAATCTGAGTACATCTTCATTTACAGTATTCAGGATTCATCTTCAGGAAGGTTGTGTGATAGCTGAGAAAAATGGGAACACAGGGAAGTGTTGTGTGTATTTCTGCACACCTTTCTGCCTTCAGTAAGCACAACCACAAGCCTATAGGAGAAAGAATTAAAAGAGAGAATGAAAATAGTAAAGTTGGTTAGAGAAAAAGGCATGAAAATTCAGATATATGCAGAGAAAAAGAACCAATGAAGCATATGCAGTTAAAGAAACTGGGTTAGAGAAAGTCTAGTATGAGCAAGCTGAGGAGAGAAGCAAATGTGATTACCCAAAAGAAAAAAAGTGGGAAATGCCTGCTGTGAGTCAGGGAGGCATAAAGAAGGGTTAGATAAAGACCCACATGCAGAGACAACCACACACATCACCCTGAGGGGGCACCTTATCTGTAGGCAGAGACCAAAACACCTCAAAGGTATGGGAAGAAAACTTCCCTGCCTTTCTCTATCACAGAAGGCTTGGAAAAATAGACCTGAAGAATGCTAATAGGATGATGGTGACTGAAAGTCAGAAGTATAGCCAGGCTTAGAAAACATGTTTATATCATTTGACATTAATATCAGGCAAGTGTCTATGAAAGTGATAGAGAATACATGTACTACCCCATAAAATGCCTGCTTCATGCTGGTCACTGTCCCAGCTGGTGTATTTTTATCTGATTCCAGAGCTGGTTGTGGTGAGTGCAGCTTTATATTTCTAATATACATTATACTACTGGGAAATAAAGCAGCCATTGCTGAGATGCAGAGCTGCAGATGGCACAACTTTCAGTGCCATCCTTTAAATTACTGTAAAAGCACGGAGAACTAGCTGTTGTACAAATAAATGCTACCATAGAGGGTCTCATGAGGCTCTGGGGATCAGTAGCAGCTTTTTAACCTCTGGGTAACATAGTTCAACACCAGTTCAAGGGAGTAATAGCAAAGGAAAAAAGCTCTGTGGCCTGCATGGCTTAAATTGGTGGTTTCAGCCCACATCCCTGTAGAGGTGTTGCCATGGTCAGGAAACATCAACATTACAGCTGGACTGTCACAGGAAGATGTTACACATATGCTTTGGAAATAAAAACCTCAGAGATTTATGAAAGGGGTTGTGGCAGTGGTGGCTGAGATCTCAGGGGCAGATTCTGACACATCTGTACTTTGAATTCCAGACACTGAAAAGGCATCATCTGCTCGTGTAACTGAGGTCAAAAAACACATGCAAAAGAGTTATTTCTTCCCCCCTGAGGTGAGAAATCTTCACAGTATAGTTTATTACTGTCTTAATGAAACCAGACCCAATTGCTATTAAGTGGAAGTGGAAGACACATTATGCTAATATTATAATTAAAGAACTTACTGCCTTTTTTTTCTTTATGAATTTTTATGATTTTCATAGTCTGACTGCAATGTTCTTACGTCTGGTGAACTGGTTTCATAGACAGCAACTCAATACATTGAAGGCATTTTTATGTATGTGGTACTGTGGGCACTCCACTTCTACTCCTGACATCTGTACCCCAGAGTGTTTTTAATTTAAAGAGAACTCAACATGCCAGGGAAAATTTGAAGCAGTTTTGGGTGGTGAAGGATGTTGGAGATTCACAATGAACAGAGGAAGTGTTCTCTCTGCAGACTCTGTTCACTGTACACATTTTCTGTGATTTGGCTTTGATGGTTACAACTAAAAAATAAAAAAATTAAAAAAAAGAGGACAAGGATGGTTCTATCACCAAATTCTGCTTGTATGACTGCTTGAGAGAAGAAGCAGATCTGTGATTGCACTGTGCATATATTTACATTACATATCCTTTGCTAACATTCCTCATCTGAATGATTTAGTGGATTTAGTGTAATCACTCTATGTAACAAGAAAAAAGGAATTTGATAATGTTTTATTTGCACTGCAGAGCTGGCCTGAGACAGAAAAAACAAACCCATATCTTGGCTGTGCTCTTGAATTACTGAAGAGATAAAATTTTATGGAATAAAAGGAGGACATGTGGAAGAAATTTATCTCACAGCCATTGAATTTGGGAACAAAGGAGAAAATCCTGCTGGAAGTAACATATCAGCAAAAATATCAGTCAGCAAACAAAAAGGAACTTTCTTTCATAAGTGCAGACCTCTGTAATAATTATAGACAGGAGGGAATTATGACAGAGGAAAGAATTACTAACACACCCTGAGTGGACTACTGAGAGAGAGGATTCCTGTGTCTTGCTGCTCCAGATCCTCCTCAGAATACCTTATGCTCTTATTTCTTCTTTCATGAGAGATGTCAGGTACCTTTATGTGTTGTTAAAGCTATTTTTTATCACACTCTAGAAACGGAATATTTCTTGACAGTGGAAATTAATACAGAGTATATATATCTTCTATTTTGTGCGTGTGTATGTATAAGGACCTAAACTGCTGAACATTGCAAATGCTGAATAAAATTGAAATTGTAGTGAAAAAAACCCAAACCAAACAAAAACCTAGGGTAAATAGCTACTCATCATATTTACTAGTCATTATTACAGCCAACTAAATTTAACAAAAATCTCTACCAGATTTTTCAGTGTTGTCCTTTACCTTAACAGACAGGCAAAAAAGGGAAGAAAAACCCCATCCTAGTTTTTTGGAAGCTCATAAAATTCTGAGACATATTTAAAACATTGGTCAGATTGAGGAGGCTGGTGACCTGAATGTGGATGATATGAGGAAATTTGATTAGCACTGCATCTCAAAAAGGGACTTGACCTACAAATTTACAAAAGAGAAAAATAAGAAATCTTGAGTGTTTTTAAGGCCTGAGGATCTTACTGACCAGCATGTGGCCAAGAGTCACAGATCTTTCAAGACATGAACACAAGGCACTTTAAAAGGGTCAATAATAGGCTAAATGATGGGTTAGACATAGGATGGTTTAAATGGGTTTAGAATTCAGGTAGAATATCAAATACTGCACCTTCTCCAGGTACACATGTAAGCAGAGGTTGAACACACAATTTTATTCTGTGCTCTTCCTGGATGCTGGTCTTGGCTGCCTGAAATGGGAGAGCCATTGGAGTCAACATCATCTTTCTGCTGAGCTTTAGTTTAGTCTCCAAATCCTACAGTAAAACTGACATTTCAGGTGGTTGAGATCAAATGCTGTCCCTACCGAAGGGGAGTGAAGTTCATCTTAACTCCAGAAGGGCTACAATTTCATTTTTGGTGAAAAAAGAGTTAGATTTGGAGCTCAGGCAGAAGGAGAAAAGATCAGAGGTTGGACCCCTCTGAAAAGGGGACAGAGGAAGAACATTGTTTGAACTGCAATTGTTTATACTTATTATGGTTCCTTAAGGAGCCCAAATAATCAGTAACAATTTTGATAGAAGGGTTTTGTGTCTGATCATCGAACTCAGATTTAAACTTTCTTTCATAATATTGAAATGCATGACACTGGATTACACACCCCATTGTGATTGTGTCTATCTGTTGGTCTCTCTATCTGTCTATCTACAAATCTATCTATCCATTTATCTCTCTATTCATATTATATATAAGCATGTTTGTGTGTGCATGTGCATAAGTTTTCTTGATTCAATACATAAGTGTTTCTGTCTTCTCTCTTTCTAAAACAACTGAGGCAAGAAGGAACAAATATCATTAAAATTATTTATTTCTCAGTGCAGGTGAGCGTCATGGTCCACAGACAGGTACTTCGATTAAATTTCTGCTAAAACAAATTTCAAATTCTGGAAATGTCAATATTTTTGTGATTTTGAATTATACTTATTTATTAGCATCCACTACTTACATTAACATAATGTAAGTTTAGGAGACTTAATTGTAATGCAGAAATAATTAAAAAAAAAATGTTACTTAGTCACATAACAAATTTCCAGTATATTTCCATCAATTTTCCAAGTATTGTTGGCATTTCCAAGCATATTGTTCAGACTAGCACAAATATTTGCTAAATCTTAGCATATTGACTGTAAAACCAAGTATGTTTTAAACCTTCATAGAGTTTCTAGCCAAGAATTACTCTTGTGAACTAATTTCATGAATCATGAAGTACTGCTTTAAAAATATTTTCCTTTTCCTGGAGATGAACAATATTTTCGTCTCTAATTCTTACTTTCCGTGTGCTACAAGGAGGGGGAGGGGGAGAGCAGGGGTATATAAGATAACATGAGCAGTCTTTATTCATACTGGGAAACAAAAGACCAAAAGAAGGAGAAAGAGAAAAACAAAAAATTAAGAAATAAGAAAAGAATTTGGGAGATATTGAAACTTGCATGAAAAGCATGTATAAGAAGCAGTGCAGAAATTTCTTGTAGCTGGTTTCTGTCTTCTGCCTAAGCCAATCTTGTTTGCATATGACCTGCAAACCTCTTTAAAGAGAAAAGAATATAAACGGGAGAAAACATACTACAGCAAGAAAAATTAAATGAGGAAAGAAAACCCCCACATCACCCCATTTCTGAAGTCTCTCATTTGTAAGGCAGAAAGCTTTTTAAAGTGCTGCTTTATGCTGGAATTTGTGCAGTGAACCTATGTGAAAATGGGAGAGCTCAACAGGAAAGCTGTCCCCAAACTGACAAAACGCCACGATCATTTGTTTAAAAGCCAGCCTGGGCTTCTGAGTGGCAATTGCCATGTGCTGTAGACATTCATCTACAATCCAAGACGTACACATAGAGCGTGGCTGCAAAGACAGTCATCAGGCACCAGTGCCAGCACTGCCACGTGACAAAGTGTACAGAGGGGAACACGGTTGTGCTGCATCAGAATGGCGGACGGAGCAAGTCAGCTTAGGAACGAGGAAAAATAAATATGACAATAGCAGCAACATTATTGTGATTAAATGAACAACTTCTTACTTTGCCCTTTACACTGATGGATGGACAAAAGCATGTTTGTTTTTTCCTCTGCAATGTTGGAGTGCTTTTGTCACACTGCTTCTTACATGTCCTCCAAAAGCTTAGACCTCCTTTCTTGCAGATAATTGTTCTGCAATTCAACAGGGCTATTCACGTGCAGGAATCAGCGCATTCTGGTACAGTAGCAGCAACAGAACCTTAGGTCCTGAACTGTTTTGGGCACCTTGGTTACAAGGGCTGACTCTGAGTGTCTGCGAATGCAGTACAGTGAAAGTCTGATTCTGTTCAAAGGTCAAGGAGGAAATGGAGGCACTTCAGTACCTCTCCACTTGAGGTGACAATGCAAGCAGCAGATGTGGATGTTTCATGCAGCGGTTCACAATCTGATTGCTCATGCTTTACCTTTTCTTTGGATTAGGTTTTCTCTTAAAAAGATTTAAATTCACCACTGAGATTTACTGCCTGGAGGAGTGCAAACACCTTCAGAAATTCCTTTTTGTTTCTTGACTCCCTGTTCAGTTATGAATAATTACACACACAAAAAAGCATAATGATAGAAAGATGTTTATTTTCATGATTTATTCCAGCTATTTGCCATTTGAAAGCATTTTGAACCAAAGAGTGATGAAGCTGTCTGAACAGAAACATTAAATGTTGTTTGAGACGTTTTTGTCGTCCTGCATGGTGTTCAACGGCCGACCTTGCATCGTACAGGTTTCATGTTGATCTTGTGCTATGTCTTCCAGCACACACAGAACTGTGGGATACTCTAGGACATTTAGTACCACCACTTTCCTGAGCAGTTGGTTCCAATGCTTTACAACCCTTTCCATGAAGAATTTTTTCCTAATATCCAATCTGAGCTTCCCCTGGTACAACTTTCTTCTTGTTCTGTCACTTGATTACAACCCTGTCTGCTTCGAAGAGGGTCAGGGGAATCTGTGCAGTATAATTCATATCACTCATGTTGTTGCAGGTTCATGCTGGGAAGGGTTTGGAGATTTTAATTTAAAGGTATTATGAAAAATTCCACATTTCATGCTTGACACCAAGCAACCCAGGAATCATCTTCATCAGCTTTTCAACTGGACACAGAGCAGTGAGATTAGAAACAAAAACAATTTTAATGCAAACAGTCTACAGGCATATTGCTTTCTTATTCTTAAACTGAAATAAAACTAACAAGAGCTTTTTTCTGGATGAAAATAGAGTCATTTGTTTGATGGCAGTGAAGAGATATTGAACTAGTTCCTGGCTGCTCTTTGCAATTTGTAGTACTTGGGAAGTCTTAAGAGAAATTTGACAGTGACAAATAGACATTTCTAAAATGTCAAGTAATTCTAAACATGAATTTTCATCTATTTATAGACTTACTCTGATATCTCAAATGCTACAGAGCTTCCTGTAGACAGTATTTAGCTTTCTATTAGGAGTTTTCAGGATGTGAAATGCGTTGACATCTTTCATGAAGATAATGTTCCAGTGACACATTTCACAAATAAATGATATAAAGTTAATGCTTGGTAAATTTCCTGAGTGCATTTTTCATACATTAAACTACTTTGTAGAGGAATTGCTGCCTAAAAAAGAAAGTTGTCGCTTCTCTGAAAAATTCTGAAATCCCATACTGTCACATAAGGATTAATTCATAACACTATTGAAATAAATATATTCTCTCTAATGTTAGTTGGATGGCCACAAAATAAATGTAATGTACCACTGTAGTGAAAATTCAAAGTCAAGAAGTTAAAATCTTTTATTTCTTCTCAATTTTCTCTAATTTTTATGACACTGACTATTATGGCTTGTAAATTTAGAGGCTAAAAAAAATTGTTGGTCTACAGGGTGGCACTTTTGGGCTGGAGGAAATAAAAACTTTTTACTTTATACTCCAGCATACTTTAAAACTTTCATATCTCAATATTTTTGTTCCTCCTAAATCTGTGTAGAAAACAGAAAATTCCAAATTTTTGGTGCTTCTTTGGTCAACAAAAGAAGGTCTTAATTTACTCTGTTCTGTTCTGTTCTTTATGTCTTGTTTCAACCTGTCACAGAGCTTTTTTACACCAAAACTGAACAAATCTTCCCTTTGCTACTTATGTTCAATATTACAAGATATAGAAACGGGAAATAAGACTTAAAAAATTACATTGGCTTTAAACAACCTGTAACTCCATAAAAGCTGAATTGGACCAAACCTGAATGAAACTTCTTGTCCTAATTGTACATTTTAAAACATGGTGCAAAGGCACCATTGTATTCTCACTGGGTTCCTCCTTGCCAGTCTTTTAATGACTTTCTACATTCAAATTTCTAAATGGGTAAATTCACTAATTTGTTTAAAAGTTTCAGATGGGAGAAAGAAATTCAAAAAATTAAAGAAACCAACTCTTAGAATATTGTCCTTCATCTTCGCTGAGACGGAATATTTCTAAAAATTGCCTTTTTGATTTTTAAATTAAATGGTTTATATATGTTGGGATCAAGCAAACCCACAGATTTTTAGGAGCTGACATGTAAGAATCTTGAACTGTCCGCCATAACAAGGTTCTGCCAGATTCTTCAGAGTCTCTTCCTCAAGAAGTTATTTAACAATGATTTGTAACATGTGTCTTTGTCTACGAAAGGCTGAGTGTTTTTCCATTTCATTCCTGTTATGCTATATTCAATGGTCCTTTGACAATTCAGGTTTCTTGTAGCAAGACCAAATGATCTACACTCAGCATGGCTGGGAGCCAGATCCTGCTTTCCCATGTTCTTTCACCTATAGGAGACAGAGAGATGTGCAGTGCCGGCACACTTCACTCTGCACAGAGTCTTCCCTTTTTCCTGGTTGGACACAGCAAGTCTTGAATGTGCAGGGTAAATCATAGGAGGGAGTTCCCATGAATAGCCCCTGAAAAACTATTTTCTTCTTCTTTAGTGGAGTGGTCAACTTGATTTCTGAAACTCAATGAGTTATCTGAAATTGGGCATTGTATTCTGCACACTATCTTGATTGGAAATATCAAAACATGCTTAGTCTTACAAGTGGATCCTGTTTAAACATCCTACTAGTCTTTTTCAGGACTATTACTTCTCCTCCAGCACAAACACTGAGTCTGACAGAATATCAAATTTGTCTGCCTGTTAATTTATTGATACTGGTTTGATTCACCTTACTTTGGGAATTATCTGTATATTAATGCATTCTGTTCACCCAAATTCATTCCTGATATAGCTACATTTATGTCACAGGCCATTAAATTTCACATTCTAGCCCAAGGCTCATTCATCTAGACTGTCAGGGCTATCCTGTAAAGAGATTTTTTACAGAATTGCCTTATGAAAGAGCAACTTCCCCTAGTATCTTAATGTAGTTTGTCTTTTCAATGCTTTGCTTGTCCTGGCTTTATTTGAACAGGGACAAATCATGGTTGTGCTTAACTTTGATGCCTCTTTCTCTACCTGTTAAATATCCTGTTAGGAACTTTTATTACAAGTACCTAACCCATTTAAAATCAAAATGTATAATCCACATAATTAATTGATGAATCTCTACCACTGCCAACTATTTGCTAACTGTATTTGGGTTTATATTATTTTTTCATGTGGTAGTTAGAATCCTTAGATTGTGAAAGGTCAGTGCCTTTTGAAATGGAGTCTTACGCTAAAGTTGAATATAAATAAATGCTCACTCAGTACAAACAAGTCCTGCTTGTGGTAAGGTAAACAGAGATTGTGTCAACAGCTTTCCAGGAACAGACCCCAGAATGCTTCCTTCTGCACTAATCTACATGTAACAACGACAAGTAAATGCATAGAAAGTGCAACCACTGGTAAAAATATAAGAGTGAAGAAGGGTAAGTAAAGAAAAATAAGAATTCCACACTGTGAGGTAAAAACCAGAAGGCTGTTCAAATTTCTGTCATGTGCATTAATATCAGCAAATGTTTTCAGGCATTTAGTTTTTTTTTTTTTAATGCAACTGCAGCATGTTAAAGGTTAAAATCAGGCATGAGGAGAAAGAATAGAAATAACAGAATATATAAATAACAACCAAAAGAAAACAACCTTATCCCTATCTAAGATGATGTAACATTGCCATTCAATGAATGTTGCCCTGCCAAGAGGAATGAAAAGCTTAAAAAAACCCCCCAACAACCACCTATTCCCTTTTGGAAATTTGGGGAAATGGTGGTGTGAAATCTGAGACTGGCATTCAGATGATCTCCAGCAAATGCAAAGGGTACATTTGGAACACCATCAGATCAGGAGTCACTCTGCCAGCAGCTGGTTGATTGCCTCATTCTGTTGCTGAAATGCTGCCACTCGAGGCTCTGTTAACGCCGTATCCGTGCAATGTTCATCTCCCATTCCACATGCAGTCTCAAACTCTGTTTTCATTACCACTTATGCTTTCCTGGAAAGACCATTTCAAAATGAAAATGGAACAGGAAGCAAAGTTTTCTCTAAAACACGGTGGCTGTTAAAATAATTAAAATTATGATATGTTAGAGGAACAAGTAAGCAGGACCAGGAAAAACTGTATACATCTTAAAATATATTTGGGGCTGAGATGGCTTCATACATGTTAAAAAGACAAACACAACAACAAAAAGTTGTGGGAAGAGGTTGACAATAGGAGAGAAATGTTAAGTTTTATATCAGTTTAGTAAGGAAACAAATATAGGAGTGTTGACCTCAATGATGCATTTGGACACTTTTCAGCATTTATGGAAAAGGTTACTAAAATTGCAATTTTCCTTCCTTGGATGATTTGTTTTGTAGATTAAAGTAGTGCCTAAATGCCAGAAGTGAGATCAAGATTTTGCAGTGTTGAATGTCATAAAATAAAAGAAATGTTATAAAGCCAACCCTCCTCATCAAGACCACTGAAGAAATAGTGAAAATGTTATGGAACTGTTTTAATAAAGGAGAAGTTTTCTTGAATCAGAAACTTCAGGAAATTTTCCAATACACCTCAGTGAAAAAGTAGGAATTACACTGGAGCTCTTTGTTTTCTTTCAGTAATGTTTCTGCAAATTTTATCGGATATACTGTTGAGTGTACAAACCTGACAGCTCTTTTGGAGCAGGTTTGTGAACCTTGAAAGTTTCATGAAAAATTATTTAGGAGGGATTTGTTAGTTATACTAGTTTCTAAGTCTTTAAAACAGAGCTCAAATGTTGTGATAATTCAGAGAGTAAATACAAGGAACAGAGCAAATACCACAGAAACCAGTTACTGTACTTTGCCATAATATGAAAACAAAGAGAATCTCAGGAAACTCAACAACAATAAAGCTTAAAAAGTGCTTAAAAATATTTCACATATGACAGATGTATTTTGTGAAACCCATTAGCAGAAATTATCAGCACTTGCTGGACTTATGCTTGGCACTGATGTATGAATGTTCAAAAGAAACACAATTATGAATTAAACTGGGTTTTCACATTGCTAATGTTAGATCTTTTCTATTTCCTTTGATAGTGGAAAGGGTTGACCACATGTTGACCAGAGTGGAACAGAAAGTGATACAGCTGTCAGCATGGGTCGGAGTCTTTTTTGGCTTATCATTTGCAAAAACCAGATTTGTACAATTTCTCTTCATTCCGAGGGACATTTCTATACAAATTTCAAATCAGTATCACATTTCCTTCTGTTCAGGATATCTAAAAGGGTACAGGTCAGAAAGCAGACATTGCATTGTAATGTCATCCTTCTGGTACCCGGGTTTAAATAACATATTTATCTCCCTTAGCTGAGACAACCAGACCAGTCACACAGAGGATCCAACACTCAGTGATTAGCTCCTGGCCCTCATTGACTGACTATATAGTAGACATAGAAGTAGCTGCCTGAATTTAGCACCTGTGTTTAGCTACTGAACTCTGACCTCTGGGTTTTTTGTTGGATTCCCAGCTGCTCTTCAGTAATCTCACAGCAGCAATATCAAAGAAGTCAGCTTTGGAGAGAAAGCAGATTTGGTTGCTATATTCTGTTCTCCTGTGCCCTTGGGACCAGAGCATCACATCAATGGCATGTTAAGCTGCATCTTAAAGGTGACCCAGAATGCAATCTGGCAGTGAAAGAAAAAGCGTCCTTGCAAAAGAGAAGAGAAAGTTGGTACTGCAGGTCACATTAAATAAGAGGAACTCCAAGGAATTGCTTGTGATCTGTCTTTTTAGTCAGTATTTCAGGAAGTGACACATTAAGGTCTGATATTTGCATGAAATGTAGGCATGGGCTGGACTTCATTTTATTACTATTGGCTATTTCTTTTCGGCTTGATGACTAGGAGCAGATGCTGGGTTTAATTTAAATTTCCTACTTTATTTTTGCCAAGGATTCTTACATCTCTGGGTGGATTCTTTTTTTCAAGATTTTGATGTATTTATTATAAATAGAGAACAATAATAGATAATAATAATTGCGAGCTGAAAAGACAGAGTGGGGCCAGTTGGCTTCCTGTGACTCAGTGACCTTTAGGTTTTCGAAACCACCCGCTGCCGTGAGTTACGTTAAAACTTTGCTGCTGGGTTGCAACAATGACAGAAATATTTGCTGGAACCCCATCCTGCCATTTCAGAGCTACCAATAATTCTCTTCAGGCAGGGGGAGACAGCTTTTTCAGTGTATTTCAAAAGAACTCCCTGCTTGGATAAGGTCTGCTCTAGTGGCAAAGACTGTTGGAGGATTCCCCCGAGAAGGGCATTGGCTTTATTAAGACACATCAGTGGTTTTGCTGCTTAGTGAGTCAAGTTGTGCCTGTAATTGACCCCTCTTTTTTTCTTTACTTTTTCCCTGAAACACTATTCTTTCACAATTCTGGGTCCCACACTACGCTTACCATCAAGGGTAAGTAAAATAATTCTTAATACATCACCAGCAGAAGGTCCTGGCACTGTATGCTTTTAAAAGAGTCTGGAATAAGAAAGAAAAATAAACTCAAAGCAAAAATCTTTAGCATAGCTGAATATTGAAGGCTTTTAGCTGTGAAAAAAATTAACATTTTTTTTTCTATCTTGATAGGTAAATCAAGGATGCTGAGTTATAATTAATGCTTCAAAAACCTGAGGTGGATACAAGGTGTGTGCCATCAGTGTTAGTACCATTTTGTGTACAGAGCATGAGGCATTTTCAAGAGAAAAAGATGTCAAATGTATATAGAGATGCAGTGGTTGAGAGTTTCCCTTTATCAGAGTAATGCTATGAAAGAGATGGAAGTGTCTGTTTTTCTAAGAGTACAGCTTGTCTTTTCTTTTCAGTGCCCGCAGTTTTTATGCCACAACACTGGGAAACTTCTGTTCATGATGTCAAATTTTAAATATTACGAATGTGTTCAATCACAATTCAAATGAGTCCCACCCTCAGGACAAATAATTCAGAATTTGAAAATAAAAAAGATCACATTTTTGGCTATTCTTCTAGTAGAAGTTTCTTAGTTCCTAGGACCTACTGTGAACACGCCCACTTGTGCCCCACATCAGTGTGTATCCCACTTAATACACTTAATCCCACTTAATCCCATTTAAGTGTCTTTTCTCACATGCAGGTGCTGCATGGCAATATGGTGCTGTTTTATTCTACGCTGCTTGGCATTTTTGTGTGTAACAGGCCTTATGGGAGGTGTTGCTGTAGTTTCTGTTAGGGTTTGAAGAGGCTGGGATGATTGCTGCTAAGGTTAATAACCATTTACTGCAATTGTCACACTGCGAACAGACAGAAACTGCAAGGTTACCCGGGCCAGGATCAAGTGGGGATCAAAAACTCCCTCCCTGGAGTGCATGGTGTGTTGACAGACTGGACGGGTGGGATCCAACTTCAGATTGTAGGCGTGGTGTTTAGTTTAAGATATCTAAAATCTCTTCAGCTCACCCTGAAATATGTGTTTGAGCTGATTCTCAGCCCCTCTGCTGTTTCTCTGCATATTGAAACGACCTCTTCACGTATCAAAGACCGTTCAGAGGCAAGAAATTCTTATTTCTTGTAACCAGCAGAATGCCTACCACTTTGAGTGTTATGTAAACAAACCATTATGGGTTTCTCCTCAACCAGGTGCTAGCCTCCAGCAAGGAAAAAAAGAAACTGGTATTCCAGCACAATCAAGCTCCTTGCTCTTGCAACCTGTGCTGCATCATTATCCTCCCATTAATTTCAAGTTAATAGCGCTTACTTTGGATAATGGTGACTGGGGGGAAAAGTCACATAACTAATTAAAAATAACCACACTAAACCACAACTTCTCTCAAAAACCTTTTATTCTGAATGCCTGGACACAATTAGTGAATGACAATGACTAAAGGGAGACTTCCTTTAGCTTATTTCTGGATGGAGACAAAATGACTGAGTTTCCCCGGAAGTTTACCTGGTAAATTAGAACAAGTGAGCAGTAAGTAGATCAAAGTGCTTTGGCTCTTGGGTTAATTTAAAGCAATGGACCTGTTCCTGTCTGAAAAATGCACCATGTATTCGTAGTGTTTCCTCTGCAGTTTCTCCAAAGTGTTATTACTTACAGAGAGGGAATAAGGAGCTTGCTCTTAATCACACAGTCTAACTTTACACATTTTAGGGGTGCCAGGCTCAAGAGTAAGATGTCTTCAGACAAGACTGGGATGTCCCTCTTAGCACACCTTGTTTGACACCAAGGGGTGGTGACCTGGCTGTCTTTATATCTGGGAGACATCAAGAACTATGAACTATGGGCTGCCATTGACCTAACAAAGCCACCAACCCATGAAATCTCCACATTTATTGCCATTAAATACGACAGATGTGTCATATCCCGCCTTATTCCTGCCTTTATCCAGGTGTCTGGAGTCTGAGCTTGCAATGCAGGTGATACTTGAGGCATACTTGGACATGAAGAGTACATGAAATATGCCCAGGACTCTCTGGCTGGCCATGAAAGTCTGTTTTTACTATACTGGCTGGTACTGCTGTACTTTCTTAGTCTCCAAAAAGGGGCAACAAACTGTGCACTGGAAACAGTCCTAAACTTGTTCTAAGTTCTGTACCATGACTTGGTGTTTCTGACCATGGTGCCACAGACAGAAGATATTCTAGGGACTGTTGATTGCAATCTAATTATCATTAAAATCTATCCCTTTCTATCAGATTTGAATAACACTAAATATTACTCTCAGACATGAGTGGTGTGCAGTCTCAGGAGACAGAAAGTCCAAAAAACTAATGCATGAGCCTTTCCTTCTAAGGATATAAAGCAAATTATATATTTCATAAACGGTAGTATTACGCATTATTTTTGAACTAACCAAATCTGCAGTTGCTCCACTGATCTCATGAAAAACAAGTAGAGTAATATAAAATGTAAATTAAGGGGAGCTTATTAAAGAAATTGGGCTCCCTGAATGCTAATTGCAACAAAAAGAAAATTAAAAGTTTAACAAGAGGGCAATAAAAGAAGGAATTTAAATATTCTAAGTGTATTCAGATATAACGCTTAATTGGTGCTGAGCCAGTTTAAGTTAGGCAGCTAACAAGATAAACACTTTTGATGACAGAAAATTAATGTTGTGTCACAGCAAAAGACTATTTTATTTGATATTTTATACTTTATACATGTTATATGACAATTTAATTAAACATTCAAGTAATCCGGTCAAATAATTTCCTAGTGAAATAAAACAAGAATGATCAGCTTCCTTTTCCGTAGGGGATCGATGCAGTATGACACCTGATTTATGTTTTATGACTCTGCAGTCTTAAATTTTATGTCAAAATTAATGAGACAAAATAGATTTCCAAGGGCTATTTTTTTTCGCCATCACACACGCATGGTAAGTCAATTGCTGGAAATAAGCTATAATAGAGAAACTGCCATGCTTCTTGTGATAGGATGACTTTGTAATTTAATAAAAGCACGTTGCTAAATCTCAATGGAAGGGGGGAGAGAAAGGATTTCTGTCCAGATCAGTTTGTTAGGAGTACTTTTGGAACATTTTCAGTGATGCTTTAATCATGCTTTGTAACCTGTTGCCTTTTACAGGAGCTGAAAGGAGAAAACTCCCAAGACATGTCAGGTGGTTCTGAACCAGTTAACTTGAATCAGTATAAACATTCTTTCTACTGAATCCTATTAGAATATTAATAATTATAGTAATACTTCTTGGAAACCTCATTAATTTGTGTTTGTTCTTTTTAAAGTTTTAATCAAGTAAAATGTGGTTTCTCTTGTAAATTGGACGTAATTTCAGGATTTGGGTCACTTACATGACTTGAGGCAGATAAGGCACGTGTGCATGTGTTTTATGCATGTTTTGCTTACCTGTGGGTGTGCACACCTGTGTACCTGTGGTCTGACAGCGTTTGGAAAAGGCTAAAGATGCTGTAGAGACTGACCAGGCTTCACATGAAGAACATCCCTGGGAGTTTATAGCGTATTTCCCTCAGGTAAAGCTGACCAAAGGTGAGGAAAGGCAAGTGGAGATTGCCTTGGCCAGCCTCAAAATAGGTCAAAGACTAAAGTGTGTCTCCTTTATGGATGTCTTTCGTTGAATGAGTCCCTCAGGAAGGCCCTAAAAATGTCTGGCTGAGGGAAATGTCTGAGGGAAGCAGATAATTTGCAAGACTGAAAGGCTTTGCAAATATTGGGAAGGCTGCTCTACAACTAGACATCTCTGGTTTTATGTCCCCAGTGTTTCTTCTTGATGGACTATATTTGTATTTTCATTTTTTAATGTAAAACATGAGCAAATCTTCTAGTGACAGGAACATTTGAAATCTGCTCTTTCTACTTCTAGCAAGACCACATGTGGTCCTAAATTCTTCTATAAAGTACTATAATTAATATTTTATTTTTTTTATTTATTGAGAAATGAAATATTTTTCTTTCCATAAAATGTACTGATATTTAAAAACGTTTAAAGAACATTAAAAATGCCTAAAGACCAATGTATTTCTCCTTCAAGGGGTGATAAAAAGAAAACATTTGCTTGCATGATTCAGGAAGAGAGATCTCTGTTAAACAGCACAGATAGTTATCTAAGATTGACAGCAACAAATAAATGAATTTACAGTGTAGCATACACATGTGTGCATTAGCTTTTCTGCAATACTGCACCTTGTGCCATTTTAACAACCTCCCACAATTTTTTTTTCTTATTTCTTTTCACATTTAAAGACCTTCAGGGGCTTCCTGAAATGCTCTGTTGATTACAAGCTTCTTTTTTCTTAAGCAAACATTAAAAATATATTTATCTTGTGGACAGTTGACCTTGTCTGGTTACCAGAAGGCCACCCAGCTGCTCTCTTACTTCCCCTCATCAACAGGACAGGGGCAGAAAATAAATGGAAAAGCTCATAGGTTGAGAAAAAGACAGGGAATACTCTAACATTTTGTCATCTTAAAGCAACCTGATAGAGATTAAGTGATAGAGAAGGTCATATTGAATTTTTAAAAATGACAGAATTTCCATATAATGCAGTCTTTGAAGAAAATCCATCTAAAGGAAGCTGTGTATCAAAGTACTAAATATTTCACTTTTTAAAATCCTTTCTTTTGGGTGAAGGCTGAAACTAATGTGTGGTTATATCTGAAAAGTGTTTAAAGGGCTGGAGATATGAATGTATGATCAGAAAAAATTGTTTCCTGAAATAAATGTCCCAGTAGTTTGAAGGAGAGGTGTCCAGTAGCACAGCTATTCTAGCTCAGAGAGAAAAATAGATTACAGAATTTAACTGAAAAGTGAAATCCTGGAGGAAACCTGATAGAGTCCCCTTTACTCCACAAAGTTGTTTTCATAAAACACTAGGCAGATACAGCAGGATTGGTGAGTGTCTGTAACAGGGGTGTCATTGATGAGTCAATGAGGAATGATGGAACAGTCGAGTCTGTTGGCTGAAGGATGTGCTTTCAGACCTAGAAGTACATATGAGGTTCCATACCATCAGGTATTGATGAAAAACACCTAAGGCTGCAAAGCAATGATGGTAAGAGAGCTGTGAGCTATAAAAGGACGGTAATTTCCTCTGCTGGCACTGACAGAAGGCAGGAAAACATGAAGAAAGAAGGAAATTGTGCACATAAGTTAACCTTTCCTCCTTGCTACCTCCCTTATGTGAAATATGGTGATCATCTCAGATTATTGTTGTATGTCTTACTCTATGTAGGATGCCAAGAGAACTGACAGCTCCACATTTAAATGCTGAGGTAACTAAGCAGTGACTCATCCAAAGACTGGTAAACATAAGGAATGGGTACAGCAGAGACTGTAAACCTTCAAAGGCAGCACGGGTTTCTTTCTGAAGAATAAAGATTAACAGTAGATCTGAGGAAGTAATTTGTGACAAATATTTTCTGAACAACATTTTCCTTCAGCCTTCTGGCCAAAAAGTGATTGACAAGTTTTCTAGGTCTGTTGTTACTTCTTCAGAAAGAATATCACCCTTGGTTCATCTATAGCTGGTGAATAATTAGTTGCCAGAGGTCTCCGATTGTGCTGTCTCTGGTGGTGAAACTGCATGATGTGGGGTGGTACTTTCAGCATTTTCTGCTTTAAATGACAGTATCAGAAGTGGGCAGGTCAAGCAGCAGGCTCAGAGAGGACATTTGGAAATGGAGACAGAGAAGGTGACAACTCAGCCTTTGCATGAAGTCAGCACACTTCTGCAGAGAGCAAGAGACTTGTATCTACCTCCCAGCCCAGAGAGGAGTTTTTCTACCCCTCTACCTACCAAAGCATGGACTAATCAGCACAGCAGAAAGACAAGGCATAGACTTTGAAACCCTTCAGCCAAAAATATCCATTACATAAGGAAGATAAAGAAACCGTGTACCTGGCTGAGCCAAGGAGGCAGAGACTTTTTACTTTGATTGCTGTGCAACCTGAATAAGCACAAGTATATTAATGATCCAGAGTGGAACTAGAGTATTTTTCACTCTCTTAAATATGGAAGAAAAGGATATGGGGACTGGAACCAAGTTTCTCACTTCCTACGCCCTTTTCTTTACCACCAGGCACCATGTGCCTATGAAATGGAAGTGAATTTGATTCAATAGTGCCAGCCCCACCCTCACACACATAGTCCAGTGATTAGACTGTTTCCCTGAAAAGAGAAACACAATAAAAGCAATAAGAATTGAGTTTGAATAGGGGGAGCATAATTTGTCCATGCATTGAAGTTCATACTTTCTTAACCACTTGAAAATGAGGATTTACACGCGTAACCCAGATTTGAACTTAACAGGTAGGTAAAGCTGTATTTGTTGGGGTCAATTGCACTGTTTTATTCAAAATTTTCATCATTTTGTTACTCTTGTAGAAGGCAGGTATTTGATGACCTGGTAAGGTTCATCTCCTTACGAAGCTGAATCTGTGAGATTCTACCTCTCAGCAGGCCAGACCAAGCACCAAGCTGTCTTACTGCCTGTGGTTTTATCAATTAATGAGAATTTTGCCATAGACTTTGAAGGCAATAGATTAGAGTCCTGTTTCTGCAGGTTATAATCATTACCTCTAACTCTGAGGCCTTAGGATGTAGGTAGACATAAAAAGGAAAAAAAAAGATTGAAAATATCTCAATTTTTCCCTTAGATTGCTCTAAACTGTTACACTCAGTGGCTCTACTTCACTTAGGAATGTATTTATCTATGTTTTTCCATAAAAACTTAAAACACCATTAAATTTCTCATTCCAATAGTCTTTTTTATATTTATTTTCTCTTTTTCAGAGATGTAAATATCTCTGCAGATATATTAAAGTTCTGTCCAATCAGGGAAACCTAATCAATTACAAGATTTTTTTTTTCACTGAGCAGCAGAATGACTCAGGAAGTATCAGATATAAAATAATGTAACAATTAAATTGACTCTTTTCTTCCTAGAATATAGAGCCAGAGCAGCTTGCCCCAAGGGCACTTGAAATTTTGCAGTTTCAGGGCTTTGAACTGAATAGAGACCTTCAGCCCTTAAATAACCAGCTCCTTCTCTAAATTCGTGTGAAAAGTAAAGGTCTTTGTGTCTTACAAATGCAAAAATAATACATTAATTTGATTGCAGTGATAAGGGGATAAAACTGGTGAAAACAAATCCGCACCGTTTCCTTCACCCTTGTGCAATGAATCAATGCCTTGGCGTTGTGGTCTGATGACCCAGATAACTGAAATAGTTTAGTCAATGTAACAGCACAGATTGTGTTGAAAAGTATCCACACATCACAGGTCTGCACAATGACGTCTGACACTTTAAATTCCAACAGCTCAGCAGCCTATGGAGGCAGATAAGGGCTCTGCTGTGCATTGTTTGTGCACTTGGACTGGTAAACCATCTCCAGCTGGAACTGAAAGCTCATTGTCTGTGCTCATGTGAGCTGACTATGAGCTCATGTGTAAAAAGATTAGACACATTTTAAAATACTTAAGTTTTCTAGTTCTCTACTGGATTGTGTTTGCTGAAGGGCACGGTGGTGGCCAGTTGGATTCTCAAGCCAAGTGCAATGTGTATGCTTATGTTCCCTTGAATCAGCTGTGCTCAGTGAGCAGAACAGTCTCAAAATCACAGAATCATTAAGGTTGGAAAAGATTGGAAAAGACCTCTAAGATCCCCCACTCCAACCATCGACCCCTCACTGCCAAGTCCACCAGCAAGCCATGTCCCCAAGCACCACATCTACAGTCTTGTAAATCCCTCCTACATGGTGACTGGACCACTTCCCTGGGCAGCCTGTTACAATGCTTGACCACCCTTTCAGGGAAGAAAATTTTCCCAACAGCCAATCTAAACCTCCTCTGTTGCAACTTGAGGCCATTTCGTCTCATCCTGCAGATGCTCCTTGCTTGAAAATGGGCAATGTATGCTGATGGCAGCCAAGAACAACCACATGTTCTGGTCTGTTTTGGTGCTTTTCCCTAGCACCAGCTCCCTCTGGAAAGTTATGTTGGGCAAAATGTCACTTGTGGACACTGTGCTGCAGTAGGAGCCACTGTCCTTCCAGAACTTCAAGACTGATTGTCCCACTCATCATCATTCCTCCATTGCCACACAACAGCAGCAAAACATTCACTCCTGAGCTGTAGTGTGAGCAAAGAAGGAATGTGATGGCAGCTCTGCATCTCTGACAGTATCTCCTTCCCGGGAAAATGCCTGAACTACTTTTGCCAAAAGCCACCGAAGGAGGAAACCCCAGGAATTTCCTTGCATCTTTCTGGTATCCTTGTATAAATGTGACAAGTTCTGCTTGGGATCTGGAGTTCTTGTGGTCCTTTTACCCACTCTGACTTCAATGAGAGTTTTAATTGAGGGAGGCTTGAATAATAATAATAATAATAATAATAACAATAATAAAGTCGGGAAGGGAAAGAAGAGGGGAGAGGAAGAAAGAAAGAGAGGGAGACCTTGGAAAATAAAGTAAAAAAAATGGGGAAAATGAAAAATAAAAAGAGAAAAAGGAAAATTAAAAAAAAGTTCTCCATTCTGATAGTGATGCTAATTTTAGAGCAGACCCTGTAGTAATACCAGTCTAATGATTTCACTGGGGCACATCCTAACAATGCTCCACAGGAACAAGGCATGCAAAATTTGTCTCACTGGTGCTCATCACAGATTAAAGTAGCCAGGGCATCAGTCACTGCACATTGGTTTTTGTGGTTGCCTGACAAGATTTGGTGGGGGAACACAATTCAGATAATACTTTATCCCTGTCTAGTTACCTTTCTGAGTTCAACCCTGCTGGGTTCTTTGTATTCTGTGTGTTCTGATTCTTTTCCTGGATACACTTATCCTTGTGTTCAGCTTTAAACGTATGAGAAGTCCCAGCAGTTCAAGCTAAATGTGTGTTCAAATGCTGCAATAAAGCTGTGGTGTTCTGCACTTCACAAGATAAAGGCTCTTCAGAGGATCTTAAAATCCTTCTGAAGCATTATTTAATTGATCTTTATGATATTTCTGCAACAAATGCAATATTGTTCTGTTTTTTAGGACACTAAGCTGAGCTATGAAAGGTAAAAGTCATGATCCATCTGGGAAAGTGTAAAGAAAGGAATTAAAGTGTCTGGACTACCAAAGTCATGGTATAAGTACTAGACAACCCTAACCCCGAAAATGCCACTATGCCTTCTTTCTGTAGCCCAGAAGTTTACTAAATATTATTTTGTCATTGTCAGTAACGGACCACAGGCTGCACAGGATCTCAGCATCATTTGGGTTGGAAAAGGTAAGACACTTCACATGCAGTAAGTTCAACACTAGCATGCAGCAGCAAATCACAGAAGAAAAAAGCAGGTGTAAAGCACCAGTGAAAATGTCTAAAATATAATATGTACTTTTCCCTGTCTTATTTTGGTCTAGACTAGTAACAATTCTTTGAGTAGGCTGTTAAGATCTCAATTACACATTCTTGATTTTACATAGAAGTTATGTTTCCTTTTGCCCACAACAAGGTTTTGAATATAATATTTTTATATTTTTGCATAGCAGAAAATGCATAGGGTCTATTAATGATGAGGTTTTTTTCAGTTTTTCTCTTTCAATAGGCAACTAATGCAGCAATCAAAACAATCATTAAAGAATAATTTCTATATTTTGAAAATATAGGAAAATAACATGAATTTAAATTATGGTGTATAATTTTGCATATATTTGCATATATTCACTTAAAAAATGTCAATCTGTACTCTGACTTCACTGAGGGTTTCTTTTAAAATAAAAAAAAGTCCATTCAAATTAAACCAACTACTTGGCAGACCAAACAAATACTCTTTGTCTTCTTCACTTCTGAGATAATCTTTATCACTGATTTTTGTTATTCTTGTTGTCAGGCTTTGGGGGTTTTTTGGGGTATAGTTAGTGATCTGAATTTGTTTGGTTCTTTTCTAATTCCTGGTTTG
Organism: Ptilonorhynchus violaceus; assembly: GCA_013397565.1. Taxonomy (NCBI): domain Eukaryota; kingdom Metazoa; phylum Chordata; class Aves; order Passeriformes; family Ptilonorhynchidae; genus Ptilonorhynchus; species Ptilonorhynchus violaceus. Next base: position 549,055 of record VZRJ01002570.1, on the reverse strand, counting down.
CACCTATTTTGTTCTAGGTGTGATGTAGAAAAGGGCTTAAAGTAACACAGGACTGAAAGATAAGAGTCTGCTCTAGATGGGTAGAACAAAAGAGAGGTGACTCTCATTTGACTGAGACAGACTTCACCAGAGTAAACCAAGTTGCTTTAAAAGGGCATTTAAGATCTTTAACGATTCTCTGGGATACTGAAAACATCTGCACTCAGATGGCAAATGCTACACAGATCTTAGCAAAGGCACACTCTTCTCCAGTCCCACAGTGCTCAAAGTGACACCAAACACTCATATGGAGGCAACCTTACCCTGTTGAGCATTAGAAATATATGCTTTGAGCTAGTTGTCTGTAAGCCTCTATTGGTCATTAGAGGAAAACAGATTGTAAAACACTATCTGTTGAAGAGAAAGGAGAGCATTTTTTCCTAAAGTAAGGGCCTACAATAGGCCAGATGCCTTGCTGGTGAAAACATCCATATTTCTCCACGAGGTACAGCAGTGATCTAGTAGAGCTCAGAAAAATCCTGCTGATATCATACATTCCATGAGATCAATACTGAGATACCAAATCACGTAAAATTCTTCAGTGCTTTTTGTTTTGTTTTGTGTGTGTGGTTTTTTGTTGGAAATATCTAATGACAAGAACTTCACTGAATTGTGTGAAATAATGCTTTGCTTTGCTAGTGGATTTGCAGGCTTGTACTTTGACTGCACATAATTTAGGGTCCCATATGCTGCCTGCTGTTCTCAAAGCTGAATAGATCTATTGATTTGCTCAAGAGCAGTACTGCAGATCATCAGCTTCATAGTATTGTATTATTCACTTCATCCTGAAATCCACAGCCTTTGTCATCTGTGACAAAGAGAGTTGGGAAGAAATGTTTCCATAAGCAATACCTTGCAAATAAGTGGTACTTCTGAAAAATATATGCATCTAGGTTGTTTACATAACTTGGTTTTAAGAACAACATACATCTTCACACAGCCTTTCCCCAGAAAACAAATATTAAATTGAGAATATTTGGTATAAAACTATTGCTGACTTACAAGACATTACATAGAAAGCCTAAAATGAATCTGAAGTTTAAATTAGGACTTCAGCTCTACATTAAGACAGGTGAATACAGATGTCTTCATTTCCCATTTTTTTGGTGGGATTTTGAGTACTTTGAGACTAGAGAGAAAATTATTTTAAATTTAACTTACTGACAAGTCAGCTGAATGTTCCTCTGAACTCCTGTATTTCTGCTCAAGGAATTCAGTTCAACTGCTCACAAACAGACACCTAATGCCACTCAGGATGCTTTAGGGTATTCATGATATATATCCACGGCTGTGGCAGATATATCACAGGAGGCCTATTAAATGCACACATTTCTGGCATGGATGTTCCATATGCAAACTATAGGAATCGTGAAAAGTTGATAAATTAGGTAAGAGTAGTAAAAGGAAGAATGTGAAGGTCTCAAGCTGTGAGAAGAAATGATTGCTCAGCAAGTTCTTGTAAGAAGAACCTTATTTCAAGGTGTGTGGGAAATAGAAGTGGAAGTGGGAGGCCCTTCCACCAGTGTACGAGTGTGGGAATTCATTTTGGGTGACAGCCTAGTGGCAGTTTTGGCTCTGCTTCCTCCTCACCCCCAGGCTGCCTCACTGTCCTCCTCACCAAGTTTTCCAGAGTTTGCTGTGCTGAGCAGAAATTTTGTACCCTAAGAAACATTTTCTAATATGAGTTTCATTGATAATTTGATCTTATAAAGTCTGTCTGTTGCAATAAACACACGATTTCAAAAGTAGCAGAAAAAGATGTTTCATTAAATCATTCTGAAGTATCCTAGTTAGGACTTGCCTTTGAAATTGTATTGTCTATGCTCTGTAAGAAAATATTACATTTGTAGTGTGAGGAAATATTCTGAGGTGTAGTTATCTTCAAAGCCACTTAAGACCTGTGAAAAAAAGAAAAGGTCACAGCAAAAATCCTTGTGAGATGGACTGGGGATCCAAGTGCTCTTGCAGTGTGGTTTTCAGGCTTTCGTACCTGGAGAAAGAATAGAAAAATAATTGAAGAAAAAAAGGAAGCAACCAAAAAAGTATTAAAAGAACCTCATGAATTAAAGGGCTTGGCTCATAGTGATTGTGAGCTTGAAACTTATTAGTTATGCTTGTGTACCTTTTCTCCTCTTTGATTCATGTTCTTTTTGAGTTCAAGAAACCTTAATGGCAGCTTTTGTCTTCATTGTCATAACCAGGAAAGACCATTTTCATCCACTTGGGCTTTGCATCAAGGAAATTGAAGCTGTGTCAGGGGAGATTTAGGTTGGATATCAGGAAAAGGTTCTTCCCCTGGAGGGTGGTCGGGCACTGAAACAGGATCCCCAGGGAAGTGGTCAGAGCACCAAAACTGATGGAGTTCAAGAAGTGTTTGGAAAATGCTCTCAGGCACATGGTAGGATTCTTGAGGTTGTCTTGTGCAGGGCCAGGACTTAGACTTTGATGATCCTTGTGGGTACCCTCAGGGTACTCATAGGTATTCTACCCCTCAGGGGTAGAATACTCTGAGCTTGTGGGTCCTCCCCAGCTCAGGGTATTCTACGATTCTACTGAGTTCCCTTTTGAAGCATGAAAGGTGTTTCATTTCTACATACCCCGAGAAGAATATTACCCTTTGATTGCTGGTATTTCATGATTCAGTCCTGAAAACCACCATTATTTTTCTTATTCTGCTTCATTCTATGTGTCCTCCAGTCCGGAGTGTGAAGCATTTTGCTGCTAGCCTTTTTTTTCTCAGGGATGGATTATATCTACACTTGTTGAAGGCTCAATACAATAGAAATTCAGTACTAACTGCTGGTACAAATGCCAGCTTGCATTGCTGTGTTTTGTTCCCCTACTGAAACAGGAGGCCTCTGAAGTGTTCTATATGCAGGAAGAAGGAAGAAAGACACAGAGTAAATATTTCTTTAGTTATTGTCACCTTGGTAAAAGACCTCAAAAGCTCAGACCTACAGACCTAGCTACTGCTTGTGCTACAGCAGGATCCAACTAGAAGATCCAATTAAAAAGTGAGTTCCACTGTGTGGTTCCTAGACAAATGTTACATGGAAGACTGCACACAAATTAGAAAATTGAATAATTATTTTTAAAAAGTGGGGACTAAAACCTTGTGAAGTTAATGTTCAGCTATAAAAGATTGGGGAATGGGTCAAAAGAGGAAGTAAATAAGTAGACAGATAGAGAGAGAGTTATGCTTTAAGGTTCACCTGGAGGTGAACTGAGCTATAGGGAATTCAAGTTAAGCAGAAAACAAATATCAAAACCAAAGGTCTTCAAATGATACTAACTTTAGAAAAAATGTTTATTACAGACAAACCTGAAAAATATATCATCCAGAAACCAAAATATTCCATGCATTGTCTTTTTCAATTAGTTCTACATTTTGCAATAGAAAAATAATGCAAATGTGAACAGATAAAGTTACATCAGAGAGTAAAATATGAGGAACTAAGACATGGATGTAGATCTGCCATTTCAGAAGAATATTAGGGCTTTTTTTTTTAGGATCTGAAGTGCCATTTACCTATGACAAATAACAGAAATGAATTTTTAAGAGTGTATGTCTCTTTACCAATAATTATGAGTTATTTTCACAAGAATGTTAGAGTGGACCCTAGAGTGGAATGAGAGAGACCCTACTTAAAGGGTCTTTGTGATATTTTTGTCACCCTCAGTAGTGGTAATAGTAGTAATAACTGTTTATTACTTCATCACTTATCTATAAAGCTAAGATATGAATCCCATCCTTACCCTACAGTTCTATAATGTCTAATAAAACAGATGTTGAGCTCAGTTTGGGTTTCTGTTTCCAGCAGACCTAGAGATTTAGATTAGAAGCATCAAGACAGATTCACTGTAATAGTAAAAATGCTACAGTGATACTTTCTCAACCTTGTTTAACTTCTGCAAGAAAAATATAAGTACAAGTAAGAGAAACATACAACTGCCAGTTGAATCAACAAGCCTGGCTCTGAAAACACACAAGGAGAAAAGCTATGAAGCAAAGTGTTATTTTGACTAACATTCTTCATTTTTTTGAAGTTAGACAATGTTCGCAAAATGTTTTCTTATGCTTGGATGATCAGCACTAAATAAATTGAAGTGAAAATGTGCTGGATAAGTGTTATTAGTAAAAATATGGATTGCTAGCTAAAGTGATGTTTCATGATAGAACACAAAAATAAACCAAAACTCTTGAGGTAGAAACTGTTTTGCTTTGAAAAGTCAATGAGTATTGATTTTAATATGAACTATGTTTGTTTTATATTGCTAGCTATATAAAAGATTTTGATGCTTTCAATAGAATACTAAGACAAATAGAAGTGTACAGGACTTTTCTCATTGGAATAACTAAAAATGTAATAAAACAGAGAGCTTTCAAAGATACAAGCCTTTTTAGCTATTAAAATGCATAGTTCAAAATATTGATTCTGCATATGCTGGAATTTAATTGAAAATTGAACTACATCATAGAGATTATTAAGAAATAAGACTAAGTGTGTGGACTGTCTCCTGCAATGCCAGTGCCTGGTTTTTCAGCCACTCTGAGAATACGCTTCCAGAATCTGGGAGAAGCAGGACCTGCCAGTGAGGGCCTAGAGTGTGGAGGCAACCCTCTCCAGCTTGATTGCTGATGGAAAATCCTTTTTGTCTCTAGTTAAAAAGAATATAGTCACAAGTTATCTACCTCACAGCCCTTTGCAATACTAAAAACGAAGAAATTAGCATACAATCAAAGCAGCGTGTGAATGTGAGTAAATGAGTATGTATATTTAATGGGTGTGGATAAGACTGTTAAAAAGCTTTTATTCTCTAATAAGTGCCAACATCCTGGTGAGATTCTGGCTGTGCAGACAATGCTCTCCTCTCCACGCTGGATCAATGTTGTACACATCTCTGCGGGAGGGTATATGCACATTTACCAGAGTTGTCCACTCAATTCAGTAAGACACCATTGCTGGAAGCTTCCCTGCAGAAAGATAAGCTTTGCTGTTTATCCCGCTTAAAATGCACTTTATTCAAAACTCATCTGGAGGAGTTGTGTGCTTGAACTGTGTTGTGGTCTAACCCAGCAGGTATCTAAACATCACACAGTCATCTGCTCACTCGCTCAACCCAGTGGGATGGGGGAGAGAATTGGGGGAAAAAAGTGTAAAATTCATGGGTTGAGATAAAGACAGTTTAATAGGACAAAAAGGAAGGTATAATAGTAACAACAATAAAATAATTTGAAGTTATAAAACAAGCGATGCACAATGCAATTGCTCACCATCTTTTGACTGATGCCCAGCCAGATTCTGAGCCAGCTTTCCCTCCCCGTTTTATGTACTGACCATAACACAGTACGGTCTGGAACATCCTTTTGGCCAGTTGGGGTCAGCTGTCCCAGCTGCATCCACTCCCAACTCCTTGTGCACCCCTAGAGTCCTCACTGGTGAGGTGGGGTGAGGAGCAGAAAAGTCCCTGACTGAATGAGACAACTAAAACATTCATGTATTTTCAACACTATTCTCATGCTAAATTTGAAATGCAGCACTTTGCCTGCTACTAGGAAGAAAATTAACCCTATCTCAGCCAAAACCAGGAGAGTAAGTAGAAGCAGATTAGCATAATTCAATCAGCCTGTATCTGCTGAACACTCTTGTCGTCTCCTCAAAGATTTAATAGTGTAATTCTTTTGCCTGACCTTTGCTCACTCTGACAAAAATCCCTGATAATATTCCAGACATACTTCTACATAAGATTTGTTAGAAATCAAGCAATTTTTAAAAACTGGAAACAGAAAAAAGATACTTAGGAAATATTATCTGCTCAAACACAGATGTTTTGCATTTTGCATCATAACCATTAGTACTAATTGGCAATAGTTCTTATAAGAAAGGTAACGCAGGACAGATTTCAATAATCAAAAGGATTTTAGTGTTAATAAGATGTATTGCAATGCTCACTGAAAACAACAGAATGATTGTTTTTGTGAATATAGATGAGATACTCCATGTTATTGATAACATTTTTCTTCCTTTTTTCCCAGTAAGAAATGGTTCTGGGTTTGATTAAAAGCTCATATAGCCTCATACTGACTCTGTAGAATTGATCACTGTGAGTGGTGTAAGAAAAAGAGACAAGAATCGGACAAGGATATTACAATAATTTCAAGAATATTTTCCCAGCGCCATGATAAGCTTCCTTAATCAGAAAACCTTTCTTCACATTTAATAGCCTGTGATAGATATTTGTCTCATTAATTCATCTAATACCTGTCAAAAAGTTCCTTCCCTTAGAAATCTATTAATGCTGAAATTTGTCTTCCCCAAATTTTCCATTTTTCCCTATTCACCTTTTCCATGCCAGATCTGATTTTACAGACCTCTATCGCATTTTTTTTTTCCTTTGTCCCTTCTTCCTCTGCTTCCACCTGTTGTCTTTTCAAACAAAAGACTCTTGGTCTTGTAATTTATAGAATCATAGAATGGTTTGGGTTGAAGAGACCCTAAAGATTGTCTTGTTCCAACCCCCATCATTCCTGGGTAGGGATATCTTCCACTAGACCAGGTTGTTCAAAGCCCCATCCAGCCTGGCTTTAAGCACTTCCAGGAACAGGGCACCCATAACATCTCAGGGCAGCCTGTGCCTCACCACCCTCACAGTAAAGAATTTCTTCCTAATATCTAATTAAACCTGCCCTTTGTCAGCTTAAAGCAATTCCTCCTTCTCCTGTCCCCGTTTGCCCTTGCATCTTCTTCAATCATTCTTTCTCAACAAGAAGATGGTTCAAACTTTGCTTTAGTATTTCTGCTTATAATTTTACTCTTTATAATAGAAAGAGGACTGTATTCTGCTGTAGGCACATCCACACAATTCCTGTTGACAGGTGTAGGAGTTTTATAGAAAAAAACCCCAAACTTTGAGAGCAGTAGTGTCTGTGTTTACAGTCTATCATGATTAGAGGACACTGGGTTACTGTGGCTGTGCTTCTTTCACAACCTAGTTTATGCTAAATAGCTACATTTTCTGCAACTAAAACTTGTCAAAATGAAGAAAAATTTTTAGTTGTAGTGGTGTAAATACTGGCTAGATCTTTAAGTAATGCAAACTTGTCTTGACTAGTAACAACTAGTTCACCAGTAACAAGACTCTGATATCAGATTTGTATGTCTACAGGTTATATTCTGCTGTAGGCAAGCAATTTCTTTTCTCACATTAACCCAAATATGCAGCTTGTTGCTGAAGAGACTAGAGAAAATGGAGTGTTCTTCTGGGTTTTATAATCTATGCTTCTGTCTCACTGAAAACAACCCAAACATACATAGATAATTAAAGGTATGACTGACTTATTCTTACTTTGCTAATGCATGAATTTTCAGACTCTCATTACATTAATTACCTATTACATTAGCATTCATTCTTGCAATTAGCATTCTGTTATATGAACTGGCAATAATTGCTGCTTACAGATTAATGAAGTCTGATAGTTGTGCAGATGCTTTTAGTCAAATTTGGAAATGGTCAGCAAAACTTTTTTTTCAAATCTTTCGGATAGTTTTGACAGCATCAGATGTTACCAGTGCTGATGAGATCCATGTGCTGTAGTTTTACAAAAAGTTTTACTGCAACGTGCTTTGCATGGGTCTGCAGGGTAAACCAACGTAGGAGCTGATGAAGAAAGAAACAGCTTACTTGCTAAGAGTTATAACTCAGATGAGAACCTGAGATGAAGTTGTTGAGCACAGAAATGGGGATTCTGGCAGTCAAGAAGGCTCTTCATGTTATTTATGGATTGGCACAAGGCCAAGTCTACAGACTTAAACTGTACTTCATAAATCTGAGCCACCTTAGGTAAGCCCATGAGTATAGGAGGTCCAAATAGTAAAACAGCATTCACAGAAGGTGTCACTCTAAACAGGAAACTGTCTCATTCCCCTTCTCTTATGAGACCCTTAAACTTGCATCACATCTAAAAGTCAACAGGACCAGGAAGGGTTAACCTTGGCTGAGGATCAAACTCCCATCCAGCATCTCTCTCACTCCCTGTCCTCAATAGGATGGGGAAGAAAATAGGGTGCAAAAGTTTGTGGGTTGAGATAAAAATGGGGAAAACACTTACCAGGGATCCCTGCTCTGGGCCTGAAGCCCCTCTATCCCTTCCCTTCCTCCAGCCCACCTTGGGATCTCTCTGCTGCTGCTCCCTCCTTGGCCCTTGCTGGAACCTGTTTCTCCCTCAGGCACCACCAGCTTGGATGGCAGGGATGTTCCCTGAACTTGGGTCACATGAAAAGAACTTTATGAGAGACATCACACGGTATATAAGAAGCAGTAGAGTCTTACATGAAAGTTAAGAACTTAAAGTTCTTTTCCCAATCTAAAGATTTATGGCTCAGAAAGTTATAGAAATATGTGTAGTCTCACAGTGAAGTTAGAGACATTCTGGTAAGAGATTTGCCATATGTCTTCAGCCCTCCTGTAAATGGCTGTGGTTCTATTCACAGGTATTATGCACAAGCCCTGAAGAAAGATGGCTGAAAAAAGGGTTTTGACAACAGGAATATATCTTTGTTAATAAGCTCCTTTGGAAATCTGAACAATCTTCCAAGATATCTTCTGTTCTCATTTCCTTTTTCTTATATTAATTAATTTTCTGATCACCACTGATGGATATGTTTCAAGTGAGCCATAGTACATCAAACTGATTTATAGAATAAAATGTGTATTTACTATTCCTGGATCCTTCTTCAATTAATATTGTAAAAGTGTGCTATTTATATAGTCAGGGAGGCAATTTGTCAGGACCATTGCTATTACCTCTTCCACCTCTTAGCAATAGTATTTCTTACAGTAAAACACCAATATGTACATGAGGGCTCTTATAGGCACAAGTTCACACTCATCCCTTCCATATTTAGAGATGGAAGTGAATTTTAATTTAGATTTTAATTTAGTCTTAAAATAATGTATATTAACCTGAGTTAGCTTTGGGTTAATCCATGAGCCACTCAAAAATATAGAAATGTTCAACTGGTTTGACAGCAAAGACCGCACTCCTCTGAGTTTTTGATACACTAATTTGTATCCCTGAGATGAAAGAGCAGCCTCACTAGGTCAAAACACCCATGGGATGAAAAAAGGGATGAATAGGGAGCTACGCTTGGTTCAACATGGTAAAAGTACCACACGTTTACTGAAACTGATCTAAAAAGAATATGGTTCCAAGTTTTTGTCTGGGATACACCTGTAACTTTTCAAGTTTAAATACAAAATAACTAGTGAAAAAAAATAGGAATGTATTTTGAATTTCTTGTCAAAAATACTATTTGAAAGATGTGTTTCTTTGCAACTTTTATGGTGCGTGATGAGTTTACATTTAGTACTTATAATTTCAGCCTTTGAACAGAACAAACAGGGAAAGACAAAAGCTGACTGAACTGATCCACGTCATCTCCACAACCGAACTACTTTGATTTACAGGGACTAAAAATGTTGACAACTGAGATGAAACACGTGGAGGTTCTCTTAGGAATTATTACCCTGTCTATCCTGGTCTTTGAAGAAAGGTTGCTGCCATGACAGCAGAGCTGGTAGATCTGAGAAAGTAGTGAGTCCTCAGTTTCTGTGTTCCGTTGGTTTATCAGCACTAGATAATATCATAGGCTTTTTAAGAGGGTCAGGTTCAATGTGTGTTGAACACAGTCAACAAAGTAAAACTTCTTAACATGTTTGGGTGAGTTATCTGGCACTGGCAGAGATCAGACACCGATGTTAGTCAAATACTTGGTTTACTCTTGTTACACTATATTGAGTCTATTATCTCTTGATGGGTGGCAGTACTATTAGCAGGATGACTGAACATCAAGGAATGAAGAATTGTACTCAAACATCTGTTTTTCAGATTTCCAATTAATATGAACAGTCATTAGCAGCGCAGTGCTTAGAAAGATGCAGTAGAAGGTCAGAAGTTTCCCTGATGTAATGGTATTTCATTGCCATAAACCCAGTCAATGAAATAAAACAACTGACTTTTCATTTAAGAACAACCAGGACATGGGGAGTCTGGCTAATGGGACATGGAGATATCACACTAAGTCATTGGTTTAATTTAGCCTCGGTCTGCAGTCCAAGTACAGTTACCTGGTAGTGGCTGGTGCAAAAGGAAGGGCTGATTTCAGAGGAACACAGATTCACAGTGATTTTTGTCTTCACACCTAGTGGCAGATTTGCTAAGCAGTTTTCGTTTTTACTACAATTTATGCAGGAAAATTATAAGTAACATCTCACCTTGCATCAGTGTGTAGAGCACTTGAAGATTAGAACTGGAAAAAAAAGTAAATAGGTGCCAAGTTTCTCAGGTTGCCAAGTTTCTCGGGTCGCCAAGTTTCTCGGGTTGCCAAGTTTTTTTAAATCTAATGTGGTATGTGAAACATGTCAACTGGACTTTCAAAATGCAGAGATCAGTCCTATTGGAAAATTTATACCCAAAATGCCACTTAAGGCTACCTCTAACATGATCCAAATTTGGAACTTACTATCCCACAGTTAGATCTTTTTGCCTAGCACTGAAGGAATTAAAATGAAGGAAAAAAAAGGTTTGAAAAGAATTGATTGAAAAGTAAACCCCATCCTCCTGTTACTATTTCATAGAAAATGTACTATATGAGAGCAATGGAGGGGCAAGAACCCACTAACAACTGCAATCCCAAAGTATTTGAAGTCATGCTTGCAAGATAACATTTTAATGCTTGTTTTGTGGAAGATTCTTAGTTATTCATAAAATTGTTGGGGAAAATACAGTAATATCTCTTCTCGGGGAGGTTTGATTTCTTCACTTCCACTCCAGGATGAATTAAGGGAGTTTGGTGCAAAAAAATCTAGAAGTATATCAGGCCTTAAGGGAATTTTGAATTGATCTAAAGCAGAACTCAGCATGATATTAGTTTGTATTCCAATGAAAATTTACACTAAAGAGATTATTAGATTTAACCTTAATTTTAGTAGCAGAATAGCTTGAGCAACCAAAAAGCAAGTTTGTTTCTACTCTTCTTGCTGTAGACACACTTCTTGGCAGTAAAGACACGTAACATCCATGGTTATGGAGGAGAAGAATAACCAGCAAAAAGAACCGTCACAGGAGGAACTCCTGTGCTGAGGCCACTGATCTATATGAAAAATTTTGAATGTAGGATCTTGCTTCTTCAACATTACACAATTCACACTAAATAGTTCTTAGGCCAGAAAGTAGATGTCATTTTTGGATCCAATGCCAAAACCCAGGTTGAGTGACCCATCTACTAGGTCACCTAGAGAGCTGAATGCTTTGTCATGATACCTTTTTGAACTATGTCTCAACAAACCTCAGAAGGAGTTTTCAGAATCCTTGCAGGATACACCGAGGTATCCTGGTTCCCATGGGACTAGGACAGGAGCAAGACATAATCATTCAGAAAACAGCTCTGGACTTGTTCAAAGTCATGCTTTCCAGAGAGAGATGAATATTTCAAGGTAAATAAGAAGATATTTAGGAAATTATTTCAGACCACTAAAGCTGGTTTTAGATCACAGCTGCATCAGGGTATAGATGACACTTTTAGATGACAAAGGTAAGTATATACCACAAAAACAGGTTTGTGTTCTTGATTCAGGGAGACTCTGTGTCCTGACTAATAGCTCTACAGCAAAATGACGTGAATGCCAGATATCTACTTCCTTTCTCCTCCATCCTCTTCCACAATATGATTTTCACACTAGTGAAGCATGGGCATAGGGGCTGATCTACAGGTCTCCCAGACAAAGTTATGGGAAGACTTGGATTTTTATGACAAACCACACTTTTTTTAGCTGTCCAAGAATATTAATTTCTGTGTTCTTTGTTCCTGCATTACTGAGTGTGTCAGACAAATCACAAAATTTTAAGGCTGAATTCTTGAGACACCGGAATCTTCGTTTCATATTCAGGTGGAGTATTGGCAAGTGACCAGAATGAGAGAAACTTAATGCTGTTATGCTGTGCATCGCTGTGTTTACTTGGTTGCTTGTTGCACTAGGACATTTTCTGTAAATTGAATTGAGGAGAAGTAAAACAAATACAGTCAAGATACCATCAATCCCTTAGAAGATTTTGACTATAAAGAGCAATGTTTGTACTTTAAATAGGAGATACCAAAACTCATTTCCCTTCCTGTTATCTATATGCAGGTGGTCCTGTCTTTTTTAAGTGAGAACAAGATAAAAAATGAAAAGCAATTTCAAGGAAGGTTCTTTAACTATGAAAATGAAATAAAAACCCCCAGTTATATTCTGTGTTATGTTTTGTCATAATGCTGAACTCTAACAAACAGGCACTACACAGACAGCATTGCAAAAGGGGAATGGTCTCTCACACTGAAGTGTTACTTCTTTTGGTTTTTTTATTCCTGCCATGTGATGACAAGAAGCAGATACGTGGCAATAATTGACCTGTAGGAAAAAGAAAATAAATTTACAAAACAAGCAAAGATGAACAGTTGGGCCAATTATAATGAACAACCTATTTTTTTTAGCCTGATCCTGAATTGATGCCTTGGTTGATTTGACTTCATTTGGTTAATAACTCTCTCTCCATTTTTTCCTGACCTAACAGATAACTCAATGCATGATGGACTTTTTGCTTCCCAGAATTGGGAAATATGGTTCAGATTCAGGAAAGAACTCGTGCAAATGAGTTGAGTTTATGACCTATCTCATCTTTAAGAGGGAAGGACCTCTGTTTAAGAATGTGCTTTTACCTCTCCAAAGGACTTTTACCCTTCCAAAAAACTTGATCACTTGGAATTATAACTGCAGTGTATAATAAATAAGCACAATCTCACATATTTTGCAATATTAAAGAATGGTGAGCACAAAACCCTGTGGACTTTTTTCTTCCAAAGACACTGTTCTGCAGCAAGTGTTTCCCCATCACCTTAATGGGGTCAATGCTGTATTCAGAGCTAATGCTAGCCCTGGCATCCTCATCCTGTCTATAGCACCACAGCAGTTTGTCTCATGCTTGTCTATTTCTTTATGGCAGGGAACATGGTGATTAAAATCTCTTTCCTCTCACAATCTTCTGGAATGGCTCTGTGTCTCAGATTTTTGTCTATAACATACAATATCATTTCATTTCCCTATGATGTTATTGTAGTGTAATCCTATTAAAGATTGTGGCATTCCATAGTGTTAGTCCACAGATGGATTGCAAACAAATGTTACAATGACTAGCACAAAATCTGGTCTCTATGGACTTTTTGTCAGGGTTCAGAGGGCGCTCACAGTTTGCACCTCTTCTAGGGCATCTCTTCTTTCCCTCTCTCTGCCAATGGCTCCAGAGGCCATTTCAGCTCTTCTGGGTTGTCAATCCCTGCCTCAGTGACACCGCAGCACATTGGTCTCCACCTCTGGCAGATCCCTGCCCTTTCTGGCCAAAACACACCAGGACAACTCCATCAATGGGACAGTGTTGTGTCCTGGTCTCAGTCCATCTCCACCCCCAGGGAGGTGCCAGAGCCGAGGGCTGGTGCTGTCCTCTCCTGTCCCTGATGCCCCCAGTCTGCCCTGCTCCTGACTGGGATGTTGGGACTGATCTTGGTTGCCACCCTTGGAGAGTTTCTAAGGCCCATGAACCCCAGTCCCAGGGAATTTCCACCCCTCATTACATCCTGACGCTTTTGGAGTTACACCCCAAATATCATAAATGGTCAACCTTAATTTACAAATACTTCCATCTTAAAATAGATTGCCTCCCTGTTTCTTAAATGATAGTTGAGAGCCTTTAAAAGTTGTTTTGCTAGACCCTTTTATTTTCATGAAGACATTCAAATTCGACATGTTTGTGCACAAACTGATGATTACCTCATGGAGCACAGGAACACCGAAACCTCATTCTCTTGGCAGAGGGTTTTGCTACTGGACTCGCCAATGCTTGATGCAGCATGAGGTTGGAGAGTTTCATGTCACAGAATTTGTGTCATGTCTTTTCATAGGATACTGTAGAAGGGAAAGATATGTGAACAGCCTTTCTTCTCTTTGAAGCACCTTTTAGGTGCTAGTTAAGAAACTAGAGAGCTATATCTAAGACCTTTGTCAGAGGTATTTTTATGAGGATGTGAAAGCTGTTTTCCAGAGATATACAGGGTAAACTTATTCACAAATGTGCACAAAAGCTGTATAATTGCACGAACATAATTTCTTTAAGAAATATTAAATAGATGCGCAAGGTTCTCATCACAGAAATGTTAGGAGAACCCTAGTTATTACTCCCCATTTTCTTCTTTATTTTTCTTTTAAATTTCCTGTATTTCTTTGCTAAAAAACTCCTATGAATATTCTTGCAGATTTGCAGGAATGCAACTTTTAGCAACACATCAAACAGTACGACCCCTGGAAAAGGAGAAAGAGGCTGTGATACATGCAGAGCGCGGGGAAGAGTGCCAGAAGCTACAGAGTATGGAATAGCAGTCAAAACCACAGACCAAAACTGCTGATGCCATGATTGCCACATCAAAGCTGCTAGTTCAGACTCTCAGGTAAGTACTGTAAACTTTTGTTAGTTCTAAAAAAAAAACAAAAAAAAAACTAAGCAAGCTCACTTTTGTGACAGTTTTAGAAACAAATGCAGGTTATTTTAAACTGCGACCCAGGTTGTATGTTTTCCTGTAACTGTTGAAATGAAAAACTAAAGGAGAAAATAAATAAATAAATAAATAGCAAAAGAAATATCTCTTCTTTTTCTTCCTGACCTGTTTCACGATAGCAGAAACTGGAGATTTTATGTCAAATGCCAGACAACATGTTGTAAGCTTGGGGATAATTGGCCAATCAGTTAACCTTAATGGTGCATATGTAGGATTGGTATATTTTCTATTTTCTTTTGAAGGATGAATCTGAATGAATCACAAACACATGCCTACAGTACAGATAGATTCTTAGATAAGTAATTGATTTCTCTGAATTCAGTATTTCTCACATTCCTGTCCACTGTGAGCATTTTTAATCAAAACCAGAACAACGTCTGTAGATACTCGGAAATTTCCAGTTGCTCCAAGGATAAATTCTCCCAATGACATTTTAGACGAGTGGCTGAGTCAGTGCTTTGGTGACATGTAATTGTGAACCCTTGAGCTAATATCCCCTGGAAATTATACTTTCAAGAACGGTATTTTTTCTTACTTTCATCTCCTCAGACTGCCTGCAGCAATGGCTGACTCAGGTATCGATTAGTAAGCTGAACTCTAATGAAGCTGAAGTAAGGGACACTCAGCTGAACCTGTTTGCATGTCAGTGCCGAATTTCACTTACTGCTGTAGTGAAAGCGTATTGTCTTACTGTATTCAGTGCTCTGATACTGTGCTTTATAGCTGATAGGGTACTGAAACCTCCTGGAAAGAATCCAGTTCTAATTTTAACTACTAAATAAATAAGTTAGACATAGATAAAATGGCTGTCGAACAATACAGTGATAAGTCTTCATTTATTATGCAGTCCTTTTTATAGTACACCATGCAGTTTTTATTTCAAAGGATAATTAGGGGCAGGTTCTCAGTTTCACTGTAATTTCATATAAACAATGCTTTTGTTTCAAACTGCATTGTATTTCATCAGATGTTGTTGTAAAAAGCAATGTTTTCTGATATACATCAGCAAGAGCTCTCGTAGCTTTAAGACTCGGCTTGTTGAAATATCTTTTTTTTCTCCACAGATTTTCAAAATGCATATAAGTCTTCTTCAGGAGGTATGCTGTTCAAGAAGACTTCTAGAAAAGCATATTGAAAGATCCCAACTCGGTGGTCAGGAAAACAAGGGCAAGTCACTTATCTCTGACTGAGTTTAGGCAGTGCCTTGCTTTTTACTGTGTTAGCATCTCAAAGGCAAAGATTTTGATCCAGCAAAGCAAATACAAATATATTTAAGCCCTAAATTAAACATGTGAGGATCTACAATTGATTTGAATATTAAGTCACTGATGATTCTGGACCTGTGTGTGGAAAAGAACATTTTCTTTTCTACATTCCTTTCTCCAATGAAGCAATGTAACTTTTTATTTCTTTTTTTTGTTGTTTTTTTCTGCCTTCAGTGATTGCATATGGTAAACCAAAGATAGTTCTGGATTTGTACCTTCATAGCTGCAGATTTCCAGTGACAAAGTCTTCAATCTTGGGAACACAGCTGCTGCCTTGCCAATTTCTGTGCCATCCCACTGCTCTCTGAACATCCTACTGTTCTTCAAGTTATCATCAATGCATGAGGAGTCACTCACTTATCATGTACTTATACACCACTTTCCTTGTGATAGATGCTTCAAGTTCTGTACTCCCTGAAAGACCATGCTGTGGAATAAAGTTCCCATTGGAGTGGGGATCACACAAAATTTGAACAAAGAAGATCTCTGGCTAAGAAATCTTGCAATCTGAATAGAAATCTCAGCAATACAGACAACTTGGAGACCCTGAGAAAGCCAGGATTATTTCTTAGCATAGCAGCAACTTGCTGTTCTTTTATCTATTTTATGTGAGAATGAAAGTGGATTTTAAGAAAAATATTAAGAACAAGGTAATTAGTTTTGCTCAAACAAATAAAGTGTTCTTCCCCCTCAGTATACAAAGATACATTATAAAAGTGGAGTTCAAGGAAATGCAATGGGAATGATTGTAAGATTTACACATAGCCAGCACAATATTATTTCCATCCTTTCGTAAGAATAGACCGTCTGTCAGATTTTTTTGCATTCATTGAGCTGCCACTTATCAACACTTATGCCGTCAGCAATTTCTAAATTGTTTAGTGCACCACTGCAGACTGAGCCATGGCTGTGTTGTAACTGCCTATGCATTTCCCCATACATTGAAAGAGGTGGAGAAAATAACTACAAGACTGAGTAGAGGAAAAAAGCTCTATTTCCATTGGATTTGGTTTTGATACTCATCAGTGCTTTGACTCTTACCCGTTCTAGGCACTGCACAAATATATAAGGACGTAAGAGAAATAAATTACAATAGTCTGTTTGACTTTGTAAATTATACCTAGTAACTTCCATGGAAACTTTCTCCCACTCATTTTACTGTAGAAATGTCTAAATTATTATGTCCATTTGAGGGGTTTGTTAAATCAAAAATCTATTTCACTTATTCTGTATTACTCTGTATCTACCTAAGCTTTTCCTTGGCTTATGAAACTCATGGATGTTGTGTCTAAATCATGAATCACGTAAAGTGCTAAAAAAAGGCTTTCTTATTTTAATATCCCCTTGAGTCCCAGAAGAAAGCTCTTATACCCAGACTGACACAGTGATAGATCCTATTCCACTCATGTGTTTGATAGAACATGTCATCATTATTTACTATTTTATTTCTTTTCAGCTGGGGATGTGTGTATGTTTGTGGAGAAAGACAGGCTTAAAAAGAAAGTTAAAAATAATGTTTTCGTTGTGTGTTTGGACAAGACTTACATTTAAAGTGCTCAGTTTCAAAATCAGACAAAACACTGCTGAAGCTTAAATGACTTCTTAATAGTACTAGGCAATTTAGATGCACTTAGAAGTGACACAGCTTCCATTGCTGGCCAATTGTTGAAGGAAGTATCATTTGTCAAAATGGTCTCCAAAATACTCCATTTTTTAAGTGCTGCCAATGCCTACGTATCAATCTCAAACATATTTCTGAGTGTTTAAAAGTTATGTAATAAATTTTGCTGTAGTGTATTCTGTTTGTGCCTCAGAGACCATTACCAAACCCATACTCACAGTGACAGCCTCACAGAACACAGTTTTAATTCTGACCTTCCACTTTCAAGAGAACCAGCTATTAAATTCTGAATTGCAGTGCTTTTCAAAATCTGTTGAGCTGCAGACTTTGTAAACAAACTAATCCATCAGCAGATATCAGCACTATATGCGAAAAAGGAAGAATAATTTGATGGCTATGGGTAGGAGAACAATGAACATGTTAAATTAATGGGAGGAATTAGTCTGGAAAATGTAAGCCCTTTCATAAAAGTTCTTTAAAATTTAAATTCTTTTCTTTCTCACCTCTAAATCTCATGTTTTGACAGTGCTTATAACAATAATGTGGTTCCTGCTAGTTTTTCTGGTGTAAAAGGCCTATAGTCAGGCTAATGTCTGCATTTTCCTCTTAGGCTGTATATAAATGTGGGAGGAGAGTTTGATTTTATAGTTTTTGACCCTCTTTTCCACAAATTATATTGAAGTTCTGTACCCAGAGGCAAGGCAAGTGGAATTTTGAAATTATTTAACCCCTCTGTTTTCCACAGAACTAGAGGAACAATGGCATATGGGTTTGAGTACAACCTAATTTGAGAGAATGACTTGTTCAAGCATCAGTATAGTACAATCTTGTTAGTTGCTCTGCCCAAGCAGAGTTGCCCTTCCCAAGCAATCTGTAGGAATATCAGGGAATATCAACACAGTGATTGATAGTAGGAATATTACTATTTTGCTAACACTTAGATCCAGCATTGAGGGGAGATTGTGTTGGTTACTCAAACGTGAGAAAAACATGTACAATGTACAGACAGGCCTCATTCAGCATGGAGAGGATGGTATATTCCTAAAAGGGCCAAGAAGTTCATCACCAGCAAGGCATGAAACAGCAGGTCTGGGCTCTGGCCTGAATCCTAATGGATTAGGATTTCCCATGTGAATTGCATTGCTCAAATCAAGGGTTTTACAGAAGCAAGAATCCTCCAAAATTGGGGTATTGGAAACCAGCACAGTCAAGTTATTAAGACTTTTGCCTGGGTGTAAAAATCTTTTCCTGAGCTTTGCCATTGGCTTGTTCTGTGACTTTGGCAAATGACTTGGCATTTGTGTTTGCACATGATTTGTCCAACCTGGGATAATGTTGGAATCTGAAAATTCCCTTTGTGAATCAGTTGGCCTTGGGCCTCTAGCTTGCACCCCTATGATACAAATAGCAAATGTGCAACATGGAACTAGAAATTGCACATGTTCTTACTTCTGCCATCTAGCTAAAAATTGCCCCTCACCCATCTTCAAAGACTTCAAGAAAACAGAAATAGGAGATTTATTTCCATATATACTCATTATTACAGCAGAGACAAAAGGAAATGAATTCTGATTCAAGGTTTGGAGGTTCTTCTGGGATTTACACTGCCAGGGCAGTTTTGCTATTAATGCTTACCAAAAGAAAGATGCCAAAAGTCAGAAACTCGAAAATCCTTAGATTTCCATATTCAGTATCCCCTTGCCTTTTTTTAAGGGTTTCTGTGTTCTATAATTCAGGTTTTCCTTTATTTTCCAGATAGGTCATGTATTCCCTTGTATAAAATCTCACCCATAATATTTTATATTTTCTTTATAATGTTGTAACACTCTAAAGCTTTCAAAGTTAAATATGTGTCTTTTGAAATGTGCACTTTTTTATACACATGTGCAGTTAAACTTATATACAAAACTGTTGAGCAACTTTAAAAGTTTAAAAAGCTTATCACAGTATTGATTATTATATAAAGAAGGAAAATTCAGTCTGAGAGATAATAATTAGAATATGTCCTGTGAAAACTATAGTACAGAGAAAAACAGAGACCAATTTATTTTGCCTATATTAAGCAAAATCATGGGTTCATTTTCCAGGAAAGATTTCTGTGAGGGAAATATACCACAGTTTCTTCCAAAGGAGTAAATTTTGGGCCTTTTCTTATTTATCTTGGACTTTGGAAAGAGATTACCAGATCTGCTCAACTGATATGAAAGGGCATTACTTCATTGTTCTGTGTAGCTGCAACATCCCCACGATGTCTGATGCTGCCCCTGACTGTCCCCATCCCTCCCTCTGGTCCCCCAAAGATCCACTGCTGATCCTGACTCCCATGGAACATCCTGCCAGTTCAGTGGATCTTCCTAGAAGTTTTTTGCAATGCATCATGATTAAGAAATGGGCTTTACAGAGTCAAGGGAAGACTTTGTTCCAGTGGTATGGGAGGCTTGGAGAACCACCCAGCCCAATAAGGCAAGCCAATAACTGAGGAAAAGCTTTATAAAAATATAAAGATGTGTCACTTGCCTTGCACCTCATGAAATGACAGCAGGAAGTGGGCAGAGTCAGTTATGAATGCTGAGCTGGAGTAAATGCCACATGAGGACTGACAATCACTAAACCCCCACCCCGACTGGATAAAATAAATTAAATTTGAAGAGTACATAAGAATTTAAACAGAGTGGTGATAAGATTTGGAGATAGAAAGGAACAAACAGTGCAAACTGAGGTCCAAAACATCATTAAGGAGCAGCTTTGGGACCCCGGAAGCAACACAAGAATTTCATATTCCCTCCAGTGATCAAATCTCCCTCAGTCACAGTTTTGCTTGCTTACAGTAAACATGGCTGATGTAGTGTAGAGCTGTTGATAATGAAATTGTTCCTTAGGGGCTGCAGTGTGTCATTCCACTTGTGCCTTGAAGGAAGCCAGAGCAGGTTTTCATCCTCACAGCAGGGTATCCTTTGCCACCTCATTTTGAAACCAGTTTGTAGTCTGGACTGTGACTCTCAGCTGGCTGGCCTGACCTGTGAGAGGCAGCAACCTTCAGCTGATGTGCAATAATTCGAGTGAATAAGCCGATTTTGGTGGGTATTGTGCAACCACAAGACTGCAAAACCACCTAAGGCCACTACCTTGGCACTTGAGCAGAGCTCACCTGTAGTCTACTGCAGAGTGTCATCTCAAGATCCTCATCCTCTCCTGAAATATATAATATATATAATTATATAAGTTAATATATATTAATAATATATAAATATATAATTTAAGAAAAATAAAATTGAAAAAAGGAGTAAAAAAGTTTTCTGGGCTGTACAAAGCCTTTGAGGATCTTGTTTAAACACAGGAGTAGAGCTGAGCAAATAATTAAATCATGGTTTTGTGTTAGTTCTGGAAAAAAATATTATGGACTGAACAAAATATGTTGCTTTTCTCAAAAGTAAGGATTTTTTTATCATTAAGTAATAATACATTTTATTTCAAGATCTGCAAAAGAACAAACATATTTTTTTTGCCTCAAATTGCTTTCATAAGTACATTTGCAAAAATAATTTCAGAAAAAAAATATTATTGCTATTTTAAAAGTCTTGAAATAAAAACCATTATTTTAAGTTACTTTTCGATGGCTTCTATGATTGACACAAATCTGTATTTTTCGGAGGAAAACACACTTCACCCATCTTTACTCAAGAGACTATAGATCATACAGCTGAACTCAGCTCAAAATAGTCAGCTTCTCTTTCAATTTTTTTTTCTTTTGTGTTTATAGTAACTTGCCCTGTTTTGTAAGCTCTTTTTAATTTTAACTAATTTCCTGCATTTATTATACTTCTAGGATAATTAAGTGCGTATGAGAACCAAATGTGCCTCATGAACCAGCTTTACCAAAGGGAAGAAAACAAAAACTGTAAGGCAATGTCAAAAATGCAGAAGGAGAAGGACTTTTATTAGGGGCATGATCTTCTATAAAGCAATCAAGAATTTAGATAGAGGGTTACACATAAGAACAGATCTGTCTATCCAAAGCTGAGAAGTAATTTATTTTTTTCTCATGTTTGACATTTAGAATCACATAATATCAGTCTGTGACCCCAAAATAATGTATTGGCATATCTTGGAAAAACTCGACACAGCACATCTGGATACTTCATTTTTTTGAGAACTATTCTTTCAAATAACTGCTGTACATTTAAATAGCAAGCTTCTGTTTCAAAAATAATTGCAGTGAGTAGAAGGAAAGCTAATAGCTGTACATGCAGATTCCTTGCAAAACAGCAGATGCAGAGGTTCTTGGGCTACCTGAATTATTTATGGTTAATTCAGCACATTTCTAGTAATGTCTGAGGCTTTATAGGTCTGTGAAACACGTCCAAGAAAAATGCACCCGTATTCATGCACCTGAATACTTTTAATTATAAACTCCATGGATTGTGTGAGCCAGTGGGTTAGGAATTTTGGCTGAATCATTCAGAAGGTAATTCGACATACTTTGTGCTGTGGTCTGCAAAAGCCTCACATTTATTTGCAGGCATATTCATTTTAATTCAAACATGATGTGATTCAATAGCACAGAGACACAAGAATCACAAAACCATCATGGATCAATGTTCCCTCTGGTCCGACTTTGACTCCAATTCTGTACCTGGATCCAGTAACACAAAATCCCACCAGAATCAATGAGACTGCACTGACATAGGATGCTCAGTAGCTGAGGTGTTTGTTGGGCATGGTCCTTCAATAATACTCAGAGAAAAGATTTCTCAATAGGAAAGTGGGAACCTCAGTAACTTTCATGGACCGTTAATAGGTAATGTTACTTACCTAATTATTTTTCTGCTTTAGAAATTATTTTACCTCCTTGTATATATGCATATAGATCACCACGGATTTTTTAGGTATGACTATTACATAAAATCTCAATTACGCATGTAACAATATTCAATATCTGCAATCAAATCAATGTATTTTGTATATAAAAACCAAACAGCCAAAACCTTGCAATAAATGCATTTTTAAACAAGCAACAGATATTGAAAATCTAAAAACTTCCAGATTTAAAATACAAGGATTTAAGTTTGGGGGTCTGGATGAAGCAATCAGGATGAAAAAATAAAGTTATCAGATCAACCTTCTGCTTTCTCAATGTTTAATTATAATTTCTCTCTCATAGAAACATTTCCTAGACAGAATGGAGTATGGTTTTGGTCAGCCCGTGTATGTCCTGTGTTTGTGTGTAATTTTTTCTTTAGTAACTAATACTTACATCTTATTAGGAAAGCTGTTGTGTTGTTCAGAAGGTCCTTTTATTACTACAGCTTGAAGGTCAAGAAAGCTGAGTCCCTAAGAGTAGAACTTCACTATGTTTGGTCTGTGCAAATACCAAATAAACAACTCCTTCTGAAAAGACTCAGAGTATGACAAGTATTTATGGTGATGCAATTCAGATACAGGATCAGACAGCAGCTGTCTGCTGCCTAAAGCCAAGGAGAGCCAGGACTCCTGATTCAGTCCACATTCAAGAACGAGTATGAGTGTAAGTTATCCAGATATTTTTTGCTCTCCAAAATGTCCCAAACATACAAATATGTATGTTATGTATATTAATTCTATATTAAACATAGAATACAAAATTCAGAGCAGCAGTCTAGAAAGATAGCTGGACATACATTTATTTTAACTATTTGTTAATTTCTTTGTTTTTTCTTTGGTTGGAGGGGCTTTTGTTTGTTTGTTTTGTGGTATTTTTATAGGTTGGTTTGTTTTTAATATTGACCCTTGGCCTTTCTGTATTTATGGTCTTTATTCTTAAAATTGAGTATCACTTCCCTACTTCACAGTGAAGCTGTCAAGATAAAGTCCATTAATGGTTTTGAAGTGCTCAGATAGCACAGTTTGTGCTGTCTGTAAAGCTATTTGACTTAGGTTTTTCTTTCTTATACGTACTTCCTTGGTTTACTCAGCAATTGGTTCAATGATGTGAGGATTAGAAACAATGAAATCTGAAACTGAAGGCTTCTAGCCTTAATTTGCTCATTAATTTCACTGCAAGAAGGAATCTGGTATTTCAGAGCGCTGTCTGCAAGGCTCACTGAAAAGAGATGGCAATGCCTTGGATGTTGGACCTACAAAATCCTCTGCTGGTTTACCTGAAACGGTCAAAATCAGCTTTCCTAGGCTGAACATAATCCAGTTTGCTCTCACCCACCATGCAACCTCCACAAGGCTCTGGTGAAACACTTTTCCCTAAATTACCAAAACGAAACAACATTCAAAGTATTTCTGGGACTGCTGCTCTTGCTGCTTCCTTGTTTTCTCCCTAGTTCAGCCATCCCTGCTGTCCTCCACGTGAGCTTTGTGGAACCAACACTAACCCAGCACAGTTTGTCAGCTGAGGTTCTGTTCATGGTGATGAATTCCAGCACACATCCTGCTGTTGGGTGTTGTTAGTCTTCGCTAGGGTGAGATGAATGTATCCGTCAGTAAAAAAAAAAACAACAACCAAACAGATGCACAATTACAGCCATGCTACTCTAAGAGATCTGCCAATTTGCAAAAGTAACAATCCAAAACCAATGTAATAACATAATCTCCCTTGGATCTGAACTGCTTTGTAGTACAAGCGTTTCTGACCTCCCTTAATAGGCAATTAGAAATTCTGAGTTGTTTCCAGTTATTGAAGAGTAACTATGAGGCTTTTAAAAACTCATGAATAAGCCTGTAAGAAGGAGAAAAAACCAAAAAATCTGAAGGGTTGTAATGGATTCAAACAAAAGGCAACATGTACACAAAACCTTTCTCTCAGGAGACATTCTCTTGAAAGAGTCTGGAAACATATATTTACCAAAATGCACAAAAAACTGCTTTCATATATTCAAATCACAGTAGTCCAGTGCATTTCACAGTTGGTATTATGATATTAGTATAGATAAATTGGCATTTAGGTGCCTAAAATAAGTCTATATTGCCTAAAGGGGGTTCCCTATGAGCTATGTGCTTTTAGAGACAGACTCTGATCATCGAAGGAGAACAGTTATTTTTGTTTTTAGAGGTCACCAGCAGTAAGAATTAAGCAGGAAGTGCTTAACACCTTTTACAAGAGGTCTTCTAGGAGAGGAACAAAAAGTAATGGAGATGATCACTGGTTAACACAGAAGCATGGGAAAACAAAACAGGCATGCAAGAAACTGTAAATAATTTCAGATATATTCAGTTTTATTTAATGAAGAGGTAGAAAGGGACCATTTTAGTGACTGGCCTCTGTGATCTTTTGAGACAGCCCAAGGATGTTTTCCAGAACGGGAACATTTAAGATTCTTTAAATACTTTATAAAAAAGCCAAGCAGCACTAATCAAAATTTTCTCTGTGGAAATGTCAATTTTGCAGGGGATATTATGATACAATAAAATATTGTATTATATAATTATATTATTTATTATTTATATTGTATCACAGAACATCATATGATATGATATTATATTATTTTATATGACATTATTTTAAAGCACATGTTACTTGATCTACAATTACCAGTCCAAAAAGGTGCAGGTCTCTGTCAGTTCTTTTGTTTCACTCAACTGCTTTGTGAATATTTTGGTTACTCTTGACCTTCTTAATCAGCACTGGATGTCTTTTTTTTTTCAGGCAACTGAATTGATCCTCAAAATTTTATATGAAAAACAGGCTGTTTTTTGTTTCAGTATTCTGGTATGTGAATGGTCCAGTTCTGCTAACAAAGTAAATCAAGATTTGTGTTTAAGAAGCTTGGCTGGTCAGTACAGTACAGACTTCTCAGCTCTTCAGGTAATCTACCTTTTTTTGGCTGTAAGTTTTTTTGAAAACCAGAACATAAGTGTTATACATGAAAAATGTGAAGACTTAATAAAAACATTAAACAAGAATTAAAATAAACTGTGTGAAAATTCAGATTTTTCAGATTATTTTTATTTACTATTTTATTTCATTTTATTATATCATTTTATCATTTATTTGACTTTAACTTCTTTTTCCACTGGGAAAATCAATACATTTGTTTTTTTTCCTATACAGAATATCCAAGAAAAAATATTTAATTTTATGGAGTTAACCAGAGAAAAATATTTTTTTTCTACATATTTGCTCTTAGAGAAGTGACATACATGTCAGAGTTGCCTCCCATAATCTGAGCAGTTGAAGACACTGTTTACTTGGGGTGTGTGTGATTTCCACTCCGTTTTAGATACACAGAGTTTCTCGGGTTTGTGAAGTGAACAACCTACAGATCCTTCTGCAATTATCCTTATTGTCCAACACTGCAGTGCTTTGCCCAAGAACTCCTTATGTTTCTTCTTCATTGCATATTTGTGGCTGGACAACGCCTTGAATCTATGCAGTTTCATGCAGAAAGTATATTTTCTGTTCACTATGAGGAGAGAACATCAAGGTAAAAAAATTAGAACTAAAAGTAATGGACTGGAAGGAAAACATACACATCTACACTTGTTTATGAATGTCTATAGTAGTGACTTTAAACATGTCATTAGCTCATAGAGACTACAGAAACGTGCAGCTGAAAAGGGATATATTGGATACAAATTCCTTACAATCCTGTGTACATATAATTTCATTGCCTTTTGTGTAATACTGAAAATTTTCTGGGCCTGTTTAGAATTAAGTCATAAAGCTGTTATAGTTGTTCAACATTTTTCTAAACAATTCCTCCCCACTGCTCCTGGATTTTGTAAAACAAATCAAAACAAAGGCTTTTTCCAGCTGGCATTTTACTTGGAAATTAAAGGAAATATATTTCTCAAGCATTCAATCTTTTCAACACACAATATATCTTCTTGCTGCACTGCATTCAAAACTAGAAAGAACTAGAGACACACTGAGACAGAACAGCTTGGGCAAAGGCTTGCATAAGTCTTGGTCTAGAAAAATGAGATGACCTTATTCTCAAAAATGAGATATTGAATTTGACTTGATTAACTTTTATTTAATATTATAAAATCTTATGAGTCCTATTGATTTTCAAGTCTATAACTCTATCCTTTTAATTCCTCCTATTATGAGCATTGGGTACTTATTGATAATGTTAAGAGGTTTCATAACTGTAGAAACCGATTCTTATGATTAATTTGATATATCTGATGGCAATCATAACATTTGATAACTTCAGTATCTCAATGATTGAATGACTACTACATTGATTTACCTGTGCCATGATAAACAACCTGACAAATGCAATATATCAAATGGGTTTTGACTTCCTTGTGTAATATTCAGCTATTAAAAAAGAAAATGCTTCTCAGTCTGTTTGGGGCAAGGGGCCTTTTTGAATTCTCACTTTTGACAGGGATAAGTCAAAGCACAAAATCTATAGTTCAAACACTCTTAGGAAATGTTGGGAACTGATGAGGTGCATCCCAAGGTCCTGAGAGAACTAGGAGTTGTAATCGTCAAGTCACTCTATCATATTTCAAAAATGTGGCAGTCTGGTGAAGACCCATTGACTGAAAAAATGATGCCCATTTCCAGAAACAGTCGAAAGGAGGAGTCTGGGAACTACTAACCCAGCAGCCTTAACTCCATGGGTGGTAAGATCACAGAACAGATCCTCCTGGAAGAAATGTTGAAACATATGGAAGACAGGAAAGTGATTAGAAACAGCCAATATCACATTACCAAGGGCATCACATGCTGACTAATCTGGTGGCCTGCTATGTGACTGACTGCATCAGTGGACAAGGGAAGAGTTACGGGTGTCATCTGCCCAGAATTCTGTAAAGTCTTTGATGTGGTCCCCATAACATTCTTGCTTCTAAGTTGGAGAGATATGGGTTTGATGGATAGACGGCTAAATGGACAAGGAACTGACTGCATGGCTGCATCCAAATGTGTCAGTCAGAAGCTCAGTGTCCAAATCAAGATCAGTGACAAGCGGTGTCCCTCCAGGGTCCATATTGAGACAAAAAATATTTAATATCTTCATCAATGACATAGACAGTGGGATTGAGTGCACCTTCAGCTCTTGTGCAGATTACACCAAGCTGAGTGGTGCTGTTGATTTGTTTGAGGGAAGGAATTCCATCCAAAGGGACCTTGACAGGCATGAGGTAAACCTCATGAAGTTTAAAAAAGCCAGTTGCCTGGTGCTGCTCCTGGGTCGAGGCAATCCCCAGCGTCAGTGTAGGCTGGGTGATGAATGGATTGAGAGCAACCCTACAAAGAGGGATTTGGGGATATTGGCAGATAAAATATTGGACATGGACTGTCAATGCTTGTTTCCAGCTCAGAAAGACTATCATATCCTGGGCTTCACCCAAAGAAATGTGACCAGCAGGTCAAGGGAAGTTATTCACTTCTTCTACTCCGCTCTCATGAAACCCCCACTTGGAATATTTAATGCAGCTCAAGAAAAAATGTGGATCTGCTGGAGTGGGTCTAGCGGTGGACCACAAAAACAGGGAGGGCTGGAACACCTCCCTTGTGAAGGCAGGTTTAGAGATTTGAGGTTGTTCAGCCTTTCAATATATAGAAAGCTAAATAATTCATTTTGCATTTAATTAACAGGATTACAGGTAAGATGCTTCTCTAGATTCAAATTGCCAACAAAGCTGTGATACCTACTGGAGTTATGCCTTTGTCATTTTTGTGAGAGCAGGGGGGGGAAGATCAATAGAAAGCAAATTTTATTACTTTTTCCTTGTCAGAAAAAAATGTCCTTCTGTTGGTCCTACATTTTACATATGAAATGCAGAAAGTAATTATCAAGGGTGAGTTCTTATTTGATATCATTACTCCCGGGCACTTTCAAGTGCCAAGGAGCAGAATACCATCATAAATTTGGTAAAACAAAAGTGATAGACTTATATTACTTCTGTGAATGAGGAGGGAATAACGAGATAGCTCAAAATATAACAAAAGCATGCCCAAATTACCTAGGTCCTAATGGAGGACATTCCATGGTGCCCAGAACTAGTGAAGCACAATCAGAAAAGCCATGTGATCCAATTTTAGGGATAACCCTGAACTCCTATAATGGAATTTTGAATGTTTGCTGTTAGAGAGAAAAAAACCCCCACTTATATTGTGACAACAGCTAGTACGCAAACTTTATATGGTGTTTGAATAGTCTTTAGTTTTTCCAGTGACTGAAATTTACTTTTGGATATCATTCAAGTCTTGATTTTCATGTGGGTGGTTTTTTTGTTTGGTTTGTTTGTCTGTTTTTGTTGTTGTTTTCTTGGGGTTTTTTTTTGTGGCTGGTTTTTTTTCCCCCAACTCCAGTCTTTCAGAAAAATTGAGGCAAATGCACTATCCCCTCACCCCTTTTTATTTTCTGATGCTTTCAAATCAGGAATTTAAACAATGAAGGCAAATTGTTATGACATACGCATTGGAAAAGCTTGGTTTATTTCCCAGTTCATTGGCTTGCTCACTGGAGACTAACAGCTCTTTACTTCTACCCACTTATAAAATTATTCCCCTGGGTCTATGATCTAATGCTATAAGTTATTCATGGAGGTGCAGAGGAGCTGATTTTTCCAATGTATGACTGATTTTTAAATCAAATTTTATGAAATGCCCTTCCCTCTCTGGGATAAAATTAAGATTCTTAACATATCATACAGAAGAGTAAAGGGGGATTTTTCTCTCCAGAAGAATTTCAGAGCCTTATTTTTAATATTTATCACTCCTATATCTCTGAGTCAGGAAAGGGTTTGAGTGTATGTCTCCACTTTATATCAATGGCTTTAAATATTGGCTATCGATTAAAGAAAGACAAACATACATACAGTCATTCTCCCACAAATGCACACATCACTTGATTACATCCTTGAGATATTTTACAGAAAAGTTTTAGTTCTAAAGAACTGCTACTTTGTGTTTATTTCTGCTTGTGGTTAAAGTGCTGTGAAAATCCCTTTTTCTCTCTGTGTCACTCTAACATGCTCAAGAATTTTTCTTTCTGATTAAGTACCAACCATACTTATGTCTCTTTGTTGATCCGATTAAGACTCTAAACCCATGCTCAACCTGAATTCTACTATTTGTTTCAAACAGGAAGCAGGTTGGATTTCAAAAGCGTCTTCATTTTTTTCCCCCATAATATATAGATAGCAATAACTTTAGAAAAACAAACAAAAAGACGTATTACCATCCCTATAAACTTTGCTTAATGAATTTGGATTTTATCTGTGGATTAAAACCCTGTTGGCTATCCCTTCTTGGATTTGTTAGAAATACCCCCTCATTACTCTTCTTGCATAATGTATGCGGATAAGCATAGGTTTGAAAAAATCAGGTTTTTAAAATACTTTTACAAGATCTTTTCGTATTTTTTAGTAAGCAGTCTTTCCCAAAGGCTTCAGAATTCAGGTTTGTTTCAAATGAATGCTAAAGAGGCTCCCTGACTGCAGTATCAATGAGTTTGGGGTTTTTATTAGGCAAACATGTTTGCCCATCCATGTTAAAAGATTTATTTTATTGAGATAAAAACATACCTTATCTGAGCTAGTTACTATTATGCTATTTTAATCATGAGATGAGGAGGATGAAAAAAATGAACAATACAATATCAGTCTTCTGTCAAACATGTCAAAGGGAATGCCAAAGTTGCCTTGAAATACATTAGAGCTGTGAATGGAAAGAGGAAACCTAATAAGCTTTGGGAAGATTTTGAAGATTTCTGTAATTAAAATAAAATATAGAACTTTTTGGAAACACTGATGGAAAAATATTGCAAACAGCAAGGAAGATGAATCTCTGGTTTCTGCACAGTTTTCTTCTTATGAAAAAATATCCCTGAGATTTTTTTTTTTTTAATTTGAGGTTTGCCATGTAAATATTTCCATGCCAAACTGAAAATGTAACATGCAAAAGCAGAAAGTGCTATGAATGTGCAGGGCTGCTCAGGCACGGTTGAATTAGAAAGTACTGCAGATGTACAATGGAGCTTTGATGGTGTAGTGGTTGCTCGTGGCAGATCACCTGGATAAATCTCCTGTAGCTTTAGCACAGGAGCACTGTGGTTGTTCCAGATTCCACCAAGTAAAATTCTGTGTACATACCGCCTTGCTCACATCATCTTTCTTTATCTCCTTCCTCTTTTGTTTCTCCTTCATTTTTACCTTCAATGAATCTGAACTCTTCAGAATGTGTATTAAGAAAAAAAAT
The DNA here is from genome assembly GCA_013397565.1 of Ptilonorhynchus violaceus. Classification (NCBI taxonomy): domain Eukaryota; kingdom Metazoa; phylum Chordata; class Aves; order Passeriformes; family Ptilonorhynchidae; genus Ptilonorhynchus; species Ptilonorhynchus violaceus. The sequence continues at coordinate 518,338 of VZRJ01002570.1, read as the reverse complement.
CATTAAATATTTCATTGGGACAGGAAAATGAAACACATTGGAGACTTTAGTTTTGTTTACAAAGGAGAAGCATGTTTTTAAGTGAGTGACTTGTGAAATATATCCCCACTAAACTGGAACAGTGCAAATGTCACATTTCTTTTATTTATGAGACTTCAACAATATCAAGTGTCAGAGAAGGCTGATGCAATTTTGACATTCTTATTTTCAGTCTGTTTTTTGTGCTTTGCTTAGAAATCTGGTGACATTGTCTACAGTGTTGAACTGTGAAAAAAACAAACTATAAACTAAATACAGACATGTCTCATGGCTTCAGCTCCTACTTGGGCTCGTCAGAAACTTTTTAGGGATCTGATGAAGAACCCTTAAAATATTCATGTATGGAAGCAAAACTTAAAGTGAGGATGTGTACATTAATGTTTTGTAAAGACAAATTAGTGCTACAAAATACATTGCATTTAGGGATATTAGCTAGGATTTACAGCCTAGCTCAGATACTTGCCTGGCTGGCCAGTTGATCTGAAAGTTAAAAAAGAAGCCATGGAGTGACATCAGTGGTTTCCCAGCTAAGGAGTTTAGTAGGTTATGCTGCACTTAAACAATTAATATTAAATAGCAGAAATCCACCAGGAAAATCCCCCCAAAAACCACAACACTGGAGAAAGTAGATGACCCTTAACTTCAGCCAGGCAGAGGGGATGACTTTAATTAACTTCAGCAGAGATTTCATAAACTCTGAATTTGCCCCATGGTGTAAAATGTAACAGGAACCTCTGGATTAAATTTTGGTGCCTCGGTGTTGGTTTCTATTAGTGGAGAGCCTGATCCTGGGTCTCAGAAAGGCTATGGATACCTCTTTTGTGAGGTCCTCGTAGCTGCTGATCACAGCATGACTTCCACAGAGGGACAGGCTGACATTTCCCCCTTTGCTGCAGGGAGTGGTGCCCTAACCTGCAGCATAACACTCTGCAACCATCAGGATAACAGCTCAGCACTGGTATAGACAGAGTTAACAGTTTTGTGTGACATGTGAACACAAACTTCACTCTTTGGTCAGATTATAAATCCTTGTAGCCCAGTATGATTTGTCTGAAAACGGCCAGCTGCAGGTTCTAAGAGAAAAACAGCAGAACGATTTTGCAAAGAGATGCTTGAACAGGAGAGGATTTTATTTCTGTATGGTCATGACTGGCCTGGAGAAGATAAATAGGAAATGATGGTTCATTGTGTGTGCTCTTGCAAACAGAGCATCTGTTAAAGTTGATGCTGCAGAAGCCAAAATCTTTCATGTGACCAAAAAATCAGTAAAAAAATTAAGGAAGGGAAGAAAAGCTCATCAAAACTCTTAAAAAACAAACCCTCCATCTCTGGCTCAGGAAATCTCAGAGTCAAAATATTCCCTCTTCTCCCACAGTAAATTAAATTCATCAAACATGTTTGTTACTGGCCCTTGTCAAATGCCTTTGGAAAACGCAGTGCTCAGACAGTATTACCAAAAGACATTTGATAATGGCCCTCGTGAGGAGTTTTTCAAGATTCTTTAGTAAACAAGAAAAGCCAGTATCAAACTGAGCACTGCTTGGAAAAGGTATTGTTGCAGGGTGTGTTTTTGTGTTGTTTTTCTTTCCAAGGACAAGCTGCAAATCTGTAAGAAGCTGTCAGGTCTAGCTACAATCCAAAACCCTCCCATGCTTTTCTAAGGAGCAGTGTTAGCAGATTTCACTGTCAGCCACTTAATTTGAGCCCACAAGCTTAACCAGCTTCTTGTCTTCTTCCAGACTTCACAAAGTCAGTCTGGCTGCCACCAGCCGGGGGGCATTCAGGGGCTCTCAGGCTTACAATTCAAGTGGAGATTGAAATGATTAAGGCATGGGGAGATGGCTGGAGTAGCACCTGAGGCTGATGAGTCTGTCTGCCAGAGCTGAGACTTAGAAAATGCTAGTGAAGAGTGATTGTTTTCATATTTTAGAGGTCATCTGATGTAGGGGCTTGTGACAAGGGTGGCGTAATCACAACAATATCATGTATAAGATATCACTGAGTCCCTGCACTATTACAAATACCTCCCAGGTAAAAATAAGTATTTTCATTGTGGGAAAACTTCCATAAATTTCTAATTAAGAAATGTATCTTTCTTCTCCTCTCAATACTTGTTTCTCTAATTTACATTATAAATAGATGGAAACACTCACACCTTCATATAGATCTTTATGAAATTCTCTAGTCCTGCTGAAAATCCAGAAATTCTCTCATAAATCACTCTAAACTCACTTAGCAAATTTTTTTCTTTCTGAATGCATTTGGATGTTATTCCATTACCTCTGAACAGTCACCCAGAAGCTGTTAGTCCAATAACATCCATTTCATGCTTAGCCACTGTTCAGATTAAAGTATTGAAACACCCTTGAGGAGTTCCTTTTATCAAAGAATTTGAGCACGAAGGCAAGAGAGTCTATCTTATTTTTTATAGAAGATTTCATCAGTTTCTTTCAACTCTGCACAAAGATTTGTGAAAGGACCCTGGATCAAGCCCTCAGTCAATGTAGTTGTCTTCGATTTCTTTTGAGCCATGACTCTTCTAGAGGCAATCTGGTGGAGTTAGGCAGGATTACTGGTAAACTTTGTATTTCTTTTTTATGCTGCTGCCCTCTCCAGTTTTCATCATCTGTGTTTGACTCAGGGCTCCTTCTCCTTTTTCTGTGGGCTTATTCCTGGGTTTGGAAGGCTTCATGGCTTCCCCAAATCCCATCTCACTTTTCATGGGGAAAGGCCAGGAATAATCCCTGTCACCCCCTCATGTAACAGCCCTGCTGCCTCTGTCTTGGTTCAATGCCCCTGGAGACAGCTGATGCTTTTTTTTTGACAGTAATGGAACAAATTTACACCTGCTGAGGATCTGCTGGGTTTTTATAGCTAAATAAATATCTCACCAGTGCAACCTGACACCTCGGACCAGCTGATCCTTCAATTTGCGAAAAATATTAATCATCTTCTGAGTTTTAGTTTGGAGTGAATCAACAAAATTTAGTTCCAGTTTTGGGCACAGTTCCTTGCATGAACCTCCCAAGTTCCAGAACCAGTGAGGTGATAGCAGGTTCGTGTGCCCTGGGCCTGCACAACCCTCTGACGCTCTGAAGAAACTCTCAAGCTCTATTTTCTTCCCCACACTGTGGATATTTCTGTCAAAAGAACAGACAGTCTGGGAAAGGGCTTGCTTTCTGGCTCTGAAGGCAAGTGACATAGGTGTTCACACTCATACAGTTATTTCTCTCCCCCTTCAAAACAGTGTAGCCTCATCCACACAGCCTATTGCGACAAATCCCAGAACATACCTGAGCTTTGCCTGGAGCAAAACCCATTCCAGGAACTGTGGTAGCAATTAATCTGTAGTGACAATCTCAGGACAGCGCTCAGAATTCTGCTCTGTCTCTGATTTATCAGTTAAGACATAGCTGGAGAGTCTGCAGAGAATTTGAAGGAAAACTTGGTAGTATGTGCATTTAAACCCTTTACAGGCCAAAATCACTTTTGCCAAATTCTATATAAATCTCTATATCCTTGCCTGGAACTATGTCTGCCCCAGACATCAGTGCTTAGCAATGCTCTGGGTGTGTTTTCCAACATGAGCAGGTGCAGCAGTTGCTACTTTTGCTAACAGACGTGTTTATTACACGGATAACCAGAGCATGAAGCCACCTTGGGATGCCCAGGAGCAAGAGTTGTACTCTGCAAGCATGGCACCTATTTCTATAAAATACCAACTCAGTGTTGATTCCAGTTATTTTGGGAGAAGAGGGAATATGGAAGGAGAGTGAAGACCATGGAGGTGATACGTCTGAGGGAACAAGGACTGTGTGTTCTGTGACAACACAGCACAGAGACTGAGATCACTTTTGTAGAGCGCTCCACTTGCTGTTTGATGCACTTGTGCCAGAATGCAGCTCATGTATTGCAAGACTTTGTGGCATATTTATCCTTCCCACTTCAATAAATGACTAGCATGAGTTTTAAGGGTGTAAGAATGGCCAAAGATACAGGCAGATAGCTCAGACAATTTTAAATTGTCCTTCTTCACCAACTCCTCCAGAAAGCCCTTTATGTCCTTTAAACCTTAATCCTCTCTCATAGGATGTCAGTGATTTTTGCTGCAAACAGTGCAGCAGATAAAAGTGTTGCCTTCATCCTGAAACGGCAAGGTTGGACTCTCCATTTCTGTCCACAGAGCAGTTGAATTTTAGCCCACCAAGCATCCCTTTCAACTTGGTTTCTCAATGGGAGTCAAGGAGTAATTCCCAGAGATTTGTAAACTCTATAATAGATATTGCAGCTTTTAAATACCTCAGATAAGAATGTACATTGAATTAAAGAAGGTCATGGTATTGACATATTTTAAAATACTTTGGATTTTTATTATTGTTGATGTTGTTTCCCCATCAGGAATATAACAAAATCTTCCAAGTTTCTCATGAAAGGGGGTGGGAAAATAGTAGAATAAGCACCTGTATTATAATCATAGTTAGCATTTCAAGCAGTCACCCAAAGTGTGTGTTGATCCTGGGTTCAACAAGACACTTGCACCCCATGTGAATTGTTCCACTGCCAAATTGATGAGAGTACTGCAAGGATGTTCTTTTTTTCCATGTTTATCACTAGAAATTCCAACTGGGTCAAAAAGATTTGTTCTTGATGATGAAATTCTTAAGAGGAGGAAATTCTGATTTCAGTGATCCAGGGTGTCATAAAATAGATTTTGCTGGGCAGTTTGAACCAAAATACACTCAGCACTCAAGCCGAGGTGGAGCAGACAAAGTATAAGAAAAGTGACTGTCCTGATCTCATAGACCTTCGCTGGTGTCTTACCAGCTGTTGGTTTTAATCACGTGTTCTTTTTTTAATACATCTATTCTTTTAAGCTCTTTGGAAGTTCTGTTTTCGATATGATTAGGCTGAGCCTGAGACAGATGGTGAGTTCTGAAAAAACAGTCTGTATTGAGAAACCAGCTCTGTGTGGAAGTTGGAGAAGTAACTTCTGCTGCTGTTATTTTTTAACAATTAAAATAACATACCTGAGAGACTTAGTGACGTAGTGGTACTTAGCAGCGTAAAGAAGGCAAGATGGGCTGGCAAGGCATGAAGTGACAGAAAGATTGCTTGCTGGGTTGTTTGTAAGAATTTTGCAATTTCATGTAACAACAAAAAAGCAGCAAGTTAGAGAAACAGATCTGTTTGTCTCCTTGATGGTACTGGAATGGTTTGATCACAAATGCTTGTAGTAAAAGGGTTAGTCTGGCAAAAAAAGCAAGGGGACAAATGTTGAAATGGATGAAAATTACATTTTCTAAATAAACAATTTTGATCTTTTTGGAGTTAAAGTTGTTTTGATTTAAAATCGCTATTGATCTACAGACAAAGAAATGTAATCACTAAAAAGAATAAAAATCAAATCAAACATCATGAAACAGTCCAAATGCATTCTTTCAGCCCCTGAAAGTTTTACAGATTTCAGTGCACATGTTTCAAGATTTTCACATTAACATCAGTTTTGAAATGGATCTTTATGAGAATCCCAGATATCTCCAAGTGATGCAAAATGAAGCAAACTAAAAATATTTCTTACAGGTTGCCATAGTGTTTCTTTTAATTATATTTGGGTTATATTTCGGTTCCATGCAAACTCTTGATACATATCATATACAAAGGTCTGGTTCTCAACTTGTGTCTGGCAGTTTTATTTCATTGGCTTCAGTTAAGCAAATGCTTGTTTGCATCAGTTGTATTTCTGGCCTAGGAATTGCTATGTAAATAAATACACCATTGAAGAATTCACTTTTGACTGTATTAAACAGTTGGCAACAAAATAGAAGAACTTGATAAATTAATCACTGTTCTCAGTATCGCAGTCCATGAAATGTACAGGAAAATTTATTGTAAAAAAGTATGTCAGAGTAGGTCCAATAGTGAATTAGAGTAAAATATTAATTCGTGCCTTGATTGTTACATGGATAATAGAAAGAAACCAAAGAATCTGTGTGGACACAGCTGTAGTAAGAGGAGGTTGCTGCTGTAGCATTCCCAGGGTAACCATGGGAATATGTAACTGTTAGGCCAAATTCCTCTACCCTTTTCCACCAATTTAGATAAACTAAATTCATTAAGTGGCTTGTTCCAGATTTCAATTGGTAAGCTGTGCAGCATTTGGCTTCTTGTGTAAGAAATATACTCCCATCTGTAATTGTTACCATCTGTTTGGTATTCAGGATGTAAAAATGTAATGGAGATGAAGTCATATTTCATATTTTTTCCTCCATTTGGAGGTAAGAATGAAGCTATAACAGCCTGTAAATGCATCTGCTGGTGATAAGACAGTACAGCTGGAAATGGGATGCTAGATTCTGCACGGTTCAGAAAGCCTGTGTGTTGAAGCTGTTCTACTGCGGTGTGTGCTGGTATTCTGGGATCCCATGAGATGATTGATGTATCATATAAATAGGGTGACAGAAAACTATTTTTGCCAGTGTGATGGGAATAGGAAGTGCAAAATGTCAGAAATGCCCTGAAAATAACCATTCAAATTTATGCAAATTGCTTAATTAATTGACCTCATTTGCGCTTGCAGATTTTCTTTGCATTTCCTTTGTGAATTAGTTATTTTTCATTGTACACTGACACAATATTCCAAGGCTAATTAAATCCTTTAAAGCTATAGGTTAATATCTGATTCTTCTGTAAACACATTTATAAACATTAATCAGATCTAAATTACCCATTTTATAAATAATGTTTTATTCAGTTGCAGCTAATGGATGTACTGTCTGCATTTATTCTGCTTTGGTCTCGAGGAGTTCACGTTAGTCTGTAAAAGTTATTATTTCAGTGGCAGCATGCTGTTTACTTGTGCATGTATTTCCAAGAGTCTCTGCTGCTTTATGATCTCATGGGGATTAATGGATAAGAGTCTGTTTGGAGTACAAAGACTGAACTCAGAGACTCTCTGAGCCTTGAATCCTGTGGATGGGTGTGGTGGATGCAAAGATGGTCTAGGGAGGAAGACTGCAAGGAGCAAGGCAGGCTGATCCTCTGGTGGAGAGGGGAGGCAAGGTGAGCATGTTACCATATGGGTAATATACCTCCTGAAATATCAATGAATCACCTGCTGAGATCTTAGCCTCTGTGAAATGTAAACCAGTCCAGCTTTCCGTGAAACAGAATGGAACAGTCCTTGATGCATGAAGTTTCATATCCTCTCCAAATTTTCTTTTTAGCATTTGCATTCTAAACCTGGACAATGTAAATTTTTTTTTTTTTTTTGCATAAATATCCCATCCCCCTTGGAATTTTATTTGTTTCTTGGTAAACACTTGCAAATACATGGGAAATAGGGAAATGCATCTTTTTCTACTAGACAAGATCTATTTTCTGTTTCTTATTTGAATGAATGGTGAATAAATGCTGCTTCACAAGGGAAACTGTGGATATTACTTGATGGTACATATGGTGTCATCTTCAATCCTACAGTGATTCATTTTCTTGCTAGACCAGATGTAAGCAAATTTTGACTGTTTGAGTTGGTGCCACGCTTTTACAGGAAAAAGGGTTGACAGAGTCTGTGGTCTAGGTCTTGCCCTGGTGTGCTACACCAGGTGAGGGTGTAGGTACAAACCCTGAATAGGAGTCTTTCCTATTATGAAGGATCTAGAGCATGCATTCATTAAATGGCCAACAGCATGGAGAAAGAGGTGAGACTCAAAAACCTTTAGAGGCCTTGCCCACCATTGTACCTGAAATCTTCAGCAGAGCTAAGGTCAGTGCTCAGGTGTTATTGTTCCCAGTGTGATGCTGTGTTTGCTCATGCCACGACAGCATATTGCCATGTATTTTATGACATGGACATAGGTTAATTATTTGCTATCAGCCTATATAGCTGCTGAGTATACCTTTCTGCTAGAATTTTTTCTCCACAGGTGCTTGCAGCATCGCTTGCCACAAAAAACTTCTACATGTTGCTCACCTCATTTTGTCAAGACACTGCTGGGGATGCTGGTGAGACTCAGCCTGCTGCTGATTCCTGTGCTGTTTCAGATGCGTCCCACAAACTTTCTGCTCCACTGTCATTATATTCTGTGCCCCCATAGCCTGTTTGTGCTCTGTCATTTTTTAAATTCAAAATTACTTTAACAGCTGTGCTGCCATAGCCAGTGTTATCCAGGTATGTTTTCTATTCTGTTCTTGTTGGTTTTTTAATTTCATTCACTGATTCTTGAGAAAAACAATCAGGTTCGACTGCTATGAATTGTTTTTAACAAGCTCACAGAGCTTGTTACTCATAGAACTGATATCTTGTACATGGTTAAGGGTTTGGTTTTATTTCTCTGTTGTGTTTTTTTTTTTTTTTCTTGAAACTCATTGTGTTGTGTAGAAGGGCTGGAAATCAAACTTACAAAGCAGTAATTAACAGGGTCAAATGCTGGAAGATTGATACCATGTCTAAGTCTCTGGAACACCTCCATAACCTTTTCAAATAACTGTCAGTAGTTCCGTGTGTTTATTAGCTAATTACAAAAAATCTCTGAATTTATATCAACTGAGCAGCTGACAGATTTTATTCCAAATTTGCAAATTTTCCTTAAATTTGGGTGGGTTTTTTTGCCTTTATTCTGGAGTACTGTGTCCAGTTCTGGGTTCCTGTGTTCCAAAGGGACGTGGATCTCCCAGAACAGGTTCAGTGGAAAGCTATAAAAATGATTAAGGGGCTGGAGCATTTCTCTTATGAGGACATCTCCCTTACTGAGGGAGATGAGCCTGGTTAGAGATGCCTGATGGGGAACAATATAGACAAGTATCTGAAGGGAAGGTGTAGCAATAAGAGATTCAAAGCAACGTGGAGACCCCAGGGAAGCGCAAAGGAAGGAATGTTTATTGCAAAAATCCAGCCTTTTTAAGCCGTTAGTCTGTTATTAGTTTACATACTTTTAAGGCACAGCAAAGTAAGTTCAACCAACCACCATACACCACGATGTGAACACAGGATGGTTATACAACTTGTTTTCTTGGCTCTGATTCAGCCGAGTCTCTTTCCCACAGTCCTTTTTCTACTTAGGCTAAGTAATAGGCCCGAGCCATGATTTTACAAAGCCTTCCTTTACAAAGCTTTACTTATAGGTGACAGAAGGGTGTCAGGATGATGGACCAGGCTGTGCTTCATGGTGCTGAGGCAATGGACAGAAACTGATGCACAGGAAGCTCCACTGAACAAGAGGAAGAACTTCTTTATGTTGTGGGTGACTGAGCACTGTAACAGATTGCCCAGAGAGGGTGTGGAGTCTCCCTCACTGGAGATATTCCAGAACCCTCTGGACACAATCCTGTGCCATGTGCTGTGGGATGACCTTGCTTGAGCAGGAAGCTTGGACCCAGATTACCCCACCCATGTTCCAACCTTACCCATTCTGTGATTCTGTTATTCCAAGACTATGGTCTATTTTATTGTCAAAGACCAACATAAGCCTTCAATAATGGATATGTCTTTCCCCTCTTCTCCCTCCCCCTTCCTCTCCATATATTTACATATGGATATATATACATACATATTAAAGACACACGTGTATATCTAGTACATTTGGGGAAAGAAGGGCTGAAATTGTATCACACCCTCTAGGCCATCTGAAGCTTATTTACAGTCTTGCTTCTTAGACAGCTGTGTACAGATAGCTAAGTAAAGCACTTATGAAAATCAAAGGAGACATGTCAGGCAAAGGGGCCGTTCTGTTAACACTTGGAGTTTTCTCCTCCATTTCATAGCTAACTGCACTTGTCTCAGGGGATAGTCTTGAATTTGTGGGCTTAAACTTATCTGCTGTGAAAAGGCAAGCAAAAGAAAGAAGTTACATGTAACAGTCCTCTGAAAAATACAGACCTAATTAAATACAAGCACAGAAATTCCAGCTGAGGCTGTGTGAACCAGAGGATTTCTGTGCCAAAGGGTTTGAAGGACAGTTTTTTATTACTTTTGGTTTATATTCTGTAGTTTTGTACTCAAGAGTCTTGGATATCAGCTCCATTCTGAAGGGGCTCAAAAATATACCTCATCTGAAACTACTCAATTTCCATTTGCTAAGTCTTTGTAAGCAGGAAATCAACCAGCTGGTGCGACTTCCAGGTGACCTTGAAAAACCCTGTATTCCTGCATAAATGTAAACCAAAATCTGGCATAGGAATGTGCTCAGAATATGAACTCAGGTTGACTGAAAACCAGCCAGAAGTCGGCCCAAGATTGCTGAAAGCTTTGCAAATTATTTCTGGTTTGTTAGGGAAATGTTGCCCAGCTGTAGTCATTACAGATGCATTGCAACAATTATTATACAAGTGAAAGAGTGTCCTGGGGGTGTGGAAAGAAAGAAGGTACCTTTTCATCTTGTACACGACAGCAGAACAGGAATCCAAGTTTCACTTAGCAGAGTTCTAATTAGAGGGACTTGCTGTTTTCTCAGACAGTAGCCCAGAGAAACCCTTCTTGCTGGTTCAACAGCTGCTTCCCTCAGACATTTCCTCCAGATGGGTTCCATTTGTATCCAGTGTGACAACATCACTCATGTGGCAAATATTTCTTAGACAGTAAGGAGCCCTATGAGAAGATGGTTGTTTTTAAAGGAAATAATAATACTTCATTTGAGAATTGTAGCCTGAATCACTGCATTTTCCTTTTTGCACCCTCCATTGCATGATGTTGTTTTTAAAATTTTCATCATATATCATTGCAAAACAGAATGAGGACATTTTTTGTTTGCGCCTCTGGTTCAAAAGCTGAAGTCTCTTTTTCTTCATTGGATATGAAAGAAATCCCCATGTAATTTATGAAGTCATCCTTTTCTATCGTATTTTCCATGGTCGGTTAAAGTGGAATCATAACAATGCTGGTTGTAAGGAACCTCTGGAGCCGTCTGGTCTGGTTGTCTGCTTGGAGCAGGACCGCTGTCAACATCAGCTGGATCAGGCCAGCCGGGCTTGACACATCGAGGTGTGAAAATCCCCATGGATGGAGGGTCTACAGCTGTGCTATCACCTGTTCTTCTGTTGAACTACCCTGCTAGTGATGTGATTCATTTTATGGTCCAGTTTGGATATCCCATGCCAGGCTGTTGCCTCTTGTTGCATTCATGCTAATGTGGAGGAGGGTTTGGTTCCATCACCTCTGTAGTTTTCCTTCAAGTATCTGAAAGCAGAGCTCAGATTGTCCCTCAACCACCTTTTTATGAGAGTAAGTAGTGTGAGCTTCCTGAAGTTCACCCTGTATGCAGTGTGCCCTATATTTCCAATTATCCTGATAATCCTATGTGCAGCCTCTCCATCTTTCTAACATAATAATCCTGATGTATCCAGTTCCTATTAGCAATCTTATTCCATGTTTTTGGTGAAACCCTCCTATGCTGTACTCTGTTCCTGTGGTTTGGTTTACAGGCTTTCCTTTGTGTGAGTGGAGAAAAATGTAAAATGTGAGAAAAATGTTGAGAAACCGTGTGGGAATTTTCTTTAAAATCCAAGCAGGTTGAAGTTTGAATACTCAAAAAAACATCACCAAAGCCACCAAAACAACAAACAAAATCCTCCAAGCTTTCCCTGTCACTTCTGATGTCTATCGTGCAGCCAAAATTCTACAGTGATCTAATATCTTGAAATGACTAAGATTTCTGAGCAGAACTGTTGCTTCTCCATTTTAACAGTGATCCAAATAACTACATTAAATTCAGCACACTGAAGCTGAGTGCAAAGAAAAGTTTCCCAGCAGTGAAAGAAGTTTTAAAGGCATTTAAACTACACAAAAGTATGAATTGCTTTTCTGTTTCTGCACAGAGCAAAGCTGGACGGCTTAAAAGATTGCTTCCAGCATGGACTGCTTCAGGGAATATATGACACTTATCAACTGACACAGACCAAGATGCTTTTTCTGCGATTGTTTCTCATCTTACAGAGGTGATATTTCTCTCACATGTACAGGTACGTGAACAAATCTGTATTTTCATGTTATCAGCTGTAAAAAATCACTAAGGTAGATATTCCTTCAGCTGACCATGTTCTGAGAGGAGCTTGTGTGAAGGTACCCTCTGGTGACCCCATAACTAAAGGGCCACATTAACCACTTTTCCTATTCAAATCCGTATGACCTTCATTTCCCTCTGGACTTGACTCCACTCCATGAAGACAAAGAAAATATACAAAATTTTGCTTGATCTTTTTCTGTCAGAGAGGATTTATTCAGCTAAAGAGGAGAGTGCAGAACCTCCTGGGCTGGAAGTTCCAGTGTTTTTTGCTGATGAGGCCAACAGAGTTATGTCCATATGCCAGCTGCTTTTTTGCTTGCATGGTCTCCCATGAAAGTCAGTGTGAAGTCCTCATCAGAACCTTTTTGTTTAGATGAAGGGATGGTGGATGCTGGGTCAGAAACCATCAAAGTCAGGGAAAACAACAATAAAAAATATTGCTGCAGGAGAATGGAAGCAATACCAAGACTGAGAATTGAGAGTGACAGCCGAGGTCCTGCCACAATTTAGGTGAATTCCAAGGAGAAGCAAAGGGTCCATTAGTTTGCTTTGAAATAACATGGCACAAGGCATCTCCCTCATATTTAACCAAAAGCCAATGCAAAAGGACTCAAAGAAAGTATAGAAAAACACCAAGATAAAAGGTCTGACTTCCAAAGAAATTTTGACATTTAAATCTTTGTTTTCCTTCAAAGTTAGAGTGGAATCAAATATCCTTTTAACTTTCATGAATAATAAAGTGGTCAAAATATAACTGGGATTCTAAAACATCGTGATGGATTGACTTTTATTTTGTGTATTTCAGTCATTTTTGCATCTTTTCATGGTATATGATCTAATGCTGTTCTATATGTTAATGTAGGTGACTTCTGGAAGTGACAGTTGTTAAAATAACTATATTAGCTTTTTTCCAAATAATAAAGGACAACTGCTATTAGTAAAGATTGAAATATCTTATTTTCTTTGATGAATCAGTGTCCTCATATGTGGTTTTCTTCATCAAAATGTTCAACATTTCAATACAAATTACTTAATTATACCACAAGCAGAAGATTCTTTAATCTAGATGTTCAAGCATTTCACTACAGGAAATGGAAAGAAGTTGATTATCAGATAGGCTGTTTCAGTCACTGTTAAGTAGCAGATGCCCTTAATTTTTTTACCAAGCTAAACTCAAAGACTGGAGGGAATGGCCTGAAGCTATGTCAGTGAAGTTTAGGTTGGATATTAGGAAAAAGTTCTTCATCCAGAGGGCTGGGCATCCAGATTGGGCACTGGAACAGGCTCTCCAGAGAAGTGGTCACAGCACCAAGACTGATGGAGTTCAAGAAGCCTTTGGACAACACTCTCGGGCCCATGGTGTGACTCTTGGGGTGTCCTGTGCAGGGCCAGGAGTTCGATGATCTTGATAGGTCCGTTCCAACTCAGCATACTGTATAATTCTATGATTCTATCTTATGTTGTGTTGTAGTATGTCAGCAATAGATGACATTACTTTGTGATACCATGAAATAAGGTAAAAAATAAAAATAAAATAATTGAATATATGGATAAAAATCTTTTATCATTACTCAGAAGTTGTGGTTGCTCTTCTTTCCCCCAAAACAACAACAAGAAACCCCCCAAAATAAATACATGAATTATTCTTTCTGAACCTTTCTCTTCCCCTGTATGTAGCATGTCTTCTTCTGATTTTTAATCAATATTGTTATGCATTTCTAAAAGCTTTCATTTGTGAAAGCTTCATTTGAAAATTAATTTTCAAATTTTCATTTGAAAAAGATTGGATGTTTATAACTTAAATATCCTCATTTTTGCTCAGCGCATCACAAGTTTTGAGCTATTTGAATGCTAAAATAAGTTACCTCCTCTCTACATGTTCTTTCCAAAGGGATCTTTTGGTGAAGAAATCACCTGTGGGTGTAGTTTTTAGCTAAGCACTCTGTGTATGGGGTTGTCCTATGCTATAAATCGATCTTGCCTTTCACCCCAAACTACACCAGAAGAACAGAAGAGAGTGCACGTTGTCTTCAGAAAACCTGCAGGACTCCCTTTTTTTTCTGGAACTTAGGGGAGGACAAAAGTCAGAAAGCACCTAGGGAAAGCAAAAATTATTCCTGTTGCTCAGGAAATCATAGAATCATAGAATCATTAAGGCTGGAAAAGACCTCTCAGGTCATCAAGTCCAAACCTTAACCCAGCACCACCACCATGTTCACCACTAAACCACGTCCCCACGTGCCACCCCCACACATTTTTGAACTCTTCCATAGGTGGTGATTTCACAATCTTTTTTTCCCTTCTCTTTTCATTTGCTAAGTGAAATTCAATATCCTTTGTTATTCTGCCAGTTGCAAGGAGAAAATAAAGCATGGCAATGAAATGCAGCTGTAGAGTTACAATTTGGTGAATAATGCAAGGAATGGGCAGCCAGTGGCCAGTTTGAGCAGGTGTGTCTGAATCCATTAGTCAGAAGGAAGAGCTAAACCTCACAGGGGAAATGTATCCATATGTCAGCAGCTAATGGTGGGTTATACTGAATCCTGCATTTCTGTTCACATATTTCAGAGAGCAAATTGATAGGATTTTGCTGTGAGAAATGTGAGAAAGTGATTGAATGCCATCAGCTCCTGATAGATTTGAAAACTGGGGCTCCACTAATTCCTTAAGCCTTTTTGGCAGACTGAGAAGAATCAAAAGGCAGGAGCTACACCTCCCTCATTATGATGTGTTATTGGCATTCTGTGATAACCTCATTATTCCAGTAGTACATTGAACTAGTTAGTGAACTACTGCTTAAAAGCAGCACGAGTAAATGCCTGCCCATGTGGATTCCTTATTTAAGTGAGCCTCATCTGATGCCAGGGGATTTTTTTTTGCTTTTCTAGCTTTATATATATTAGAATGTAATGTTAGAATAATAGAATTCCTGTAACTTCCCATAGATAATAATGCACTCTTTTCTAGACAAAATAAAACAAAGTTATCATCCTTAAGCATTCCAGAGTTGGACATGATATTGCTTTATGACAACCAAAAAACGAAGCTATCAAAATAGCAAAGACGTCCAATAGAAATCTGCCACAAGGAATAGTCTCATTAAATTCTGCTTTTCATTGGAGAATATTTCAAATCTATGTTAATTCGCTGAAACCCTATAATAGTAGAGGCTTAAGCACGTGGGAGACCCTTTTTTACCCTTTTTACCTTTTTAAACCCTTTATAATTTACACTTGTTTTCTGCCGCCCACTGGGATCGGGTGCAGTGCCTGTGAATGCAGTTGGTCCTGAGGGTACCCCGGGGAAAGGTTTTGTTTCTCCATACCTCAAATAAACTTTTTACTTTTTCTTACCCTCATAAGGGTAAGCCTCAGCCTCTGCTTTTCAAACAGATAAGGCATCACATCTCCTTCACTTCTGCTTCTCCCCAGCTTCCCCCTTGCCACAGCACCCAGCTCCGTCCTAATTTCTGACTGCAATGGGTCCCTATCAGATCACAGCAAAGTTCAGCAGCTCTGAACTGAACTGGAGAGTTGAGTTTTGAGGGGTGTTTCTGGAATGGGAATCTCTCAGGAGCATCCTTCATTTCCAACAGCATCACTGCTCCTTGGGCAGAACACCACTCAGGGAGGGCTCAAGCCAGGGGCTGCCACGAGCAGCAGGGAGGTGCTGACAGGCTTTGGCAGCAGTCACAGACGCCCAGCGAGGGACTGGGGCTCCTTGGGGAAGTGGAGGTGCATCCCTAAGTGAACACCTCTGGTTTTCATCCCTCTCCAGTCTACATCTCACCACACAATTCCTGATTTTCTTGTCAAAAATTTACAGTTGTATCCATATGATGTGGTGGAAAAGCCATGGAGTAAGATATGTCTGATGAATACTTCGGTACAGGTTTTGGGTACAAACCACATGGAGGGAAGAAAATTCTTCCAATTGCTGTATTGGGACAGTTTCCTCTGAAAGCAGTAGCAGTTGTGTGTGCATTTGTATGTTGTCCTAAAGGCAGGAAAGGCAAATTTAACTAATTCCATTAGAAATTCCTTAAAGTTCATTAAAAAGCAGAGCCCAGAGCCTGCTTAAAATATCAGTGTCCTTCTGCAGAGTAAAATCAGTGATACGTGCAAATAGAGCTGACCTTGCTAAGAATGAAGCTGTTGAATGTACAGTCTCCAATATCTTTGCCTCTTTTTACAGCTCTGTAACTTATGCCTGAGGGAACATTTAAAGGGAATGTAAAAAACTGGTTCCCACCAGAGAGAAGAAAAAATGGTCAAAGTAAAATTAGGAGTGTAGAACTTGCAGAGAGAAAATGGAATTGTTAGGGAAATTGTGGCATGTTTTAAATAGAAATCAATTCTCAAAAAGAGATTGAATGATGCATTAATTTTATTTCAATTTGATGTTACAAGCACAACATGAAAATGTCTTGCATATGTGTAACAGTTTCAGTTCTTGAGGATAGGTTAGAATGATCTGGCCTCTTCAAAACAACCTGCCTGCAAGTGTTATGACAAATATCATTACTGAGTTTATGAACAGATCTTTACCTATTCTGCTTGATTCCAGCAGATGAAAGATTTTATTCCCAAAGAATGATAAACGTAGAACAATTTCAGTTGAAAATCAATAAGTTCTCTCTTGTTCATCAGAACTCCAGGAAGGCATTTGTTTTTCACTTCATCCTCACAGAGGATAAATGGTGAAGAATAAATGTAATACATCTCAACCTGGTTTTTTATTGCTTTTCACTTGCTCTTTATTCCTTTTCACTTCTCCTTTCCTTCTTCCATTTTACACTGGAACAGAAACAAAACTTTTGAATATTAAGGCACAATACAATTATATGAGAGTAGTTGGTAACACTACTTTTTTTAAAGAATATATTTATTTTTATATCTCTGGAAAAGATGGAAGATCTTGTGATAGACTTCAGAACTCTTCCATTTCTAGTTTTTAGAAGATAATACTGGAAATCTGACTCTAGGTGGTCCTCCTTGAGTAAGGAGTTTGGACCAGATGACCTCCAGTGGTCCCTTCCAACCTCAGCCATGTTTTCATTCTATGAATGGATCTTCATGAACTGCTTTATTATCTAAGAAAAAAGTATTTCAGTAAAAAATGAAAATCCCAGTGTAACATGTTCTAACTAGCACAACTTTAGAGTGAGATTCTAGAACTAAAAATATCTTAATACAAACTTGCCCTGTAAATCTCATACTGATTTCTTTCAGCTCCAGCTAAAACTTTTAGCAGCAATTCAAGATTTCTCTGTATTTTTAGGACAAATTAATCTATGTAGCAGTTCAGTTTTGGAAGTATCTTGTCGTTGCTTCCCTGTGTCCTTTTTCCTTCTTCTCCTCCAATTCTTTCTTCTCAGCAGAAATCAACTACAAGTAGTTAAGAGTAATATTCTCTTGTAGGCATCAACCAAAATCAGGATAGCATGAATTGCGCTTTGCATGCTTGGGTGGTAGTTGCTATACCTGACAATTAAGTTCGAATGGCACTCCAGGGATTAACACTAAAATAAGTACCACCTGTAAATTCAGTTTGTTTGGTTTTGCTTGAGGTTCTTGGTTTGGTTTGGATAATTAAAGAAAAGTTAATGGTCCCTTTCAGCAACTGTCATTTCCCTTCTTCTCACTCCCGATAATGAGCAAATTAGGGAGGCAACTTTTTCATAGAATCATGGAATGTTTTGTATTGGTAGGGACCTTAGACATCCTCTAGATCCCACTGCCCTGCTGGGGGGATGCCACCCACTGTATCAGGTTGCCCAGGGGCCCATCCAGCCTGGTCTTGAGCACTTCCAGCGATGGGGCATGCACAGCTTCCCTGGGCAGCCTGTGCTAGTGCTTCATCACCATCCAAGTAAAGTATTTTTTCCTAACATCTAAGAGAAATCTCTCCCCTTTTGATTTAAAGCCACACCCATTTGTCCTATTACTATCTGCCTCTGTAAAAAGTCTCCTTCCCTGTTTTTTTTTGCCATGCAAGCCTGGCACAGGGGGCCACTGAGTGCAAACAAGAGTTTGAGTAAATGTGTTTTACAAAAACAAGGTTGGAAAAAATAGAAACCAACCATTTTTCTTAAAAGTCCTGGGTGAACTTGAGACAATTCCTGTGGAAAATGCTGATTAGTGGTTTTGTTCTTTTCAGAAACAACTTTCTAAATGCACTTTCACTTCAGTTGTAGCTGTCAGCTCAATTGTGCATCTGAAAAAGAAATTGTCATGCTGCTTTACCCAGATAACTGTGGGGTGAAAGAATCAAAAAATGTGAGCACATAATTTAATTTAATTTGCTAACGTCATGTATTTCACCCCCAAAGAAACTTGTGGCTCTGTTGTTAATAGTCAAGTCATAGTTCTCAACATATCAATTGAATTGAATTAGATAACAAATATTGTAAAACATGTTAAAAAAAAGAAATGTTCAAGTCCAGGCCTTCACATTTGTAAGAATCAGATCCTTAACAAAGCCATTGCTAGATAGAGGCAAACCAAACAATTTACAATAACAAAATTATAATAATTATTGTCCCCCAAAAGTAATGAAATTGCTGCTAAACCTTCTAGAAATTGTGTGTGAGAGAACATAAATTTAATCCTGATTCCAATCTTAACTGTTAGTTTTAGTGCACATTTAGGGTATTATAATCCTCAGGAAAAGGATATTTTAATAAAATGTAGGAAGGAGTTGAAAAGCAAGAAGAGTATTCCAATAAATTGTAATGAACTGTGGATTTAATATGTTTTTTTCTGGTGCTTATTCGATTTTCAGGTAATAATTGGAAAACAATGCTATTAAAATTTGTGCAATTTGAAGTTTATTTTAAAAAGCTAGAAGCAAGCATCTTTCTCTCCTCCATTGTAATATAAATAATTTGGTCCAGATTCTCTTTTGCCTTACACAATCTCTTTTTCGTATTCCTACCTTTCATCCTTGTAAAACAAGTGATGCTGGTGTACTGTTTTATATTCCTGACACTAATTTCTTCTGTCTATCTAGAATATTTGACAAAGTTAAATACCAAATCAATTTTTATCAGAAATTCAGACCTGCACAACATAGCATAAACAAAAAAATATTTTCATTTCTAAATATTACCATAGGACAGGATTGTAAGTGTATAGTTATCTACTGTGATAGGTAGTCTTTTGCCTTCCACAGAATTTGTGCCCGTTTTCACTTCCTGTCCATGGTGTGCCAAGAGAAACTGAATGAAGAAAAACAGGATGAATTTGAAACAGAAAATCATTGAACAGCATCCATGAAAAATTTCTTTCAGAGAAATATTTTGGTCTTGAATAGTTGATCAGAATCAATCTATTATGCAATAAAGTTTTTAAAATACAGTTTCAGTGATAACAAAAATGCCCCAGACCATAGTTATTGTTCTTCTGAATCTCTCTGCCTGACTCTCTAAACAGTTGCTGAAGAATTGATGTAGAGTGAAGTCTGTGTCTAGCAGCACCAAAACAGAGGTAAATGGCACCATTGGGCAGGGATTGTATCCATCCTGGTAACAATCAATAACATCACTAGAGGAATCTTTCTCAACTATTCAGTGACCAAAATGGCATTTATGTAATTTATATACTACCTGTGCAAAAGGATTTACAAGTATTTGAATTTTAAATGTTGTCACGCAATCCTGGCCCTTGATGGGCTATAGTGAATATTGATGTAAGTTATGTGGAGTGTGTGGATGTCCCCATCTGCCCCGAGAAGTGTTGACACCCCCTTCCCTCTCAGACAGGAACATTCCCCATGTCAGGAGACCAAAAGTTCATGGCTCTGTCAGAAACCCCTTCTTGCTCTGAGTCATGTGTCTACCTGGAAAACACTGGCTCACACTCTCCACCTGGGCTTTTCATGAAAAAAACCCAAAATAATCACTTGCACAGCAGTGTCTCAAATGTCATTATACATTGTCACAGCCTCCTGCATGTTAAAAAAACATTTGCCAGCCCAGCAAGGGCCATGCCATCAAAATTGCTGAACAGGGCACTTTGGGCCAACCTTGTCCAATCCAACGCTCTCCCACCTTCCATGAGGGAATTGCAGGCTGTGAAATACTTATTCCTGCTTCATAAAGAGACAATGTAAACTCTGAACATGAGTCATAAGGACTGATATTTACACTGTATTTTCCCTCATGGTGCATCCCAAAACAATCCTCTTACCCTTTCTCCCCACCTTTGCAGTTCCTGGGATAATTATAAACTCAGTGTCCGACCACAGGACATTTTATATCAGGCTCACTCAGAAATTTTTCCCTACAAAGCTCAAAGACATTCTTCTGAAGAATGGGGATTCTCTACTAGTGGTCTCCGCTCCCCTGCATTTGCTGCCCACCAGGCTGTCTCTTTACTCTGTTTTTAATGTTATTCCTTTACTCTTGCTTCTATTTACTCATTTAATTACCTTGTTGTTGAACTCTGTTTATCTTCACGGCTGCATCCCAGAAGAAATTTGCAAGTTTGCATTTGGTACAATTTATCTTATTTGTGTTTGGAGATATTAGAGACATTCCATCTAGTTCTTGTCTCTGCCAGTCTCCAAAGGAGCTTCATTCTCCTACAGTCCTCTCTTCTGTTGCAAGGTTAGCCCTCACATCAGCACCAGAAGATGACTTCCATGAGTGCTAGCAAAACTCCCAGCACCATCCAAGGTCTGCTGCCTGGGTATCCTCACCAGAGCAGCCTCTTATCATCTTTTTCCTGTTCTGTCTGGCTCAGAGATGCTGGTAACCCCTGCTGTTTCTCTGCTTCTTGAGTCATATTTCTGATAGGCCAGGTCGTTCCTTCTACTTAGAAAGTATTTTGTGGCTTTTCAGTGATCTCAGAAACACTGTCCACAAACTGTGCCAACCAGAGAAGCAGGAACTTGGCTCTATCTATGGGAACACATTGATGCTTAATGACTCCCCCTCAGCATCGTGTGGGGGGGAGGGAAAAGTCTGGACACAGTGCATGGCAGGATGCTGTGCTGACTGCATCTGCCCAGCCACTAACTGGGCATCTCAGGGCCCTGCCCACAGCCAGTCTATGTCCCTGTATCCAGAATATGCCCCTGCTTTCCTGTCAGGAAGACAGAGTCGACTTGATCCCAGCTAAGCATAGGGCATAAGCAAACAGTGTCAGTGACCACAGGGACCCTGGGTTGGAGTGCAGGCTCAGTCTTGAGCATCACAACGGTGAGGGCAGCCTCTGGGATATAATTTAGATCTGTCAAAAAACAGATGAGCCTTTAATGGGAACAGTGTCCAGGCCACCTGTGATGGATTATCACCTTCCTGGCTCGCTCTTATAGGCCTGGCAGATCAGAGCCAGCAGGGATGGTCTCTGTGACAGTGCTTGTGGTGGGGATTGGCTCAGGAGAGTGGTGAGAAGTGCAAGGAACGGCATAAATCTGGATTGCGGAGTGTATTGTGGTTTGAACAAACGAAATGACACATTGGGCTCCAAGAATTGGTGGCTAAGTAGAGAGCAGTTGGTGTGCTGGAGAAGGAGCCAGCACACCTCCGGCAGTGGCCGGTGTTTGGATGACTGGTGGTGGCCTGAAAAGCAGCAGCTGCCAGATGCAGCTGTATTCCCATTTCCTTCGGTCTGCTGCTTTGGGCTGCAGGGCTTCCATTTACAGGATTCTTTTTTTCTTTTTTTCCTAGCCACAGGGGAGCTTATCAGATAAAAGAACTTGGTGGAGTGACAAAGATTGATTAACACCAAGGTGGAATGGGATTTTTATTTCTGCCTCCATAAACACCTGAGTGACAGTCAGATGTGTGTGACTGTGCTGTTATCAATAACAGTTTATGTAAGATGGGCTTGAACTAAAACATTTTGTATTTAAACATCTAAATCTAGGGAGACTTGAATCTTAACAATATTAGGTAAAGGAATCAAATGCTGTACTAGTTCAGCATTAGGGAAGAGCTGTAATAAACACGAAATATTTCAGAGAAATATGACAAAATCTCTGCAACAAGATTTGGGAATATTCCAAGGGATAATTCCCCCAAAATTAAGGTCAATATTTGAAATTTTGACTGAAATGTTTAAGAATGTGATAAAAGGCATATTTCAGATCCTTATTCCAGTAGTCTTCAACATCTACCTTAACAACTTGGACTCAGGACTCAAAGGAATACTCAGTAAGTTTGCCAATGACACTAAATTGGGAAGAGCTGTCAACCACCTTGAGGGCAAAAAGGCCCTGCAGAGAGACCTCAGCAAATCAGAGAAATGGGCAATCACGAACTGCATGGAGATCCAACAAGGGAAAGTGCCAGATTCCACACTGGGATGGGGCAGCCCTGGATGTGTGGATAGACTGGGAATGAGATGCTGCAGAGCAGAGTTGTGGAAAGGGTTCTGTGGGTCCTGGTCCATGGCAAGCTGAACATGAGTCAGCAGTGCCCTGGCAGCCAGGAGGGACATCCCTGTCCTGGGGGCATCAGGCCCAGCATCGCCAGCCAGGCAAGGGAGGGGATTGTCCCTCTCTGCTCTGGGCTGGGGCCGCCTCACCTCGAGTGCTGGGCACAGCTTTGGGCATCACAATATGAGAAAGACATTGACCCATTAGAGAGTGTCCAGAGGAGGCCACAAGGATGATGAAGGGCCTGGAGGGGAAGCCAAGGAGCGGCTGAGGTCACTTGGTCTGTTCAGCCTGGAGCAGACTGAGGGGAGACCTCATTGCAGTTACAACTTCCTCACAAGCGGAAGGGGAGGGGCAGGCACTGATCTCTTCACCCTCGTGACCAGTGACAGGACCCAAGGAAACAGCATGAACCTGAGTCAGGGGAGTTTCAGGTTGGATATCAGGACAAAAAATTTCACTGAGAAGGTGGCTGGGCACTAGAACAGGCTCCCTGGGGAAGTGGTTACAGAACCAAGACTGACAGAGCTCAAGAAGTGTTTGGACAATGCTCTCAGGCACGTGGTGGGATTCTTGGGGTGATCCTGCACAGGGCAAGGAGCTGGACTCAATGATCCTGATGGTCCCTTCCAACTCAACATGTTCTATGATTCTATGATCTGAGTGCTCTTTTTCTCACGCTTCACTTTGTAATGGAGGATTAAAAGGGATGTGGTGAAATACAACTGCTTTTAAAACCTGAATAAGAAAATATCACTCAAGGGTTTTGGGGAGATCCCTGCCTTACACAATCAAGGCTCAATGTAACAGATTATCTATTATTATTATTACTACAGAATAATAAGATGAGACCTCACTGGGATCCAAATCCTGGTTTTCAGTCAAAGGCTTGGATAACAAGCAGGCTGCAGGTTTTGCAGTTTGCGCTAAGCAGGACCCTGAGAATGTAAGTAACATTGTCTGTTTTCATTACCATGGGCCATGTGTGGATGAAGGGAGCCACGAGAGACCATTTTGATGAGTGGCTGGTGTTTAATTCATTTTCTGCAGACCTTGATAAGACTTTCATCCAATATGGCATGTCAAGGATGAAATTCCTTGGTGAAATTTCTCCTTCCACTTATGCCAGCAGAGCCTTTTGTTCATGGTTGTCTGTGTTGCTCACAGGCCTAATTGGGAAGGAAGGGCCTCTTTACAATGAAACTGCCCTCTCAGACTGGGCTAAAGGAAAATTTCAAAATTCAATAGCAGCTGGTAGAAGTCAGTTCACATCTCCTCTGTGCTGGATAACAAAAGAAGGACAGAATTTGCATGCACCCATGTGGGTGCTCACACCAGGTAAAAAACCATTACCTCTCCTGAGAGCTTCTCAATTTGAAACCAGAATCTTGTCTTGACCCTTCTTTTCTATGCTATAAATAAATAAAAAAATGAATACCAATTTTTTTTGTCTTCTGAGCTCTGTATTAAGGGCCATTCCACTCTTTTGCATAATAAAAAAAAACTCCTGTATTTTTTATTTGCTTTTTCTTTTTTTCATCATACCTTCCACAAAAAACCTGTGATGGTCACATACAAAGAGAAAAAGCCATTCAGTGTTTTTTTCTCTTTCAGATTTCCCAGTTATTTTCCAATGGACAGTTAAGCAGCTCCTGCAGCAGGAGTCATTTCTGACCACGAGGTTGCTCAGTGGGCCCTGACAGACATGACATTGCAATCCTCTTGTGTCATTCCGGGAAGCTGCAGCATCATAGCTGAGATTGTCTCTTAACAGGAACTGTGCTGATGGTGTCAGAAGCTGGAATAAGCATCAGTGTGACAGGCTAGAAGTGTTTAAAGGCAAAATTTGGCATGAATCTTAAAAAGGATGAGGGAGCTATAATGGAACAGAAGGACTAGTATATGAAAGAAACAAAAGATAGGGTAGAAAAACTGAGAAAAAAGAAAAATAGGGAGGAGTTCTAGATCACAGGGTTGGGAGACTGAAGTTTTCAGAGTTGAGAAAGAGAAAGAAATCATAGCAATATTTATTAGGCAGTTTTTTAACATAGTCATAAACAAATTCTCTTCTGCCATTCAATAATTTAGTCAATAAAATAACAGGGAAATCAGTCACTTGATTTATTTATAAAACCATTAAGGTATTCCTTGGACATTATTCTTCCTCTCTTGTGATATTAATATCTGTGCAGCATAGAAGCCCCAATTTCACTGTTGTTTCTTTATTTCTTTTTACCTTTTCTTACTAATTTTCATGATTGTCTTTGATTCTCTCCATGGCTTTGCATTTATAGCAGACTCAACCTCTCATACTACCTGAAAAGTGACAGAGTTTTGCTTGTTGCTGGCATGGGTGGACACAGTAGTGGAGACAGTGGAGAATCTGACTCTGTTTCAGAGTCATGGGGTCGTGGGTTGTTTTGGGATTTTTTCAGAAATTGTAAATAGTTTTCCTTCCTCATACTTTTTGTCTTGTATGGATCTTTAGAAAGGATTATATTTGATCCTCTTAACTGTATTTCTGTAACACTGAGCCATATGGAGTCCCCACTCTTATCTGGGACCTGCTGGTGTCATAATAGAGAAAATATTGCTGGTGTTGCACTGCAACAAGGCTGTAGAGTGTTTAGGAATGAAGTTAGATGGGGAATCTAAGTTTCATCTTTCTCATATATCTGTTCCTAAAAGGAAAGGTTAGCAACTTATCATCAGGTTCCATTTTCTTGTTTTGTTTTTAAATCCTAGCTGTTCTTTGTCTGCATCTTGTAATTACTTCAGCTGTCCAAGTGTTAGGGTATCCAATCAGGATCATAGAATCATAGAATCGTGGAATGGCTTGGGTTGGAAAGGGACTTAAAGATCATCTTGTTCCAACCCCCCTGCCATAGGCAAGGACACGTTCCACAAGACCAGGTTGCTCAAATCTCCATCCAGCCTGGCCTTGAACACTTCCAAGGATGGGGCATCCATCTGGGCAACTTGATCAACAGAATAGCTTTTATCTATTTATTTATTTATTTTAACTTCTGGCTCTGTGGAAACAAAGGCAGCTTTAGAGCTGCTTAACAAAATATGAGGTTACTAATCTAAAGTTTGTTTGTATTTAGCCAGATTAACCTGTAACAGTTTGAGAGTAACTGATAGACCTTTGAGTACCCCTGTCACTGGTTGAAATTTAGCTGTAGGTTAAAAAAAAATCTCTGACATAAAAGAGAGGTAAAAACTCTTTTATACTTAGTTGTGCTTCACACCTTGAAACAATTTTTACATATTGTAAGACCCTTGTCAGCCTCAGTGAATTTGAAGGAGACTTTTTCAATGGATTTGATGGGAATGTTTAAACATATTTGAGTAAAACTGTGACTGTACCATCCTCTCATAACTAAAACTGACTGCTTTAAAATGGGATGAAAGATACTAAAGAGAGTGATTCATTCTGTGGAAGTTCTATATGGAAACAAATTAGCAGGAGCGCTTCATTCAAGTTTTAACCCATAGTAGGTTCTAAACATCTTAGCTCCAAAAGCAAATTAAAATATTGTACTAGCAAAATAACCAAAAATACTAAGAAGAATTAAAACAATTCAAGAATATAATAGTTTATTAGTGTTGACTGAACACACATTGAGGACTCAAGAGTTCAAACTACTCAGCTAGTTAAAGGGAGGAGGAACACCAGAAAGAAAAGAAATGTTTCTGCAAGTTAATTGTGCAGAGGGCAGTGACTCCAGTGAAAATGAGTGACATCTGGCCTTTAAGACAGTGTACAAGTCTTGTGACCCTGGCTAAAGCTTGGTGCAATCAGTGACATTTCCTAGATGAAATTTGAGACTCTCATAACAGATAGTAAGTAAAGCTGGTTGTGTCTGCATTGGCTTGCTGGAGGAAAGTCTAAAGCACATTGGGGTGATCACATCTTACTAACCCTGTTGTAATAGCTGGAAAAATTAAGACAATTGTCTTAATTGCCTTTATTTCATACTCAAAGTCCCTCAAGAAAATCAGAGATATTTAGAAATCCATTCCTCATTCCCAATGGCTTCCAGCCCCCTGTTTTAACCATAAGGCCATCTAGAATAGTTACAATTATGTGGAAGTGTTCTTTCTGTACTCAACATTTTATCCACTAGAACAGAACATCACTGAGCATATTGGGGAGAAAAAAAAAGTTCAAGAAAGAAGGAAAATTTCTTCAAGAAAAGAAATATTTCTCTTTCAGTTTCTAAGAATTCCTGCATGTTTTAAAATCACAAAGTTCTCATTTCTGCTACTGCTTTGTTGTTCTGCAGAGGTAAACACGGGAGATTTCATATTTATGTTTGTCATTCTAAGTGGCCAAAGAACTTGCCTGGACAAAAAGAGTTATGCTTCCTGTAAGCAATTTAGGGGGGAAGGGGAGGAATAAAGATAATGCAGGAAGGTCTATAGCCATATACCATGCTAAGAGCAACAGTCCTGCTGCATAACGTTTAGTGGAAGCACTGCACAGTAATGCTAAATAACAAAAGGTACATATTCCTTATGCATTGATAAGGATTGAAATGATTCGCAGTAATTCATGGATCCACTATGAGTCTTTTCATTTTTAATGGACTCAGTATGCTTATTTCCTGTGCCATGGTAAGGCTGTAGTAATGGGAGCAGCCTGCTGGCCTTTGCACACATGATCATAAAGATTAAACTTGGTTTGGTTTATGACTTAAGCTTTTAAAGAACTTTAGAGATTGTGATGGGAACTGATGGCTGCCTCATGAACAGAAGTATTATAGAGCAGTTGAAACCTCAAGAGTTCCTTTATCACTGTCTTTTCTGGATGTTCTTTTTTTTTTTTTTTTCTGGTTATACTGTTTTTAACATGCTATTCTGGGATGGAAATGTATGAAAAATGTTACCAAAACCTTATCTTTGCACTTCTGCATTCTGTAATGGCTGGCAACTCTCCCTTGTGTTATTCCAGGTACACTTGTACCTGTTAAACAGTCAACTGTAAAGTGTTTTGAGGGAAATTATGTGGAGAAAGTGGATATGAAGTGATGGGTTTTACTTCTGTCCAAGGGCATTTTAACACTATTAATTGTGAGGCAGAAGATGCATTTATACACACTTTGGACAGTCCAAATATTTGGTCTGTCCTGTAATCATTTCTTCTACAAGGAATACTATTGACTTCTCAGGTTCCAGCAAATATAAAGAGTGAAGCTTCTGTTTAACTTTACGTGATGGATTCCAGCAGGCATACATGGAGCCTGGTAAAGCAGTGAAATTGCCTATCAATGTGCTTTGAATCAGAATGTTTGTTAGTTTTCATGTTTATTTTATTTTTGATTTCTTGCTAAAAGAGCAGACTCGGAACAAAGGTACTATTTATACAAAGCTGACATAGAAAATAGCTGTATTTGGTGTAATAGATCTTTTTCAAAACACCTGTTTTGTTTTGTTTTGTTTTTTTTAAGTAATGCTGTTTTGAATACCGAGGGCCACAACAGAGCAGTCACTTTCAGTAAACTTTTTGGACACCAAGGTAGTTTAGGGATTGTTAAACAGTTCAAGACAAATTAACTCAAAACAAGTTATGGAAAATGAAAAAAAAATAATTATTTTATCATGGCTTTTCTTTTTTTTTTCAATGCAATCTGCTATTATTATAAAGTTACAGCACTTTGTTTTTAAAAATAACATCTTGATATTCAAAACGTCCTTAAAAGGAAAGAAAAGTTATTGCAATAAGCTAAACAAAATTGTTACTCCTCCATGAAGAAAACTATTTTTGAACAGAGAAGGTCAGATTGAACTTTCTTAATATTATAGAAGAACACATTGAAAACTCCTGTTTGTGGAACTCTCTCAATTACCTAGGCAAACAACAAAGAGAGAAAACTGGGTGGAGCACAGAGAAAAAGAGTTAGGATTTAAGCAGTTAATAGAAATTAAATTTTCTGGCCATCATTCAGAAGGTGGATTCCTGATGTTGAATTCTTCAGCTAAAGTTAGATAAAGCAAATTATGTAATATATATGATCTCCTGCGCCATTCTAATTACTCTTCTTCTGCCATTATTTTCCTTGAAATTTGCTTGTCCAAAACTATACTGGAAGACAAGATTCAGATATTGTAGGTAAGGCTAGAACAATTATTCACGCAATTTAGTGAATCTGATTGATGGCCGAATTTTCCATCAAATAACTTATTTGCAAATTGGTGCCTTCCTATCCACGGCTGAAATCCATCTGTGTGCAAAAGACGTCAGAGAAGCTTTATGTGTCACTTCCATCTCAGTTAAAATGCATGTTGAGGACTCTTGTGGGACCAGCAAGATGAATAGACCATGTTCTGACCTGCTGTGCAGGGGTGAGTTTTATCCTTTCTGACTGGCTAAAATGATATGAACCTTAAATAAAGCACATATTGACATTGTAAGACACTATTAAGGCCCACAGTGTACCATGGTGATGAACCATGACCAAAGTACTCCCAGGGTTGTAATAATTCATTACTAAAATAGCTTCCTTCTAATGACTAAGGCTGACTGTGTCAGAGAGCTTGGACTTCTAACCCCAAGGCTTGTTATATATATATATAAATAAATCTCACTTTCTGTTCATTTACCTGCTGTATCAAAGGTCATGAATCATAGCTGACAGCAAGATTTGGAGAGGTATCTTTAAGGATCTCCCTCTGATTATGGGATGAAGCTGCTCTTAGGCAAGTCTTGGCTTGCACTCACAAGGGGTGACAGGTACACGTGGATGGTACTGAGAAATTCCTTCCCCTTTTGCACGAGATACGGAGC
The DNA here is from genome assembly GCA_013397565.1 of Ptilonorhynchus violaceus. Lineage (NCBI taxonomy): Eukaryota > Metazoa > Chordata > Aves > Passeriformes > Ptilonorhynchidae > Ptilonorhynchus > Ptilonorhynchus violaceus. The sequence goes on along the minus strand of VZRJ01002570.1, from coordinate 489,130 downwards.
CAGTTGTCCTTTAAATGTTTTCTTTGCATTTCTAATTCTTACTTTCGTTTTTATTTTGGAAATAGACAAGCTCTGTTGCTCTTTCATGTGAATCCCAGCTAACAGGGAACACAGTCATGCTTCCTCAGTGTATTTAAGTCCATTGATCTTGAACTTTTTCAAGCTCTGCCAGGAAGTGGCATGATAAGAAATGGAGGGTTCATCCTCCCCCAGGCACCACCACTGGGTATTCCTTGGAGCTGAGGGAGGTGGGAATTAGTTCCATTTAACAAAGTAGAAAGTGGAAGGTGGATGTCTCCCACCCTGGGTCAGTGCTCTAACTGCTGCATTACAAGAGAAAAGCACTTCTTGGAGGACTCAAGCTGCTATTCTAAATCAAAAGTGACAGGTAACACCTTATGAATATCTCAGATTTTTCAGTGTATATTTGATAACACTCTGAAAATAGCTTAGTTTAGAAACACTCTGAGCTTTCAGAGGACACCTGTCTTGAGAGAATCAAGACTCACCAGTTTTGATCCTGGTCCCATAACTTTCTTGTCTGCATATAACCCCCTGACATCATTGCAGCCATTGGCAGAAGTGAACTGCATGTAAAGCATCATGGATACAGCAAATGTAAACCTTTTCAGGCTAAACTACCACTATTTGCCTTCGAAATAAACAGGCAAATAACTATTAAAATTCTTAAATGTTTATTTGCATTTTTCAGAATGTAATAATCTTCATGCAGCGAAACAGATGGACCATGGAAATTCATGCATGAAAATAAATAACCCTTTCTCCACCAGTATCTAGCAATCATAAGACCCAGTGATCACTGACTTTTGCCTATTTTCTTGAAATAGCTCTTAAATTAGAGATGACCAAAGGTGGTTTTTCTTATGAATGTCATTTCACTTTGTGTAAGATTAATTTTTTCTTAATTAATAAGAATAGAGAAATAATGAATTCAGATTTACAGAATAGTTTTGACAGTATTTATTACATTTTAAGAAGGTGTGACACTGAGATAAAGCAAAGAATTGGATTAAAGAGTGGAAAAAACAGGATAAAATAGTAATTTTTCAATATGGCAAGGACTTAAAAATGAAATTCCCCAGCTTTTGCAGAGCTTCGTTTATTTAGTAATTACCATCACAGGTGGTGAGTTAGAGAAAGGTGAAGGTGATAGGTAGATAAAAGAAGAAAAAAAGCACAGGGGAGTACATGACAAGAGCAGTTATTTTGCCAAAACTATTTCTGATTTTCTTCACAACTGCAGTGTCAAATGTAGATTAGATCACTCTGACAAAAACATCTGAAGAACTAGACCATCAAACAGTTGCAACTCTTATTTCCAATAAACCAGTAGTTAGAATGTGCCATAAAGAGATGAAATGCCCTAATTATTCTATTTCCCCTACAGAAAGTGCAATTATGTGAATACTTTAACCATCAGGCTCTGACAAATGGGGAACTGCTGGAACTTCTGTTGGTGAACCTCTACCAAAAATTCTGAGTAGCTAACGCTTTGTTGATTTGACTCCTCAAAATATGTGGGCACCAGAGCATTTCATTAGAGGTTCTGTGAGAGTGTTGTCAAGTACTGTAACCTACTCAACCCGGCCTTTCATTTTGGAAAGAAACAATGAAACATTTATATACTTGTTTAAATGCTAATCAGTTTTTGTTTAGCAGCCAGACCAAAATATTAATTATTCCTACAACCTTACTCAAGGACAAAGATCCTGTTGATGAGCTTCAGAGAGACTTCATCTTACATAAATGGGTTATTAAATGGTAAATGAAATTCTGTGCTAAAAAAAATTAAAATAATAAAGCACAAGGAACTCTTAAATCACTTGTCAAACCTTGCAGCACTCAAGACTAGCTGCACTAGATGAAGAAAGGAACAAAGGCATCTCTAAAATCTCTCCTTAAAGTTTAGCTGCAGGAAAAATATTTACATTGGAATGCACAAAGAATGAAGTTGTAGTATTTTAGATGTAGATCATGTTATAGTGCCTGCCTGTATTCTGCATAGTGACTCTTCCTCTGTGATCTCATCTGAGGTGCTATGGGGCATTGGTGCAGCATTTCTCCAGAAAGACAATTCAAAACGGGAAGGAATTACAAAAATCAGAAGGATTAATAAAGGACATTAAAATTCCCCTCAGTGAAAAACAAGAAAATCCTTGTGAGATTGTGAAGGAAACAAATAAGAATCAACCCATTAAAAGGAAAAAAGTAGAATGAATATGGATTAGGAACGTAATTTTTCCAAGTTTTCCTGACTGATGCTACAAATTAAGGACATTACATCAGCCTACAATGCACCTTTACACCTTTTGTCAGACTTGGTAAAAAGAAATGCCTTTTTTTCATGTAACAATCAATTAAATTTGTAATTCTTCTCATAGAAAATCTGTTTAATCTGTTTAAAACCCAATTTAGCAATATTCTCAAAGGAATATGGACATTTAAATGGCTGCTCAGACTACCCAAACAACAACACCTACAATAGCTTAGTTTTTGGAGAGAGAGTATGAGTGATAATGACTGTTTAAAAGAATGCATTAGTTCATAATTGTCTGCTGAAAGTTTTCAAGATTTTCTTGTATGTAAGTTTTAACACTGGATGTAAGGCTGCAACAAAATACTCCTAGATCTTATGTGCCTGGTCTTGTTCAGGCAGTCTTTTCTCTCGTATGAGTTTCTGAATTGCAGCGACTTTTACTGCTCTGAGAGTATAATCCAATTACACGTCTTGCAGAATATCTCAGTCGTATTTTGTGAAAATAATTAAGTGCATTCTCAACTTTTCCACACTCGGTCTTTAAGAAAACCAGCTATGGCTCATTATCAGTCTTTTCCTCCCTCATCTTCTCTGGAAATCTGAGGGAGCTTCACTTTCCCTGATTCACGTCTGTTGGTCACATTGCTAATGAGCAGAACATAGCCACTGTCTATTAAGTGAATAGCTAATTTTCGTAAAGACCTTGGTATATAAAATATTCATTAGAGCATGAATAAATTGCACATTTAACCATCCAGAAGGGAAGAACTTATTTAATAGCAAAACAGTGAACAGACCTGAAATATAAATAATGCTATGTAGCATGAACATTTAGAAACATTTAATAGCCATCTTTTATTAGCCATCTTTTCCTCCTATCATCAGAGATATAAGGATGTTATAGCACTACCTTGCTCTACCTCTACCATAAAATTAATTACTTTTGGACAGACCCCATTTAATTGCTTATAAAATTGATCTGACTTTCAAGCTTTTTTAGCAACCTGTATGTCATTAACAACAGTGCTTAGAATAAGTAAACAGTTCATCTTTTTCCATCTGTTTGATATAATCAAGGAATTTAAACTAAATGGATGGTCCAATGCTTTTTGACACAAGCGGTAGATATTTCTCAAGAATACACTAGAAAAATGTAGATATCCAGTGTCTTTAATATTTTTGTGTTAGAAAGGGCACATGCTATTTAATATTCTGACAATGTTGAATCATTAAGATATCATTCCATAAAGGCCACTGTTCTGAAGTAAATGATGTTGAGGAACTTGATAGAATTTTGTGGATGAAATGGTGTGTAGAAATGTACATTCTTATCAATTTCATGGAAACATTCACAGTGGAGAATGAAAGAATAGAGTAGAGTAGAGTAGAGTAGAATAGAATAGAATAGAATAGAATAGAATAGAATAGAATAGAATAGAATAGAATAGTTGAGATAAGATGAGATGAGACGAGATGAGACGAGACGAGACGAGATAAGTTGGAAGAGACCTCAACAATCATCTTCCTGATGGGTCCAACTGCCTCACCTGTTGAGGCCTGACCGAAAGCTAAAGCATGTTTTGAAGGGCATTGTCCAAATGCCTCTTAAACACTGACAGGCCTGGGGCGTTGACCACATCTCTAGGAAACTTGTTCCACTGTTTGACCATCTTTCCTGTGAATAAATGCTTCCTAATATCAAGTCTGAAGCTCCCCTTCAGTTTTGAGCCATTCCCATGCATCCTATTATGGGACACCAGGGAGAAGAGCAGCCTTTTTGTCAGCTATGTAGAATAATATATTCACCAAAATGTTGTATTATTACACAAATAATTATTCACTTTGAGTAGACTCAAAAATCCCCTGCCCTTCCCCCCGCCAAAGAAAAGTGTGCGTAGAATTGTTCTGGGTAAACATTTTGTCACCCAAAATCCATTAAAAAAATAGGAAATTTTCTCTGGGAAGAGCTAAATTGTTTTGCTCAATCCCAGTGTGAAACATTAGATCTTATTTGAGCTTTCTAAAGCTTTTGGATATTTAAAAATGAAGACAAAATTACTTCAAACTATTTTATTTAAAAGCAGGTAAAAATGCCAAATACCTTTTTTAGTTTTCTTTTTTGAGATTTTTTTGATTTTTATAAAAGAAGTAATGGAAATTAGTGTGACTCCTAAAGCTGTCTATTGACTTTTCATAATTATCTCATTATTTTCTTTCTCAAGACTACATAGGTAGGATTAGTCTTTGACCTACATATTTACATAGTCCATGTCTCTGATTTTAAACCCTGGTTTTAAAGTACTTGAGTCCAAAACTAGGGAGTCTATTTTAGTCCAAACTACCTCCTTACTAGGAAATGCAGTACAGGCATTTTGGCTAAAATCACCTATATTTAAATGCATCATTCTGATGGTTGTGATTCAGTTACTTTGACACTCTATAAATTGTCCTATCTACATGAAGTTATATGACAGGATGCTGCCAAATTCACTATTTGAGGAGGTAACTGTGCTGGCTTTACTGAAGGTAAATTTTGGTTGTGTTGGGTTTGCATGGCCAGGTTTTGGGGGCCTAAAAGGGTGGTTTGTGGGAGAAGCTGCCAGAAGTTTCCTTCATGTCCAGCAGAGCCAATGCCAGCTGGCCCCAAGACGGACGTGGCACTGACTGAGGCCAAGTTCATCAGCAATGGTGGTAACGCCTCCGGGATAAGGTACTCAAGAAAGAGAAAAAAAAGTTCTGTGCAGATGTAATTGCAACCAGAGAGGAGTGGGGTGAAAACATGTGAGAGGAACAACTTTGCAGTCACCCAGGTCAGTGGAGAAGGACGGTCAGGAGGTGCCCCAGGTGTCAGAGCTGAGGTTCTCCTGTAGCTCGTGGTGCAGCCCATGGTGAGGCAGCTGTGCCCCTGCAGCCCATGGAGGTCAATGGGTGAGTAGAGATCCACCTGCAGCCCATGGAGAAGACCCACACCAGAGCAGGTGGATGCCTGAGAGGGGCTGTGACCCTATGGGAAGCTCATGCTGGAGCAGACTCCTGGCAGGGACCTGCAGACCCATGGGGAGAGGAACCCCTACTGGAATAGATCCCCTGATACGACTTGTGACCCTGTGGGGGACCCATCCTGGAACAGCCTGTCCTTGAAGGACTGAGCCCATGGAAGAGTGACCCACGTGGCAGCAGTTTGGGGAGGACTGTTGCTTGTGAGATGGAAGTTCATGGAAAACTATCTCCTGTAGGAGGGAGCCCTGCACTAGAGCAGAGGAAGGGCTCCTCTCCCTGAGCAGCGGCAGGAACAACGTGCGATGAACTGACCATAACTCCCATTCCCTGTCCCCCTGCACCACTGGTGGAGGAGGTAGAGCTGGGAAGGAGGGAGGAGTGGGGTGAAGGTGTTTTTAAAATTTGGTTTTACTTCTCACGATCCTGCTCTGATTTAGTTCGTAATAAAGTCAAATATCCCCAATTCAAGTCTGTTTTGCCCTTGATGGTATCTGGTGAGTGATCTCTCCCAGTCTTTATTTCAACCCGCGATCCCTTTCTTATATTTTCTCTCCCCTGTCCAGCTGTGGAAGGGAGTGATAGAGAGACTTTGGTGGGTATCTGGCATCCAAACAGGTCAACCCAGCACAGCAACAGACACTGTGAAAAAGGCAAGAGGACATTTTCCCCAAATGGTCTTACTCTGTGTAAGTCATTAATCAAAACGGATAATGCAGAGAGAAATTAGAGTCAAAATTTACCGAATAAAAATCATGTTCATTACAAGGTGTCAATGGTGCCCAATAGCTGAAAACAACAAAGTTTTTAAAAAGTGGGGAATTGCAACAAATTTTGGACATGAGGCTAAATTCAAGCTGTTTTGGCAGTAGTACCCTTTGTTTAGCCACACTGCTGCAGCTTTTGGAGCATGGTCAGAAAGAAATAAGAACATCCTAGCCCTGGCCTGACCATGCTCTTCAGTTTGTTTCTGAAGGAAGCTGGAGGACCAGAACTGGTCAAGAACTGGACAAGCTACATGTCAGAATCACAGAATAGTCTGAGTTGGAAGGGACCCAGAATGATCAGCAAGTCCAACTCTTAAGTGAATGACCCATATGGGGATCAAACCTGTGATCTTCACATTATTAGGACCATGCTCTAACCAACTGCTCTAATGTCAGAACACAACCAACGTGTTCCACTTCATCCCACTGCCTCGATTTTTGAAAACTCAGGAACAAGCAGCCTATCCCTTCTGGTCATTTTGCAGGATACTCGTGTTATTTTAAATTTCAAGCAATGGGGCCACAGTCAACCCTGTTCACCTCCACAGTCACAGCAGAACTCCTCTCACACCCACATTGCTTTGGTTTCCAGAAATTGATGTCACTTTCACGTGGCACCAGCTGTGACGTTGCAAGTCAAGGAGCTAGATGTGGGTTGCTGAGTGGTTTAAGTGTGTCAGGAGACCAGCCAAGCTGTCTAATGAGGGGGAGCAATGGTATAATTCCCTGGAAATCAGCAGTATGGTGACTGGAAACTGGTGCACATGGCCACTGCTGGTGCCAATTCAGGTCCACGCTTCTCTCCCTCCAAAGAGTAGCCACATCATTTTGGAGCAGGTGCTGATGGTAACCACTACACACAGATAAAAGGAAAGCAGCGTCATTCTGTTTATTCACATGAGGGGTATGAGGACCTCACTCATGTGTCATGTCCATCTCACCCCTGGACGGCTGCTTCCCATTCCCCAGTCTGATTGTGTCTGATGGCACTTTGCAGGCACAGGACCCCAAGGTAACACAGAAAGAATTTAGCACATACCAAAGATCCAACCAGGAGAGGGGTGAGGTTTTCTGGGATGGCTCAGTCTGACCTGTAAGGAACAAAGACAACAGAATTTCCTACTCCCTTCCATCTGTGTGCCCAGATGCGGGAGTACATATGCCAACTTGCTCCAGTCGTGCCCTATCCACTTCTCAGTGACGAGATATCACTGCCCCGACCTTGTCATATTTCCCTAGAAACCAGACTGACTTTTGTCTGACTCAGTTTATTTGAAGCCTTCCCAAGGAATGAGATTGGCACTCGGTAAAGTGCTTGGGACGTCTCTGGAAAAACATATCATCACGCTAACATAGGTGTCAGGATGAATCATCTCCCACAGAAGGCTTTCCACAGCCCACGCCGCCGCTCGGGTGGGGAGCCACGCTCCTCCTTCCCTCCATGTTAGCGCCTCGGCACACGCTCCGGCAATCGCGGGGGCGGAAAGCAGCGCACGCGGAGCCCTGGGAATATCGATCAGCTGTGACAAAGCTTTGCCTGGCCCTGACAACCACCCCACAGAGGCCCCACTGTGTCTTTGCTTTTCCTCCTAGGGAGGCAGCTGAGCCATTCCCGGGATCAGTCCTTAGACTTGCCCTAAGACTCCTCGTTCTTCGCACTGCTCTGCTGCAGAGGGAGAGAAGCTCCTGCCTGTGCCAGATGGGGCCTGACTTCCAGATAAAAAGCTTCAACAGGAGCGCAGGGAGTGAGTCTTGAGGGTCTGAAGTTGGGTCCCTTCCCTGCAGCAGCAGAGTTTCTGAAGAGATCATTTGATTCAGCAGAGGTCTTGATGACTTTCCCTGTGTGTTCATCACAAGGCAGAGATGGAATACGTAATATTAAGGAATATTCAGTATTAAGGAAGCCACATGAGTTTCATCAGTACTGGCAAATCAAATTTGCCCGGCAAGATTTTACTGTCATTTAGCTTCCCTAAGTAAAAAGCATATAACTTCTTCCCACTCTAATTACTTAATTCTTTTTGATCACATGGGGGAAAAAATGAAATTCCATATATTTTCTTTTATGAAACTGATACCTCTAATTTTTTTATTTTTCAGTTTCTTCTTACATAGTAAAGGAAAAAAAACCTCAAGTGTTATTTGGCTTGTTTTCCTGCAACTTTACATGTAACCTTTTTATTCTCTTTGTTCATCAGAAATAATCTTGCTATTTTTAATTTCTCATTGATTTTTTTAATACCTTTTGTTACACAACTTTGCATATCCTTTTTGTTTTGTGGGGTGGTTTTTTTTTTTTTTTGAGCTTAACATGGCTACAACAGCATTCAAGATAAGGATGTCTCATTGACTTATGTGGTGACCAGACAGAGAGAGACAGAGAAAGAGAGGACTTGTTTCATTTTCAGGAAGTTACATGTTAGCTGTTGCCAAATGACTTCAGCTGGACAAGCAAGGAGCAGTGGGGCAGATTTGGAGATATCACCAGGTTTCCCTACTGAGAATCTGGCCCCCTCTTTGTGCCCTCTAATTATTTCACAGCACATATGAAGCTTCACAATGTGATTTGGAATTGGAGTTTTAGTTGTCATGCTAGCACCACCACTGTGTTTTCCTTCCTTTTCCCCCCCAGTGGATTTTCATCTCACAGACAGAGGGGAAAGCGGGGAGGGGAGCAGGGGAAGAAAATGGGAAAAAAAGGTCCTTTTTAATTCTCCATCTGTACAGGGCCACAGAAATGCCTTAAGCTAAACACAACAGACTGAAAAAGGAGTGGGAAGAGATTATCAGAAGCCTGGCAAGAGGAGAGTGCAGTTGGTGGTCAGGTGAAGGCTGCTTTGGAGGATAAGCAATTTGTGTGTTATCAGTGCAGGAAAGAGAACAGTAGCTCCCTACACTGAAAGCAGATTAAAAGTAACAATAGTCTTTTCTGTACACCACAGGCCAATCTGTTAAATGCATGGAAAGCTGAGAAGCTGCTTAGAGCCGATGTTTGTTTAATTCTCACCTGCACCCACTTGAACTGTGTAAATGACATGGTGCTTTTCAGAACATATGCACGTTTCCATGTGGCACCAGTTTGTGAAATTGTGCCCAATTAATCTACCAGTGCAAGATTTGCTGTGAGTATAAAAGACAAGATCCCTCTTTCACTCTGGGTAGCCTTGTGGCTCCAAAAAAGAATGAGGAAAAGTTACTGAGCTTTTTTTTGTTGCTATTGTTCAGGGTTTTTTTTTCTTTTAAAATCAATAGTAATGGGTAGCTGATAGTAATAAGGGGGGTGTAATACAAAATAAATGCCAAAGCAAAGGTGACCTCCTTTGCCAGAGAAAAAGTTAGGAAACTCAAGCATTGGCTCAGTTCAGATTCAAAATGATTAACACTCTTGATGAATCAGTACATCACATGCACTATTTTGGAAGGAAGGGAGTGATGGAGGAGAAGTACAGTCAGGTTGTCAAGACAAGAGTTAGGATACAGGGATACAGGATTTTTTTTTTGCTGCTACTGATTTTATATTGGTAAATATGTGAATGATTTTATATAAACAATGTTAATTTCTCTGGCTTGAAAGGTACTAAGTACATCTTATCAATACTGTTGTACAGAGATGATGAAATTTTGTTATTCCACATGCAAGTCAGCTTCACAAAAGTGGCTGGATAGGCATCTTAGCTGTGTAAGCAGAAAGCTCTGTGCTCTCAGAGGGTCTTTTGTTTGCTAACCAATGGCATGGGGCAGACCCAGGAAACCTTGCTGTTGCTCTCTTTGCAGAGTCACAGCATTTCTCAAAGTACAGGCTTGTAAGATGTAAGCCAACATATACTAATTACTCATAATTTAATAATTGCACATTGTCTTTTCTAGCTGAATAATTGATTTCTCATTCCAGCTGTTGTGCTGACTGCAGTGTACGTTGCAATTACTGTTCACAGGCTGCTCAGTGTTTTTATCCTATGGGTATGACGGATATTGCATGATGGCTTCAGTTTTGTTTGGTTTTTTTTCTGTCTTTGTGTGGTTTTGTTTTCACAACCCTTTTTGAATCAAGAGAAGTTTTAAGGATTGCACAGCGAAACTGTTGCATGAAGCTGAGTTTAAACATCAATAACCTCATCATCCATTAACACAGGAGCTGGGATTCAGTCCCCCCCGACAGTATCCGAGTTCCATTTCTGTCAGTAGATCCTGGGGCAGCTCAGAAGGAAATATGTTCCCTGTCACACACATACATGCAAACATGCATTCTTCCTCCTTTTAAAGCAGAAATACATTTTTCTTTATAATCGGTTTAATATACTTCTTTTTTTTCAAAGGGAGTCACCAAACACACAATGTTGGAAATATTTTCAGTTATATTTTTTCCCTCATTTTCAACAATGTCTTGTTAAGAAAAATCTGTGGGGTTTTTCTGTTTGTTTGCTTGTGCTTCTTTTTTTTTTTTTTAACTATTAAATCTAGTTATGCTTTCTCTATGCTTTATGCAAGTTAAACATCTAATACATGATACATCCTCTTCTTTTCTGTGACTCAAACTCCATGACAAATCCTTTTGCCCATGATATTCTGACACTTCTTTTCATCCAAGCTGTCATCATCCATTAAATTATCATCTCTATGTTCTGGGTATTTAGTCAAACAGGAAATCCATTCCATGACATCAGGAGCTGGAGTCTAGTGGACTGACTGGATGATGAATTCACTTAAAGCATTCCTAAACGGAAAATTTCTGGCAAAATATTCTCTCTTTCAATTTTCAGTTGCTCTTGTTTTTCAGGAAAAAAATGGAACTTTTACTCATTAAAGTAATTTTTTCACACACCCTGAAAACATTACCTACTTTTAAATAAAAAAGAGAAAAATGTTGATTTAAATAACGCATTGTTAAAATCATGACTTATTTAAATCAACATAAATTTGCATTGATACTTAAAGTATCAATAAGAAACTGCTTCCTTAATGATATAGTTGATAGACTTATAGAAGAATAACAGAAAATGTGAACTTCATCCTGCTGACTTAACACTACAACTATCTTCAGAAATACTTACATTTAAATGTCTTCTGGGATTGCTCAGCTCTCGTCTTGCCTCTGAAAAGTAAGCAATGCTGCTTGTAGAGAACTCATCAGAGATCTTTGAATTAAACCAGAAACACTCTGATTCCATCTCACCTTCTGAAAATGCAGGTGCCCTGAGTGCTGTGTCTGATTTTATATCAACCTGTTAAAACGAGCCACTGGAACTTATCTCTTTTTAAAACGAAGAAATCTGAGAGGAAGCTCTTGCTATGGGGCAGAAACAGAGCAAGCCAGGGTTAATAAAATGAAGGCACCAGCCACAAAACGAGGCTGTAAAACAAACACACTCGCCATGGTTTGCTCGCAGTCTCTCCGCGGCGCCGAAGCCGAGTTGGCCACATGGCCACATTAGCCATTCCATCAAGGTCAGGAATCCCAAATGAGTTGCTATGGGAAACAAATTACTGAGGTGTCAGCTGGAGCTGAAGGTTCAGATATGAGGGAACTTTACCCATTATATGCTTGAAAGATTTCCGGAACAACAGAAGCTGGAAAAGAGCAAACTGGTAATAACAAGACCAGGAAAGCAGATGTTTCACTGACCTTTGCTCTGTGCATTCGGACTCCCCATTTTCCAGCATGCCTGAGTGGACCAGAAAGGAATTGCAAATACGGTGGGGTCTCCTGAGGCACAAGTAAATAATTTTTAAAAAAATCAGATATTGAGTGCTTTTTTTAGGGAGATATGTAAAAGGAACTCAAAAGCACACGAAACCACCTGGGACTCGTGCCTTGTTATTAAAGATGAGGAGAGACAGCTTTGATTTTATTACAGCCTTAATTTCAGGGGAAGGAATTGAAAGCCAGAGAAGGGGCAACCTGCCATGGAGATAACTCTACCACCAGAACCCAGTTTTATTCACTCTGCTCCCTTGCTAAATGATCACTGTGAACATGACCTTGGCTGGAATTTTCAGTGGGAAGAGAATTGGGAGGACTAGACCTCCTATCCAACACTGACATTCCCCTTTGTCAGGGCACTCTGCTACTCTACCCTAGAAATCTTACCTCCAGATCTGTAGGAACTGGAATATTTCCAGTTTCCCCCAAGCATTAACTTTGACAAAAGAAAGAATTTATGCTTATTTACACACAGGCTTGTTCAGAAATGTTTAGGGCAAATCCCTCTCTCCCAGTTTGAGACTGCTGATCCAGCTGCTCACTCAGCAGCTATGGAATGGTTTGCAGACAGTGGTGCTATCACCGAAAGAAAAATAAACAACCTTGTCTTTATCACATATTTGTTTAAATTTTCTCATCCATTTACCTTTTTTCCATTGAAGATCTCTATATTATCTATCCAGGAACAGGAAAGGAACTTCTTTTTCTCTAGTGAGATAGAGGAAGAAACATCTGCTCTCGAGACTCACTTTGGATGTGACTACTGGGCAAAACAAATAGGCATAATTAATTTTCATTAATGAAGACATTTTACTAAATACACAATGGATAAAATTCTGGCCTACCGTTTCCTTGACTTCAGGCTATTTTTCCCAGGGACTGTCTTTTCGTCAGCCAATTGTTCCTACTGTGGCTTTGTATTTGAGGGTTCCTTGTTGAATGTTTTAGAGATGGGGCTGGGAGAAAGAATTAGGTACAAACTTCTGTTTGTTAACACCTTGCATCATTTCTACACCCTCTGCCCTAGTAAAAATCTTGAAAAGAGAAATTTTTGGGTAATTTTTCACAAAAATGCAGTATACAAACCAAAAAACTAAAGTCATGCGTAGGAGGTCTTCACTTTCCCATAGTACTTGTATCTGTATTTACACATTATAGCTGGGACCTCAGTGTTCAGATGACTCTCAACATAAATGTATAACGTCAGGATCAGGAGATATATTTTTATAAAGGACAAAGGAAAAGGCAGTGAAAATCTTTCCACTTCTGTAATAAGGCATTACTCCTCTCCAAATATTTGTCTTTCTGGTTTTTTTTTCCTGTGTTACTTGCTGGACTGTAATGATTTAGAGTGAGTTAAAGCTGTATATTACATTTTAGCATGGCAGTCACAAAGATTTTATGTGCTGGAAGACTTTTTTTTCCCCCCCTTTGGATTAGGCTTTATTGCACTTAAGTATTGTGCAGGAATAACTGAAGATAATGTCACTGACAGAACTGTGCCAGCAAGATCTGTAAATCAAACCAGAATTTATACACTGTCTGAGAGCTCTCTTGAAAACATCTGCTCTGACCCCTAATTTCAAAGAAGGGGTAGTAGGGATTTTTTCGTGCAATCGCAGATGTGAGTGGCTTTCACATTCTCAGGCAGCCTGAAACGAAGCTACACTAATGAGAACAAGGAGATTTCTAAATGGAGAAATGCAGCCTCTGCCTGCTGTAGAAGTTGTTGCCAGTGGGTTTTCTTTTAATCCTTCTCTAGTTAGTCTCGTGGAGCAAACACAGGTATTTCTGGGACTGCTCTGTAGAAGGACTTGAAAATAATCTCCATCTATTTCAGCTGCTGTCTTTAGAGCCAAAGTGCAAATGCTTCTGCATTAAGGAGCTCTATGCAACTGGAGATTGCTTGGCCAGTCACTGAAATGGAAATGCCTGGGGGAACTGGAACAGGTGTTCAACCCTGCACTGCAGCCAGAGCTAAAGTAGAAAAATACCTTAATTGGCAGACCCAAAGAAATAACAGGAGAGCAGGAAGCCTAAGCAGAGCAAAGTTTCATTGTTGCTTAAGTGAAGATGGGTTAGAAATGTCTGGTCAATTAAAGTAAAAGAACAGAGGTGAAATGCTTTTGAGAGCTGGGGTGCTAAGTGAAAATACCTAGAATGTAAGGAAACTAACTTTAACATGAAATTCTACCCTGGGCCAGTGTCGCTGCAAGAAATCTTGGAACCGTTATCAAAATTACTTTTCCTGAATAATTAAATCTGTTGTGAGAAAAGTGAGTGCCTTTCTCCTATGGCAGACAAGAAACTGCTTGATTTATTGTCATGTTCAGTACTGATTTAGCACTGAATTTATCAAAACACCTGCTCATCCTGTAGATTATACCTGTGTTAGATGACCCAATGGCCCAAACTGAGGCAACATGGGATTTATAGTTCTGACTTGCAGCACTGAGTAGCTACGAAAAGTCTGCTCTCATCTGTTCTGCCCTGGGAAGGGACTAAATTGGTTGCTTGCAGTGCAGGAGAATAGGACCAATACATTAGACACCCTCTCTATTTTTTTTTTCCTTATTCTCTTTTCCTGATTTTTCTTAGAAAAAGGAGAAAAGATTTACTTAAGACACCTTAAGGTCAAGTAAAGCAGCAGATGAGAAATAAGGACAAACTGTGATGGACAGAAAAGACAGAAGAATCAACATGAATGCAATGAACTGGTGTGGTAGATAGGTGAGCAAAAAGAAATAGAGGAAACACAGGGGGCCAGAGCAGATCCAATGTCATCACATGACTGGATAGGGGCTAGAAGAAGAATAAATGTGTTCTGGATGGTGTATACTCAGAATAACTGGAGCACAAAGGCATTAAATCACTTGTCCAAAGCCAGATCAACATCAGCATTCAGGAAGAAGGTCTCAGCCTCAGCAATTTGGGAATCGTTCAAGTCAATGATGATAAATCTTGACTGCTCTTAATGTTGCTGTTGTTTTTGCATCTATTCCCCTGTAATAAGATGTATGTTCCATTCTGCTTCCTCCTTCACCTTTTATCAAATGGACACCCCGCAGCCAGGACTGTCGCCATCCCTCCGTTGCATCTTTCACCAGTTGTGTAACTGAGTCTGGGAAGATCAAAAATTATCATGTAAACATGAGATTTTCTGTGCTGGAGGAGCCTGGACAGGGTCCATTAAGATCATATCTAGCCTCTGTCAGTGTTGAATACCAATGTCTGTGTTCACAAAGCACAAGAAATGTTGACAAAGATGAAGTAACTCAACCATAGAGGAACCTTTCCCCTAACTCCATTAGTCTGTGATTGCCTTTGCAGGCTGTAAGAGTAATGTTTACACATATCAAAAGGTGGGGGATCTTGTTTGGTTGGGTTTGCAGGTTTGGTTGTTTTGAACCCTTGTAAATGTAACTTGTGACGATCATTGTGTATATAAAAACTGTGAAGTGTGTTTTACTCTGAAAATTACTATCTTAGACATCTTGTAGCAAACCTGCTCCAAGAGAAGATGCAAATTGTTAATAGGGAGAGCTCCTGTGTATAGCAACCTTTATATATGCCAGATTTTATGTTGTATTTCTTATTCTTTGGGTATTTATTCTAAGATCTTGAATAGTTTTTCTTTTAATAGCAGTCAGAACTTTGTTTTGTCATCATATCTTATCATATCCCTGCTTCCTTAAGATCCATATCCTCTTCCTTAGTTGTTCTCTTTAACCATTTCTGCCTGCTGTTGATTCTCTCAAAAATCTGTTTTAGGGGTTAAGGGCATATTTTTCAAAGCTGTTTGTGCTCCTGATTATGCAGGTAGATACTTGCCAGGCTTTTCAGAGATATCTTAAATGCTGAGGAGATTTGCAGTTGATCTTGATAAGACTTCAGCACCCACATAATTTGTAATTTTAATTGGGTGCCCAATATCTTTGACAGGCTGACCCAACGCTATCAGAGTCATGCACAGAAGACCAGAAGTGACAGACTTTTTGGACTAGAATATTACAGGATTCAAAATACTATTTTCTATGTCTATTGCTATTTTCCCTTTGCTCCTCCTCATCCTCTTTGAATTCCATCATTTCGTACTGCTTCCTGAGGTGTTACCTACAGCAGATACAAGTTAAGACAGAGATGAGCAGATCAAATTATCCTTTCTGTTGTGCATACACTCTCCATGTGTTGAAGCAACACTTCATAAAATTGTTTGGATAATAAAGGACATCTAAATATCATCCAGCCCAACCACCTTGCCATGGGTAGGGACACTCTTCACTAGATCAGGCTGCTTAAAGCCTCATTACACCTGACCTTGAAGACTTCCAGTGATGAGATATTCACAACTTATCTGGGCAACCTGTTCCAGGGTCTCACCACCCCTTTTTCATTCTTTTTTATATCCAATCTGGATCTACCCTCTCTAAGTTTAAAACCACTGTCCCTCGTCCTGTCACTACAGGACCTTGTAAAACATCTCTCTCGGTCTTACAAGCCCAGTTTAAGTATTGAAAGGATGCAATAAAGTCTCCCTGGAGCCTTCTTTTCTCCAGGCTGAACAACTCCAACTCTTCCAGCCTGTCTTCACTGGAGAGGCATTTTCTAATATTTCTCTAATAATTTTTGTTGCCTTCTCTGCAGTGCTCCAACAGTCCATGCTTTTCTTGAGCTGGATGCAGTGCTCCAGGTGGGGTCTCATGAGAGTAGAGGGGGAGAATCACCTTCCCCAGCCTGTTGTCACTCTTGTTTTTCTGCAGCTCAGGGTATTATTCACTTTTTTGGCTACAAGTGCACATTGTCAGTTTATGTCCAATCTTTTATCTACCAACATCCCGAGTCCTTTTCCAACCTCTCAATCCATCTATCACCCAGCCTGAAGTGGTGCTGATGATTGCCTTGATCCAGCTGCAGGACCTTTCCTTTAGTTTTTTTGAACTTCGTGGGGTTCATATGGGCCCAGTCTTTTAACACATCTCTGGATGCCATCCCTTCCCTGAAGCCAATCAACCGCACCGCTCGGAGTCGTGTTATCATCAAAGTTGCTGAGACTGCACTCAGTCCCACTGTCTGTGTTGTTGATATTAGATGTTATAATATCAGATTGTATTGGTCCCAATACAGACCCTTGAGTGGTAACATCACTTCTCACTGGTTTTCACTTGCACCTTGAGCCATTGACTTCAATTCTTTGAATGTGGCCATTCTGCCAATTCCTTATCTGCTTAACAGTCCACCCCTCAAATCTGGATGTCTCCACTTTAGCAGTGAGAATCATCTGGAGAACTGAATCAAGCGCCTCACAGAATTCCAGGCAGATGATATCCATAACTCTTCCTTTATCTACTCATGTTCACTCCATCATAGAAGGCCAGTAGATCAGTGAGGCACAATTTGTCATGCTGGCTGTCTCTAATTGCCTCCCTGTCTTCCATATGTTTCAAAATTTCTTCCAGTGGGATCTGTTCCACGATCTTTGTCTGCAGGGCTGACTTCCATACCTCCAGCTGAGCTTGTTTTCTTTGAATTTCTTCAGTAGACAAAAAAATGAGTAAGACACTATAATCCAGACACAAAAAATGCAATGAAGCCCTTCAGAGTCCTCTTATGTGGTAAAGTTACATCTGATCTGTTGCTTTCTATCTTTGCTGAGGAAACTGACAGTGCTGAATTTAATTAGCTTTATGTTGCTTGCCAGAGATATCTGCAGTAGTTACATTACACATCAATGGAAAGCAGCCTGGTTTTCTTTCTCCAAACCCCGTAGGTACAGAGAATTTAATGAAATGATACCTTACAGGATGAAAGAAGGATTTGCACCAGGGTCATCTTTCCTCTTTGGAAGTTTATTGGGAGATTTGGAAAGCACCAGTAGGTTAACTTCATCCTCACCAGAACCAGGAGAAACTGAAAGTGGGAGAGGATTTGTTTGTTTGTTCGTTTCTTTGGTTAGGTATTCTTTTTTTTCCTTACTGTGCTATAGAGAGAATCATTTGATCATTGTGGGTACTGTTTGCACATGCATAGTTATGATGTGTGGGGGTTTTTGCCTCTCCTACTGACAGAGATCCATGAATTCATCAGCAACTATTTATTGGGAGATTAGCAAGAAGCATTGCTCCCGATTCAGCAAAACAACCTGGAGCTGTGACCAACACGGACTTATCTCATGTTTGGTACAAAAACCACCAGAATGAGCATTCACAAGATTGTTACTACCAAAAAGGGTCGTGATCAGCCCCTATTCAGAGCTATGGCTCACTGTGTTGTCTCCATTAGGATGACTCATGGCCAGCTGTACATTCTTTATTTGTGTTCTGATTGAATGCTGGGGTGGGGGGAAGGAGGGCAAGACTCACACAAGGCAAGCAGAATTGTGATGAGGTCAAATATCCACATTTGCCACATTTGGGAACCATTATCTGATAATTTAAGATGTTATATAAATTATCTGCAGAATTGATACTTCGTTGATCTCCTGGAAGATTCATATAATGTTGCTGATTCAGTCTAAAATTATATTTAAGGTACTTTAATGCACTGTTGACCAAGCATTTTCTTGTTTAGCAAGGTTGATGACAATTTTGCTATACATAATGTACAGAAATGTATAATATAAAGGAAAAGCCTCCCATCAGTCACCTCTAATCTCAATAAATTATAAAGGGTAAGAACCATAAGTAATAAAGGTGCTAATAGCAAAAGCCATGTCATTTCTCCATTCCTGGTTGTGGCAACTGGCTTCAAAATGACTTAAGATCTTCCAAGTCTGCAAGAGGTTTCTTGCCTTTTCTCTATGTTTTTGCAATGCTGCTTTTTATTTTTTTTTATTTTTAATTTTTTAATTGGTCATAAATATTTTGACTAAAGAGAAAAATGTGTATAACAGCTATTTTTTCCCAAATGAAAACAGTAAATGATATCCAGTGCTAAGTCTTATGGTTTCATTCAAAAGACCAGCAAGGGTCTACAATGTCATGAGTCTTAAACTCTTGGAGAAATAAATATAGAATAGAAAATAAGGTCCTAAACAAAAGTGGGGTCCAATTGTTTTCATAAAGCAAACCCAGTAGATCAAGCCCAAAGGGCAGGAGCAAGTGGGAAGATTAAATGTGACATTCTTCAAGTGTTAAGGCAAAAGACCCCGAAAATTCAGAATTATTAAAGAAGTAGGGAGGTGTTTCAGGGGAAGCTTGTGGCAATTTTGGATCTTAAAAATATACCTCACAAATAGAAGAATACTTATGGAAAATCATCTCCCCTCTTGGGAAATGTGATCATAAACTGCTGCAGTAAGGGCAGGTGGTCTCATCCCTCTGTCCTGTGGCTAATGACAGGAATAGCTGAAGAGTTCACTGAATTGCGTAACACTGTCATCGAAGATAATTATTTAAACTCTATGAACACTTTTAAAGACAAGACTGCCACAGAGCCATTAATTTTTTAGGGTTTTTTATTGAGTGGAAGAAGTGTCTCTGTATCTATAAAGGTTGCAGAGTTTGATCTTTGAATTAATGGAAGGAGTTCTTACCTGCTTTGAAGTGTTTGATCTTTTCTGTACCCTGCAAAATTCAACTGGAATTGATGAAGGCCACCAAAGCATTTTAAAATCTTGAAAAATAACAGCTTCATTGGAATCAACCAACAGAGGATGATTTTGAGAGTTTGATTCTGATTTCATATGGGAACATCTGTCCTTTAATTACGGTAAAACTACTGCAGAAAGGTTGGCGAGATCATGTAGAAATGTGTGACTTCTGAAAAAGGCATCTTTCAGCTACAGTGGAAGTCTCACATTTTCTAGGATGTTAACCGATGTTAACATTTTATTCTTATTATAACACCACATGCACCGAGTAAGTAAAACTTCAGGCTACTTAGCTGGAGGAAAAAAGAGAAAACAATGTTGCTTCCGTCTAATTATCAATTTACAGCTCAACTAATGAAAGATTTTTTTTCCAGAAGGACACAGGCAAACCATTTCCCTCCCTATTTATAAATACAGCAAAAATAATTCCTTCCAAGAAACTCAGGATGAAAGTTATATTTTTTATTTTTTACCTCAATTTTTATGTAGGCTTATTAAAAAAGAAAAAAAGCACAGCACCACCTTAATTAGTACATTTATGCAGATAACAAACCTATCTTCTTTCAAGAGATTATATAAACAACCTTTACCTCTAATCTTTGCCTCCTTCTCACAATATGATAAACTATTTATTTATCTTTTAGTAGAAAAAAAAAGAAGATAGATCCAACTAAGAAAACAGATTCATATTAGGGCAAAAAAAAGCCTGGGAAGTAATTTCTTCCTTGCATTCCTGTGAGTCGGTATTGAAATTACACTCCTAAAACCTCACTTTCAAAGCTATGACTAAATTCCTTGATTGCAGTACCCTCTTCTATCAGGAAATTATTTCATTTTTCACATTTCCATTTCCATGCAGTCAAGCAGGACTACTTATATCTTCCTCCCCAAATTAAGTGTCTTGAAGGTCCCAGGTTAAGGTGCAATTATATGAACACCATTAGAATTTTGCACTGTGATGAGCTGATTCAAGTCACTTCAGTATTCTCCCTTCCACCCTTTCTAAGGTGTGCCTAAAACCACAAGAAATTTTCATGAACAGTTATGCCAATTGATAGTCTGGAAAAAATAACGTCCATAATTTATCTGGAAAGTTGAAGGGTTTTTTTCAGTTCTGAATTCCTGTGAAGCTGGATGCAAGGATGATTTTTATTTATTTATTCATTTTTAATTCTTTCTTTTTTATCTGATAAACACAGCTATTTCAAGTTTAGGCAAAAATGTGAAAAAAAAGTGAAATGGGATCTGGTACGGTGACTTAAAAGCAATTCCAGTTTTACTTACTTTCCTTAAATACCGCTTGAAATTCAAACATATTTAAATAGAAAACCTGCAATAAAAAGAAGAAATGATAATCAGAAAACTGTGCAGCTTTTATTAAAGGGCATATATTCACTAGTTATGGTTTGCAAATTGAATGATAGCAAAACGGTTGAACAGTATTTCCTAGTACTGCCTGGATTATGAATGCTTTTTTCTTGCTCTTCAATGTCCTTCTCAGTAGCAGCAAAAATTTAGCCTGACTAGAAATACAATTCAATAAACATATTTTCTTGGAAGGGGCAGATTGCTTTTTGGGTTTATTAATGGATTTTTTATTTTGTTTTACCGAAGCAATGCATTGGGTTTTCAGAGCACTAATTGTAGAGACAAACTTGGTGCCCCTTTTGTACAGAATCACCAGAGTAAAGAGAGGACAAGTACAATTTCTTCCCTCTAAGCAACAGTTTTTAAGCAGTGGAAAAAAGGAAGGACTGGCAGCAACACTGCTTTTCCCTCAGGATAGCTGTTAAATTTATTTTGAAATCAGTTTCTAATTCATATTTATATCATGTGTTTAATGTCTTGAGTTGACATTAGTTTTTGATCTACATATATGGAGACAAAAGATTATTGCCTTCCTTTTTTATTGTCCTTTTGTTATTATTATTATTAGCATGGGCTTTGGCAAAATGGTAAACCTTTTCCTTGTGTTCTTATTTCTGCAGAGAGGAAACTCGGGAGAAGACAGGAAAAACAGAGTGACATAGTGCCAAGAATGGGTGGTTTAGTGGTTTGAATGGCTCTTGATCCTGCCATGGGGAAATGTTTTTCCTCTGGCTGCCTGTGCTTTGCACCATTCAGAGCTGAAGAGATGCATAAAAATTACCTAAATGGATTAGATCAGTATTTGGGTTCTTAGAGTGGTTAGTAAGAATGCTAAAGACACAGCAGTAGATAACTGGAGCAGTCATTTTCTATATTCTTTGATTTTCCAGACAAGTTCAAACCCCTATTTAGTGAGTATAATCAACAGAAAAATTGTGGGTTTTT
Organism: Ptilonorhynchus violaceus; assembly: GCA_013397565.1. NCBI lineage: Eukaryota > Metazoa > Chordata > Aves > Passeriformes > Ptilonorhynchidae > Ptilonorhynchus > Ptilonorhynchus violaceus. The sequence goes on along the minus strand of VZRJ01002570.1, from coordinate 467,486 downwards.
TCGATTGAGCTTTTCATGGCTCCATTAAAGGCTTTCTTATGGTCCCAAGGAATTTGTACATCCTTACTGAGCTGGAAAATAATTAGCCCATAGGGGGAACAGTTCCACCACAGAAGTCATGGAAATTGAGGTTCCTCCTAAATTTTTATTAGTTGAGGGTTTGTGTTGGTTTCTTTTTTTTTTCCTTCTCCTTTCTCCAGTATACTTTGGCAGCTCCAAGCACTTCCTCTCCCAAATTTTAATGCCAGCTGTCTGCTCTCCTCTCTGGCTTCTGTGGCATGATTTCATCAATCTGGCATTGCCTCACCTTTGTTTTAGAGCTTCCCAGTCATTAAAAAAAATAAAAAAAATCAGTCTTCATGTTACCACATTCTCATATACTCAATAACAGAAGAGCAGGCTTTTAAGGGAAAGTTGTTTCCGTGCCTTAACTTTTTTTCCTTTAACATGTATTCATTTTTTCACTTCCTGTTAGTCCCTTTCACATGTGTTAAAATAAAAAAATCCCTCTTCTACAACATTTGGCAGAGGTTTTCTAAATAGTTAATGAGATCTACCAACAAGCAATTCATAAGTCTGACCTCTGGATCACCAGTATTTTCAGTTGCACGCTCCTCAATGATACTCACAAAACTTTCTTTCTCTTTTTTTCTTTCTTTCTCTTTCTCTTTCTTTCCTTCTCTTTCTCTTTCTTTTTCTCTCTTTCTTTCTCTCTTTCTCTTTTTCTCTCTTTCTCTCTCTCTTTCTCTTTCTCTCTCTTTCTTTCTCTTTCTCTCTTTCTCTTTCTTTTTCTTTCTCTTTTTCTTTCTTACTCTCTTTTTTATTTATTTTTCTTTCTCTCTTTCTTTTTTCTTTTTCTTTCTTTCTTTCTCTCTTTCTTTTTCCTTTCTTTCTCTTCTCTCTCTTTCTTTCTTTCTTTCTTTTTTTTTCTTTCTTTCTTTTTAAAATAGTCTATGTCATCTCCTATGATGTTCACACTTGTATGTGAAAGTGCTCCCTCTTCCATGGGGAAAAACATCTCTGGGTTGCCAGGCCCTTGGATCTCACCTGGATTATTTGTCAACAAACAGCACATCGAAGCAGCACTGCTGAAGTGGGCCAGCTCTCCAGAGCCCCTAAATACCTTTATATGATGCATTAGACATAACCCAACCTTCCTCTGACCCAGAGTTCAGCTTTGCCTTCCTGTCTGGGAGCAGCAGGAGCAGGCTGTTCCATGGGAAAGGTGGCCTGGGAGCTGACCTTGGCATGGCAGGCACTGCTCTGGTGACAGCAATCTTTTATCCTTATCAATTTAGATTCCTTGTGGTCGTGGGGAATTCTCATGCACGAGAAGTAAAGAAAAGCTATATTTTTATATTCACAGCCAGAGCCTTTCCCAGTGCCACTCTGTGAGCGACCTCTGTGGGCTCAGGAACAGATTCTGTCCAGGTAGCTTGGGGTTTGTTCAAAGCAGAGCACATCTAACATGCCTCTGCTTCCTTACAAGCTTAGTCAAACCCCAACGTTTTTTCAATTACTTCTATCTAAAATACATAATAAGATGGATGTTTCTGAAAGTTTCCAGCTGCAGAATTTATGCCATATACTTAGTTTTGGTTTGATATTGGTTTCCTGTGTGTGTACTGATGCAAAGCTTCAGGTGAATACTTGTTACTCTTCTGCGTGCTCCTTTTTCTCCGGTGGACCATGGTCCTGGACTGCACAATATGAATCAAGTTGTACAGTTCTTAATCCCTGACACAGTACTGGGAGCTTTTGTTATATGAAAAGTCAGGATATTTTTTTGTACATTTGCTTAAACACTTTAAACAGTATTTATCTTTAGTCTGCTGCCAAAGTAAAAGTACTTTGTTCAAATTTGAGGTCAAAAAGGGTTTTAAAATACAGGGGATTAGAAAAAGCAAATGTTACTGATGTTTAGAGGAATCTTCCTGTGAAGTTCTTTTTTAGTTTTTTTTTTGTGTTTGTTTATTTGCTTGTTTTTAACAGCCTTCATAGAAATCTTTTATTTAAATGTCATATTTTAAAAAACCAGCTTGTTCTGAGACTTAAGGTACCTGAAAAGCAAACCAAATCCTTTGGTGAAATCTATTTTCTTGGGCTAAAGAGAGACACATTTAATTAAAGAGGTTACCTTCAACCCTGATAGCAAACAGTATTGGTTTGGGCTCTTTGTGCCCACCACAGCTGGGTAGGTGAACACGCCACAGGCTGGGAGTCAAAGTAGACAATGACTACCCTGAGCAAGTGTTCATTCAGTCTGTCCCTACACTGCTCCTACTCCTCCCTCACTGCAAGAAACACATTGAGGGGCTGGAGCGTGTCCAGGGAAAGGCAACGGAGCTGGGGAAGGGTTTGGAGCACAAAGCTGGTGAGGAGCTGCTGATGGAGCTGGGGGGGGCTCAGTCCAGAGAAAAGGAAGCTCAGGGGGGATGCTACTGCTCCCTAAAACCACCTGAAAGGAGGGTGTAGAAAAATGGATTATCAGGTTTCCTTTCCATCATTTCTGTGTAGCCTGAGTGTGCTACAGCAGCAGCCTTTCCCACAGTAATTTGGAGCTGCTGCTTCAAATCTCAGCTGGCAGTAGAAAAAAGCAGAGAAAGGAGGACAGATTTTAAAAGCAAAACTTCTGTGTCTAAAGTCCTTTTGTTCCAGTTCTAGAATAGATGAAGTGAAGCCTAGAACAGATCACCTTCTATTTCTATCCTCAGCTTTAAATATCACACTGTCTTTTGATAAACTCTTCCTATTTTTTTCATATTTGAGAAAAAGTAAAGCTACTTTGGTTTGTTGTGTGCAGGTTTGTTCTTCTTTTTGTGAAATTGTCCAACTCCCAAAGCTCAGTGAGGTCTCAAACAGAATGGTCTTTAGGACCCAGACAACATTTAGGATAAAGCTGTCAGTGACATTTTACCACTTGCTCGTAAGTTTTCATGGTCTTTCACAGTATTTTCTTGAAGTTTCTAAAACAAGGGCCTAAAACTGCTGCTAACACCTCCAGTCAGTTCACTCTGATCTTGTAATCAAACAAGCCTGCAGAGAATCTGCCAGGCAATTTTTCTGTAAAGTGTTTGAACCTTGCAGGCATATTTCTAGTGCCAAAAATCATTACAGGATTGAAAACCTCTTAGTCAGGTACAATCAAGTGTGAATCTTGGTCTCTGGGTATATAAATTTTTACATTTAAGGCATGTCAGTGTTAACAACTTGACAGCTTGTCTGAAACAATTAGTTTTTTAAACCAAAGGATCTCTCCTGTCATAACTTTTTACCATTATCATAGAAGTGTTTGAGTACAGCCTGACAGCAAGCCATCCATTTTCTTTAAAGTAAATGACATGATGATGATGATGATGATGATGATTATGATTATTATTGCAATTATATTATTCACCTTGTGAAACAGGCACCAAAAATTTGACTAACTTCTGCTGGATTTACGCTTCCTTTAAGCAGTAATGTGTTTAAAAATTATTTTTCTAGACTTCAGTATTTTCCTGTTGAAAAAAAATCCTGCTGATACTTTATATGTGTGCAAACAATGTGCACATATTTATTTCAAATTTAACAGAAAATCAACACTTTTCTAGAATGAAATTGTGCCATCTTGCTAAAAAACTTTTCCCATCACTCTCTGGCTAAACATCAATGATAATAAATAAATCTGGAGCTATTGTCAGGTAGCCTTTGCAACCTTTGCTATTTTAGAAATGAGGGTGACACTTCATATCAATTAACTGAACAGCTCTTTGGATCTTAAAGGGAATTGATAGAAATAAATAGATATAAAATCAATTTTCATTTATTAAGATATTTAAGGTTTTATTTTAGTAGGTTGAGTTTTTTTCAATAGGGTTATTTAAATAATATTTCCTGAAAGCAGCAGGTTTCATTCTTCTTATTTACCTCAGATTCATGTCAGGAAGTTCACAGAAACTCAGGCTTCTAAAATGTGGGCTTTTTCTGAATTTATCCTGTTCTTTGCAGGTTTTCCATGATACCACTGTCTCCTTTTGCCTGGATGTTGTCATCTATGGATTTTTACATGGTGCATCTTTTGCATGAATAATTTATTATTAAACGAGTCAGGGCACATCAAACCACTTCTGATAAAAACCTTGATTCAGCTAAAACCAAGTTTAATTTCCACAAATACCAAATTAATTTTTCAATTTCAGGTTTTGAAGACACTTTTATTGCTGAATCTTAAACTTAGCAAATTGTTTAAGATTAAATACCTAAAAGAAAACACTTTAGTTAAATTAACTAAATCCAATCAGCATTTATTTCCTTCAGTTTCCTGGGAAAGCTGTTTCTCCTTCTCTTTTACTCATGTCATCTTATTTTTAATGCAGATTTGCTGAACAAGGACATTGTTAGCCTAAATTCAGAGCTCACTGGACATTCTGAGCCAGCACACCACTAAAAGTGGACAATTAATGACACTGACTTACTAGATTTAAAGTGGATGGAGAACAGAGATGCTGGTGCTGTGCATTCCTGTACCACTGCCCCAATCTACAGCTGCTTTCTGTGAACATCTTCGTACCCATTTCTGTAAAGTCCATTCAGTCCCTTTTCCCTTTGCCAATACAATCCATGTTGCCCCTCTAAGGCCCTTTTCTGACTGTTCCCATTCTCCAGTCTTCCTTTCATATGTGCCTTGACAGTCCTTTGGGCTGTTCTTGCCTCCTTCAAAGTCTGGCTTGACAAAGCGCTCACATCCCTGTTTTTGGCTGGATAGATTTTCAGTCCTATTAACTTAATTGACATCTGCAGGCTCTCAGTGCCTCTAACACACAAAACTCTTTTAGGGTGCCCAATATGCAGAGTTAGGAACTCCCTTGTGGGCATTGTGGTCAGAATTTTCTTTCATGACTGACTTAACTAAAAGTCACGGAGGGCTTTGATGGCAAACACAAGCTGTGAGCTTCTCTCGAGGTGTTTCCTCCTCTATCACTCTGTCTCCCTCGCTGATGGCTGTAACTATTGGTTCAGGATGATTTCAGTGGCCTTGGGATCAGCAAAATTTATCTCTGACAGCACTGAGATGTGAATTATTATCGATGCTGAGGCAGACCGTGCATTTGTGGGGAGCTTGTTTCAGGGTTACACCACTGTAACAATGAGAGGGTTGTCAGACAATATGATTTCTGCTGCATCCTAAGTTCTCTAATTGTTTATCATATTAACCTTGGTGATCTTGCAATCTCCTGTCTGCAACATTAATCAGCTGACATCATCCTTTGTTCTGAAAGGACATTATCAAATCCAAAGACCAGAATACATCTTCAGTGAGAAGGGCAGTGGGGCTTGGTGACCTGAGAAAGGGGATTAAAAAGACCTTTACTTTTTATCTTTGCCATATAGCCTCAGATGAGTCACTCCCATCATTGCATTGTTCTGTCTTTCGTCTGCTGGGGAATTGTCTGAGCTGCCCTGCACCCTGCTTGGCACACAGGCTGTGCCTGCTTTGGAACTTACTACTGCTAAAACCAGGAGCTTGCCCAGGCTGGGTCCATTCCAGGTCCAAGTTATCACCAGAAGGCACCTGCTGCTCTGCAGACAGGCAGGCACTCACATTACACTGCAGACCTAGACAACACCCCAGTCATCTCAGTGTATTTAAAGAATTATTATTAGCCAACAGCTAAATTATCTTCAGTGGGAAGATTGCAAAAAAAGGGTTACACAAAGATTTAGGGAATATTTATTTGGGCTATTTGGGCTTTATTTTTTACTGTTTAGGTGTTTGGGGTTGTTTTTGGTTTGGTTTGGGTTCCCTTCCCCCACACCCCACCCCAACTGGAAATGATCATGTTTGTGATGTGAGCTCATATTTGATGGGAAGAAAGGTTGGAGCTCAGTGACATCTGGCTAATGAAATACTTTTGCCATGAACCGAAATTGCAGCATAATAAATGTACAACAAGGAAAATTGCACTGGAAGGACAAAAGCATCGTACTTATGAAATGCAAATTATTTATTTAATATTTAGAGGAATATTTCAAAAAGCCTCACTTGGTTAATGAACAGGTTTTATTGTGGGATGAACTTCATAAAAGGTGAAGCAGATGTAAACCTGCACAGAGATCAATTATTTGATTTCAGCTACAATTACAATACCTTTCATAAATGGTTTGAATTCACTGGATCCCTGCGTTAAACTGATGGATGTTTATTCTGTGTATCAGTAGCACAATCTTTTCCAGACAATGATGGATAAGATTAAATGGCCTAGGGCTCTTTTGGAACCAGACACAAAGTAATTCTCCAAATTCTCTGCAGGGAATGAAGTAGTGTGGCTCAAAATATTTGCCATGGCCACAGACTGTTACTCAGCACTCTGAGTCTTTGTGCTGCCTAAACCAAGCCTGACTCTTCAGGTACATCAGGAATGCTTGAACTTGTGCCAAAAATCCTTCCCATGGGCAACATTTGGGAGCTTTCTGGAGAGGGTCAGTCCAGGTAAATGTATGACTGCACATGGCTCAGGCTTTCTGTAGGGGTTTGTCTGAGTTTGACCTGAGTCGGGGGAGTTTGAGACTGCCTGCAGGGTGTTTGGGATCATCTCAGACCTTGGACACCAGCTCTGCTTGAGCTACTCCAGAACCAGCAGCATGGACAGAAAAAAATATTTCTTAAAACATGAGATTAAAGAACAAAAAAAAACCAAACCAAAACAACAAACTGACTAAAAAACCTAAAAAAAATCCTAAAATCAGACCAAAATTGCTGAGATAAAAGAATAAAAGCAAAAAAAGTTCCTTATGTTGGCTTCAAAATTAGCAGTAGATCTGACAACTGGCTTAATTTGGGGCAACGTGAGTATATTACAGATGCTGATTTGTGCTCTGGGCCTGAGCTCAGCACCGTGCCCAGCGAGAGGTCTCCAGCTCAGGTTTTGTGCAGCCGTGAGCTCCTCACTGCCCGAGCACGAGGGGACTCCTGCTGCCAGCACCTCCCAAGCAGCTGCTTTTCAAACTGAGCTGCTTGCTAGGAACGACCTTCAGCCCCTCAAAAATGCAAACACCTGGCCGCTGCTCAGAGTAAAAAAAAAAAAAAGAAGAAGGAAAAAAAAAAAAAACAAGGGGAAAAAAGAAGAAAAAAAAAAGGAAGCTGAGAGATAAGGTAGAGAGAAGAATATGCACATCTTGATGGGAATCTTTTATTTATTTATATTTTTCAATTAATAAATCCCTAACTACTGCTACGGGTCTGAACCTCTATTCAGGCAGAGTGAGGCTGGCAAGATATTCATAAGATAACACTTGCTGAGGAAAAAATCTATTAGAAAACTATTCAGCTATGTTGACGTGGTGAATGGAACAGTTTTATTCCATTAGCATGCGTTCAACAAAGAGAAGTTAATTAGTTTTGAGAACTTCTGATATTTCAGTAAAACTTTAGACTAATTTTCAGTTGGATTTTTCTGCCTTCTGGGGATCCTGTCAGTATTTTCAATTAACAGATTTCCCTGCACAAGCTCTTCAAAGAAATGGTGTTAGAAATAGAGGAGGGCAACAACCGCATTTTTCATTTCATGGGAAATACACAATTCCTTTCTTGTTATAAAAAGCAGCAAAAAAAAAACCCAAACAGTCAAGTTTTGGGTATAAATTAAGTTTAATAATTCCGAACCAAGTTATACAAATACATTTTCTGTAACAGTTTAATATATTAGAACTGAAATGAAAATCCCTGCAACTGCCCCATTCTACCCCATAGTAAACAACATTCAAAGACATCTATCTCATTTGTTCCTCTCCCAAGCAAAAATTTCCATATAACTCTAAAAATACCACAAGAATTATTAGAGATTATGGAGATTTCTGGAGAAATCCTGCATCCTTTGTTGGTTCTTAAGTACTTGTAAGGGTGTATGTAACCTTCAGGCTTTGCTGTAGCATTAATTAAACAAATTTTTTTGAAAGCATGAAAGCTTTACTATAGTATGTGTAACCAGATCCCACAGTCCACAGTGAAAAAATGTCTTTCTTTGCAGGAGAAACCTGATGTTCTTTCTAAAATGGTATGTAAGTAATAGATGCTTATGTTCCATTTCAGCATTATGCATTTATCTACAGTAAACATGAACTTTGGTCTATTATATTAAATGACAACACACAAATGCATCAAAGAAATGGATCTTTTGTCAACCAAGTGCCTAATGTAAGGCTTGTAAGTGATGTGTAAGGACTGGCTGAATGATCTCTGGGTCTGGTACACAGGAATTCTTGGTGTAGAGGAAAAATATGCGTTCAGATTGCTTTTCTTCGTGTTTACAGTTAGCTAACAGGACTCAAAGGCTGCAGCTTTACTGGCCTGTTTCTGTGTTGTTTTGTGTATCCTGCAGTATTGAATCATCTCTTGAGAAGAATCTGCTATTCTCCAGATATGGTTTTCATTGAATTATGATCATTCCACCATAAAAATATTGATTTGTTCATCAAAATCTTGGTTTTTATCCTTGTTTCCTCTTCCTCTATGACCATGAGCTTTCCTCAGCGCTAAGAACTGTGAATCTCATATTCTTTTACCTCCTTCTTTGAGTCTTTCTTCTCCAGACAATTATCTCAACCTTCTCTCTGCTTGCCTTCAGGGCTTAAATTCACTAAAAACTTCTTCCCTTTCAGCTGAGTGTTTGTAGCAATGATCAAATCAATCACAGCTCCCAGTTTTCTGTGTTCTAAAATTAGTATGTTGGGGCTTATATATTTTTTTTTCCACTTCATTGGTGTTTCTAAGCAGTCAAAAAATCTCTGCTCAAAATGCTGGCCAGTTCTTCTACACTTCCTCCATCACATACACCCTAAATTACAATCTCCTGAGTGCTCATTTCTTCCCTGACTGTGCTTTTGAAGGATTGTAAACCGTGCATTTGTAATGATTTTACCTAAGGTATTGTGTAATTTTGGGTAATACAAACTAAAGAACAGGCAAGGGAGGACTGTAGCTCACACGTGAGATCTGAGCCTCCTGGCTTTCCATAAAACAACCAATTACTGGGCATCTGAAAGAGCCTTGGAGTGCTCTTGGACACTTCTCAACAGTTCTGTTTCAGCTTCCTTCCTCTGAAGGTGAACAGCTCTTGGTTCTTTAGAGAATCTGATGCAGCCAAGCACAACCTTGACAAAAAATATATTGGCTTTCTTCAGAGGAAGGCACAGACAGCTCTTAGCTTGGGTTCCAGATTTTTAAAAAATAACCTTTTTGCATCATTATTGTGGTTTTGAATAACTCTTTAAACACCACACACTAATACCATCTCAATCAGTGGAAATAATAGAGCTTATTTATTCCATTTGGACTAATGTATTATAGTGGGGGGGTTGTGGGGTTTTTTCATAATTAATACTAACTTCTCAGTTAAATGTTAAGGTAAACAGTTGTAGACTAAGCCAATTTGTATATATTTTATATTCTCTCTTATCATTTTTGAAGAAGAATCCTGCTGTTGACAGCAACAGCTATAAAGGAAGGTAGGAGTCATACTGTATATAACAGAATTGTTTTACTTTGATCTGCAGAACTGTGCTGTGTGTGGTGCAAGACAGCAATGGAGGAATTGATATTAAAAGGAAAAATATTTATCTCAGTGTTAGGAAGAAAATATAGAAACTCCAATATCAGATCAAGCAAAATAATGCAAAATCATTTGGGGGATTATCATGTGAAATATCAAATCTGATATTCCAATAATAGAAATTCTTCAGTTAAAGCAGATCAAAAAATCTCCAACAAAACTTGTCTGACAGAGCTTTAAACAGATCTTTAATGAAAATTGCTTCATACAGAACATTTTAATTTTCTGGGACAAATCCCACATATAAAAGCTGGTGCCAGAATCTTTCTGCAGCTTTAGTTCAGTTATCTCATACTTAACACTGGTCTGACTCCCTGCAAAGGCACAAAGACACCTTTCCCAGGATGCTCTCAGAGAGTGAAACACAATTGATGCCACATCTCCCTTCACACAGGGCAGACATTGATGCATTATATGAGTCACATTCACACTGAAAAAACAAACAAACAAAAAGTATAAATTACTTACTACAGTAAACATGATGTGCCTTTAATTAAATTTTTAAATCAATTATAATTTTTGAAAGTTTTTTTAATTATCTCTATTTGCTCAAAAATATTGCCAATTAGAATTATTAAAAAAACCCAGCTTTTGCTTTCTATACCAGATCTTGTTATTAAACAAACGAACAAAGAAACAGCAAAACACACAAGACTTTTTGCACTGCTTCTGAATGACTTTTGGTTGGTCTCATAATGATTTAGAAGACTTCAGAAGACAAAGGGAGAGTAATTTCTATTTTTATGTTGTAATCGGTAAAATATAGGTTTTTTAAAGCAATTTTTTTTTCAAATGCTGGATATTACAATATATAAGCTAAAGAAATTGCCTAATTAAGTTCCATTCCCAATACAATGCCAGTATGTATTTCTGTTGAGAGCATGTTTACCTTCCTAGAGGATGGGTTTGGAATTGTGACTCAATGTATCTGGGTTTTAGTCTAGTACTTATTTTTAATTTCTGCTCATCTTTAACAATGAGAAAGATCTACTTGCTTGTAGGTATATTTTATGAATGTTTTAGTTCTTACATTTCTAAATTTAAGCATTTATAGTCATACTTAGAAACTTAAGGTTTAGGCTTCTAAGTCTGAAACTTTTTGGATTTCACAGTCAAAAATGAGGATGGTTGCAGTTCAAAATACAGACCATGCCAGGGGTGCTGAAAACGGAGCAGCTTGTTTCTGCCATGCAATCTGCCACCTGGAATATAAGAAGAGAAATCCATGGGGTTTGATCTGACTCATGTTGACCACTTGATGTTATTGCAAGCAATTTTGTGGTATATGATGACACACATTCATCAAACAGTAACAAATTTGCTGGTGCTTGTCTATACCGAAAGTGTGACCATATTGGGACCCCCATAAGAGATAAATAAGCCTCAAATTTTCATTTCTTTTGCTTCAGGATTTGTCCTAAGCACGGTCTGATGTCACAACAGTTTAAGCATTACAACAAACAGGATGTCTGACCTCGACTAGATTTTATTTTCACAGGAATACCTTAATAGGATAAAACCAAAAACTGACAGATTATTTCATTACAGAACACTTTGGACGTCAAGAGAAACAGAGCAGAGGTGAAAATACGCCCACTGTACAACTGGATAGGGAACACACAAAAATATGGTTTTTTCATTGGAGGGGAGAAGGTAACTTCAGAAAGCTCAACCATCAAAGTTTAGATGAAAAAAAGAGCGATGTGGTTCAGTTTTGTTTTGTTGTCCCATGAGAAGTCTCCTAATTGCTCTGGGTGATCTTTGCATCCATCACTATGGGGAAACTCAAGGTGCTTGTGTGCTAACAAGTTTCAATCCAGAACTATTACCATGATCACGTGAGGTTATGGTCACATTCCTGCCATAACGAGAGGCTCTGCATGCAGGCTGGTTCTGACACGCTGCAGTGAGCCCTGCTCTGCTCTTACAGTCGTAATAAGCTGGTATCTAGTCCTGAAGGCAACCCTGTGTCCCTGCTCACTCAGTCATCTTTCCTCTGCTAATTGGGAAGCATGTGCAATCCTTCAGACCCTTCTGAGTGTGTGTGGTGGAGAGAGAGAAAGCAAAATTGGATTACTCCCAAGATGTCAGGTGTTTTAATTCGGGTTTGTCACAGGCCACTCTGAGTGTCATACCTCTGCTAGCAATATTTCAGAAGTGTTTTATGCTGTGATTTTGGCCCAGTGCAGCTGCACCTTCCCAAAGGGTTCCTGGATAAGATTTAGCAATTAGACTATTCCAGGGATCCCAGCAGGCAGGTTTCAAGTGTTGAGCTCTTTGGGTGACTGACAGGTCATTAACATGGATGCACGACCCCTTGCCAGCTTGTCTCAGTGTCTGGGAATGCTTCAGGGTACACACAGGTTATTGATGTAGACGTAGCTAGAGTGTGCAGAGATTTCTCCCTGGATTTCAGATACCTTCCCACCAATAACTTTAGTGAAATATATGTGTTTCACCAGAAAACAGCAATAACTATAATAATAAATGAAAAAAAAAAAAAAAGAAAGAGAGAGGGAAAGAACAGAGGAAAAAAGGCCAATGCTTTGAATATCAAATATTCTTCAACAGTGGTAAAATCATTAACTAAACCCATTTTGAATATTAAAACAAACGTTATGCATTTTTATTTAAAAAAAAAAAGACATTTTTTCATCTTGCAGACTTGTGATTAAAGTAGATATTAGGGAATTATTATGCTCCCAAATGCTGTGGAGATTACAACCAGTTACATATCTTCGAAAAACTGGAAAAAGCAGGGAACTATTGATGGTCTCTGAGAAATGAGATCATTCTCCTGTGTTACTTAAACGTCTTTAGGGCTTTCTTTTTACTCTCATACTTTGGGTACATGAGGTAATGAGACCTTTTCTGTGTTGTGGTGGAGGAAAGTCTACTTTTATATGATCTGCTACAATATGGTGTCTCAGAAATGTCAAATGGGTTTTTGGATTATGGGAATTATGTAAGCAAAGATGTTTCCAGATTTTCAAAAGTTTTCTCTGCAATATTACCAACATTCATCAAAGCAGTGAGTATTGGTCAAGAAGAGTGTCTGTTTGCTCTGACAATTTTCCAGCAAGTCTGGGACCTTCTTTCCAGCTCCCATTGAGAGGCCTCCATTTGGTAGCGATGATTTCACTTGTTCTGGGCTGCTTTTCTTTCTTCCTACCCAAGCTTCTTGGAACCCCTCCGGGATGACTAAATCACTGTCTTAGTGCTGACAAATAAATATCTCAATGTATGGAAACAGAAGAGGTATAATTTATTTTAGTTTTTGCTTCCCACCCTAGAAACAAAATGTGTGAAAAGTACATTGGGAACAGAAGTTCATGGGTGGAAATAACCCTAAATTGGCAGCTGTTGTTATTTTACTTTATCTTTGTTTATGCTTCTCTACTGTGGAAAAGACTATTTGACTGATGCTATGAGCAAAGTAGATAATGATTGTAAAACAATGCACAAAATAACTGTAATATAAGTTATTCTCTCTCATGTGACAAAATGTAGGATTTCTGGGCATGGATCCATTGTTCATTATATTAGGTGCTGTACAAACACAGGCCTGCTTGCTGGTCTCTATTTGTAATGTTTCCAGCTCTTAGAAATGTATTCATCTTTATTTTCATCTGCGTGAAGGGAAAGCTAACATTGCATGAGGCTTTGTCAATGCAAAGCAGGCAAGTGAAATTAGGAACAGACAACTCATTGTGCTGAATTGGTGGAGACAGAAACCACATGATAAGTGTTTATGCTCCAAGTTTTCCCTCTTGCCCTTGGGATCTTCATTACAATCAGTGGGTGGTACAGCATCCTTCTTTTGGGATACACCAATCTGCCCAGAAATAGTTGAGGGATCCCTATATGACACTTTATTGTGTTCTGCAGGTATCTTTATGCTACTGTAGACTTCACTAATGTCTTTAGTATTAGTATGGTGTTTAGTAAAGACACTACATGGTCCTGTAGCATTTTAAGAAATTTCCTAATCAGCACATGTTCTGATAAAGGAAATAACACCTGCAATATATTCCAAAATATCACTGCCAAATAGAAGAAAGTCAATAATCTTAGGAGTCTCATTCAGTGGCTCCAGAATGCTGGGGTGTTCCTGTTGTGGTCTGTGAGGCAGCAGTGGATTTTCAGCAGTGTGCTGGTTGCTGGGTCGTTTTTATTGCCTTCTTAAACACGTCTTCCTCAGCCCCTGCTGTATCTGTGCATTCAGCACAGCAGATGCTTCATTACAGTCCTGTGTCACCAAAGGCTCCTTCTGTGTTCAGAAATTTTGTCCCATGTTTGTCAGGGATTGGTTTTGATGGTGGGATAAACTGCACTAAGGCAAAGCTGGATTTGTTGCTACCGAATCTCCTCCGTTTTGTCCTGCTGTCAAGGCATTTGTCTGTCTGTCTTCCCTCACTTTCCTTCTTTCTCTGTGAGACTGAATGTGCCACACTTACAAATTCTCACTCCACAGCACACCTCTCCCAGGATAAGGAGGCTGAAGTGAGAATGATGGCAGAAAACAAAGACTTAAAGAAGCACGTTCTTCAGCACAGATGTATTTGTGAGTTTGGAGCAAAACAACAGAGAGTAGTTGAGCTTGGAAAGGACCTCTGGAGCTCATCTTGTCTAACCCCTCTGTTCCAACAAGTTCAAAATAACCCTGTCTTTACTCCTATACAAACCTTCCCAAATAGTCTGTATTTGAGCGAAAAATATGCTGACGTGCATAACCTGGCAGAAAACAGTACAATCCTGCATATAAGTAGGGTGAAGTCCTCAAGCACTAAGATCATGCTTCTGGAGAAATAAAGACAAAAATAATTACTTACATTTCCAAGGTAAGAAATCTTCCAACCAATCTTCCAATTTTTTCAAAGGCATATAAGCATTGTTTTCCTGATCTTTCAGGTAGGACTCTAAAATGATGAACATTTATGAGAAACATATTCTGGGAGCCTTAAGTCACAGGTGCCTAAAGACACAGTGCCTGGAGGCATGTCTGGGCTTAAAATACAGAGAAGGAAGGAAAATGGAATAGGAAAAATGTAATAGCTTAGCCATCGACCTTTCTTCAATCTATCCCATATATATAGATATCTTCTCTAAAACAAGAGGGACCCCCAATTTCTATACAGCAGAGCCTCACTTGAGCCTACCAACAATTTTTCTCACTCAGTTGGTTTATTTTCTCATTCATTCTCCTTTTGTCCTGGCTCTGCACTGTGGCTGAAGTTTCATTAGCATTTTAATAAGTGAGGCTAAATTAATAACATTAACTTCTTGTCTCAGAGTGCTCTCAGACCTTCCAAGTATAGCCCAGACACATGGTTTGGGCTGGTCACTCTTGAGTGCCAGCAGCTGAAAATAGGATGGAGAAGTGAAAGTTCATTCTTTTTCTAAGAGCATCAGTGGAAGTTCCGTGTCATTAAACTTCAATTAAAATCTCAGTCTTATTAGTAACTAAGCTCGGCTTCTTATGATGTTGGCTTGTCTTTCAAGGCAGAATATCACTGCATCATTCTTCTGAGATACATAGTGGTCATAACCATATTTTTTTCAAAAATATATGTATTTTTGTGTAGCTTTATTGCTGTTCCTCTGGTTCAGAATGTGACTTCACAAAAATCTGGTCCTTCAGAAAGTCTTTTTATTCAAGTGCTGAATTTTTTCCTGTCATGGCTTAGGAACAATTTTATATTCGGTATTTATACAAGGTAGTCTTAACTGTCATTCTCAAGTAAAGGAAAAACAACAACAACAACTACAGAAAGAAAAGAACAGTGAAGTATTCAGGTTAATGCTCTCCTGAGCAAAGCAACATTGAACTATTCTGCCAATTTGAGTTGTAAGGATGAGGGTTTGAAGACCTCAGATTATATTCCCCATGTGTCAGACACTGACTGTTGCTTCTTACTTTTAAGTGTCTTCTTATGACAGCTTTTTGGTTACCTTTTGCTTCTCTAAGCTATGTGAAGTTGAACAGTATCAGGAAATGTTCCTGTTCAATCACTGAATTGTTAGAATGGTCCTTGCTATGGTTTTAGCTTTGGACAACTGGCACTATCTGAATAAGCTTTTGAGCACAATTTAGTAGCTTTCCTGGATTCAAAAGATTCCTAAGTACATTTGGATTTAACCACACGGTTTTAGAGTTTAATGACATGGACGTGTCTGATTCTATGACAGATGGTCTCGGTATCAGAGAATCATCCTGGAAATGTTTAATTTACTAATACCTGTATCTCTTTAAAGATTTACTGTGGTCTCATTGAATTCCCCTCCAGAGGTTTTGTTATAGTTTTTTGGAGTTTTTGTTATAGTTTTTATCCACATTATTATAGAGCAACAAATTTTACTAACTGATTATTGTATAGAAAAATTAACCAGATGAAAAGTAAACTAGTATCCCAAGGAACTTTCAGTCCTGAAAACTAAGAACACAACAGTGGGAAGAGAAGATGGAGTAGGATGCTTTGGGACAGTGAAGGGTGGGAATATGAAAATAGTACAGTGTAAATCCTTAAGCCTCAGTAGTACAGACATTTAAATATTTACATTTACTTTAATATCACATTGAAGTTTATACTTCAGGACAGAGTCTTATTTGGCACTCAGAATATATGAATCCCAGAAAATCAATGGTAGAATAATTCCTTCTTGGATTCTAGAAGGGAGGGGCTTTTGGATTGTTTTCAGTTTGGTATTTTTTCCCAAAGACAAAGCATGGTGTAGGTGTTAAGATTATAAACTGAGGTTTGAAATACACAGATTCTATTTCTTGCTTCACTGTAGATTTTCTTTTTGACTGTGAGCATTAATGATCACACATTCAGCACAGAAGAGAATGTAGGTAGGTACTTTGCCAAAACAGATAAAGCACTCGAAAGCAGGCATTAAGGAGTATTAGTTTCTTCAAATAACCAAAGAAAGAATGTAATTTCTGATAGAGGATGCATCTAAACCTGTGCAAAAAATAAAAGAGGAGAGTTTTGTGGAGCTTAGGTATCCAAATTAGGTTTGCACAAATGGGGACTTCTGCCTGCTTGGGATTCAGACACAGCCTCTCCTGAAAACAGATGGTTGAATGGATAGAAGTGTTTCTCCTTAAAAGATGGCTGGAGGAAATAGCAGGGAAAATATCTGCTCAACCTAATTCTGAAATTTGACAGCAAGGATGCTCCTGAGTTCCAGTGTGGGAAAAGTTCTAAGAAGAAGAACTGCTTCATTATCTGTCCAGAGAGGATGCTGAGCAACACCTAAGACATCGCCGGGCTGACTGGGGGAAATACCTGGAAAACAGAGTGATAAAATCAGAATACAGATCTGTACCTAAATTCTCCTGAAGTCCCAGTTTAGGTAGGCTTTGAGGTATTACAAACTCTTGCCTTTAGTTCCCTTTGTAAAATGGGGATAACAGCCTTTTTTTAGGCAGATTTTGTGATATCCACCTCTCACAAAGTTTTCTGAAGAAATACAGGCCACATGAAAACCTGAGTATGTTTCTACTTGATCATGTTAATAACAAGTTTGTCCTCTGTCAACTTTACTACCTTTCATATCCAACAATTATGTCCAATTTGCTTTGTGGAAGCTTTCATTTTCACTGCCCCATGCCTTGTGTCAATGATTGGTGTGTAACATATGCTCTCTCCGGTTCTCCACCGAACTTTTGCTTGGCTTTCTGGTTGACTTCAACTGTATTTCTTCCA
Organism: Ptilonorhynchus violaceus; assembly: GCA_013397565.1. NCBI lineage: Eukaryota > Metazoa > Chordata > Aves > Passeriformes > Ptilonorhynchidae > Ptilonorhynchus > Ptilonorhynchus violaceus. Next base: position 450,184 of record VZRJ01002570.1, on the reverse strand, counting down.
CAGCAACCCAACTTGCATATAGAGAATTAGCTCTCAGTCACCTAGGCAAAGAAGCAACAATGAATGAATCAGGACCTCTTCTGGGATATTCAACTTCTCCAAGGGAGCTTTTCTTCTGCTTTGCTCAGACTTGTCATTCTCTTTAACATTTAACTCTTGGGATTTAGTTTTCGTGCTCTGATGAAACACCTAGAAAGTAAAAAGGGATGACAATTTATTGCAGATCACTGCAGTACCAGAAAAAATTTTGACTCCTGCAGACACTGATTTGAGTACCTACTATGAATTAAACACAAAGTGATGAAAATCAAAAAACTGCCTATAAGAAGTCTCTGATAATCACCTTTTTTAGAAGCATTTCTTGGTCAATAAATTTGTGAGAAGATATTTGTTTGTCTTCAGGTAAGGAGTTCACAATGCTCCTGGATCACATTGTGTTAGAATTTGGCTAGAAATCTTGCTCTGACTGGAGACATTATCTGCTGAAATGCCATATTTTGCGTGAAATACAAAGCCAAACCCACATGCAACTCTGTAGTTATCACTAAAGAACTTTGCACTCCCAGGAAAAAATACAGCCAGAACTACAACATTCTGGCCAGAATCCAGGTTTTGTTAATACATTTTGGCAATGAAAATTATTCTTCCATTGCTTACAGGATATTTATGTAGCATTACTGAGGGTTATTAAGTGGAGGCAGGTGAAATGACTCGTATGTTTTGGTATCCTCAAATGGATTATAAGCATATAATATGCACAAAACATGATTTTGATTATTAAATGAACTTAATTGAAGGTTTTGTATAAAGATAAAGAAAAAGAAAATAATTAGAGAAGGAAAATAGAGCTTTTCTCATTGCAACGCAAAGGTGTGTTATCAAAATTTGCTGAAAACCAAAAGATCCCAGTAAACCAGCAAAGTAGTTCCAAAGAAATCCACTTCTTTGATCTATGCCTTCACAGCCTTTATTTAAATTTGGTGAGGGTGGTGTTGTAAACTTCTTTGGTAAGTTGTGCTCAGATTTGACTCTGTTGTGCTCAGACTTGACTCTGTCTTGTCTGTGGAGAGCAGAGTACCACTGATGAAATGTAGAAAGGTGATGGGGAAAAACAAATAACAAAGGGAGTCCTCTTTCCATTGCACTGTATTTTCTGTCTCAGTGCATAAAGATGAATACTTCAGGTAGCAAATGAAGAGGCAGAAATTTGTCCTTCTGGAAAAGAAAACAAATAGAAGTAACTAGAGTTCTGGGACTTTGATGCAATACAAGAAATGGTGTCAGGATGCGACTTTTGGTGCAATGCAAGAAATTTCCTCCCACCTTCTCCATCTCTCTCCAGTTTTTTCGTCAGTGGCGCATCAAAGGCACCATCAAAGCCTTAAGATTTAATAAGTAGGAAAATGAAAAATAGATAATTTATCAGCCTTATAACTACCAGCTGAGATTTTGATTCCAGGGGGAGCACAGAGAATTGTTTGCAGTTTCCTTGTCACTGTTGATGCTGGCTCTGCAGAAAAGCACTTTAATCTTTCTTTTTTTCTATTTAGAATGTAAAATCTTTTTGTATGGTACAAACTATTACTGATTCATCTCTATAAGAAACAAATATGTTGGTTTCATACATAACTGGAAATTCCCTTAAAAATCTGTCAGCTCCCTGGATGTTCACTTGATAATATTTGGTCATGAAACCATTCTCTCTGCATAGTACCCCTATCCTGAAAATCACTGAAACCTCAAGCACAAAAACAAATGTCCTTGTTAGAAAGCTGTATAAACGTTGACATAAAAACAAGAAAATAAACCCAAAATATTTCATCCAACATTGCAATTCAGAAAGGTAAAAAAAAAAGAAAAATAAAGCCATTACCAGGAATGATTGTGTGTTCAGGACTGCTTACTTCATTGGAAAGTAAAATGGGCCATATCCAGCTCACCAAGCATGTGGAATATATATCAAACATTAGAGCCTGACATCCTCTATTGTCCTGGTTGATGAGAGCATGTGTTTGAACAGAAAGGTCATGCCCAGTCATGTGTGCTGAGTGTTCAGCTGGTAATGCAAAGTCAACACTTTTTTTTCTCTTCCTTCTTTCTTTGTTTAGGTAGCAGAACACTGACACAATACTGAGGATTGACTTGATTTTAAATCCTCAGCTGCAGAATCTTAACATTTATTTAGATTCTCCTTCATAGCAAAACTTTTCCTAACAGTGTGTAATCTTAGAGTATTCCTTTGTTAGGAGTGTCAATTTGTCAGTAACAGTTTTGCTGATGAACTTCCAGACCCAATGAAAATCTGTGAGGAGGGGCAGTAGTTATTTTTGTACTTCGTATATATCTACATGTCTGGTTTTGAATCATCCATATCTGCATGCATTTCTGTCACTTATGAAAACAGAGAAGATGAAAAGCAAGGATGGTGGAGGTGAATAATACTTCCTTCAGATGATAATAGGTAAGAAGTCAGAGAAACAGACATTTTTCCCCTCCACGCTAAATATTTCTGTCCCTTTACAAAATATATGACAACTGAGCATTACTAGTCATATAACCCTTTTGGCAGGACAGCTTTTTTTCCCAGAAGTAGGGAAAATGGTGAGAGCTGACATTTGAGACACTATGATCAAATTGAGAGACCATTTGATTTCTGATGGAGCAGAAATTCTATTTTCTCCAATAACAAGTGTTAGATTCAATGAGTTATTATGACCTTAAGCAGTTCCAGTTCTGTCACTGATGCTTGAATGATTCTATGTCCTTATTTCCCCTCCTGTGTTTTGATCATCTAGTCTGCTCAAAGGTGCATCTGGACTGCCCTGTATTAAATATCAGTACAATGCTTAGTATAGTTAAGTTATTATGACTCCTAGAATCACAGTTCCACACAAAATTTGAATGATAACACCTCTGTCATTTTCTTGATGTTGGAACTCATCAGAGTGATGCAGAAGAGAAAAGAAGCTTTGGCCTTGGAGATTGTGACCAGAGTTTAAATTATAATTCAAATCTTCATAGAAAATGTTTATTCAATCCATTTATTGAGATGTCTTTCCATGGGAAAGTCATTAGAAAAATTATATCACTCTCAAGCCTGTTTGGGTAATATGGTCTTCTCTTTATCTCCTAGCAATTACCATCTGTCACCTGAATGCTTTCCCCAGAAAAACAGGAAAATTAAATTTATTATTTGCAACATCAGATGGCAGAGTACTGTGTTGTGTTCTGTACATTCAGTTACTACAGTTTGCAAAACACTTGAAAGATTCAACACCGGTGGAAGAAATAGAATCTTGTCCAAGGCTTCGGATGCCTTATCCGGGACTACCTAAAAGAGAGGCTTGACAAAAATCAAAGGGTAAAAGCGGTTGTGTTTATTTGAAGGCTTTCAGGTACATCCAGGGCAGTCAGAGTTCACTCAGGGGCTACACCCCAGGTAGACCCCCTAAGATGGACCACCCAAGATGGACCACCCAAGATGGACGAACGGTCATGAGTTCTCCATACTTTTATAAGTTTGGTCCATTAGCATATCGGGGCTAGTTCTTCCAATCACAGCCCCAGGTAATGAGGTAATTTACCCCAAGTTTGCTCCCCCCATTACCAACTGTTGTTTACAGATCTCAGGCCTGAGGCAGTAAGGTGTCCTTGAGGTTCAGGCCTGAAGATGGATTGTTTTGTCTAAAGGCAGTAGCTAACATTTTATACAGGCTTTAGAGTTACACACTAAGAATTGCAGGGTTACAAATATGTGAAAAATAGAAAAGCTAAAATCCTAAGGCATCACTTCAGTAAAAAGAAAACAATAAAATCTCCATGATGTTGAACACTGCTGATTGACTGTTCTTTCTCTGAGTCAGTTTTTAGTTTTCAGAAATACGACATGCAATGCAGTCAGCTGTGATCAACAAGCCTTTTTTACACTTCCTTTTTCTGTAGGAAGCACTCTCAGAACAATGCATTGCAATAGAAACCAAGTGTTGGAGAACAAATACTAATTAGGTGAATCCCAGGAAGCTCAGATCTAATCCTTATGCAGCTGTATGTGTTTCCTTTGTCACGGAGACCACTAAATGAAGGATTTATTAATATCCTCTCAATCTACTTCTGTACAAGATTTGGCTTGCAGCAATCTCAGAGCCTTAGGCAGAAACTGTAGGGCTGGTCATGTTCTTTTCACCTGCCCATTTATCCAACATAATTTAGCAAAAATTTTTTTCTACTATGAACCAGCAAGTGATTTCCCTTGTCTCCTGCTTCTACACCACTTGAGGACTTGTATGTGTTTTTCTCTCTTTTTGATGCTGCTGGGCTGTGTGCACAGTGCTATAAGAGTCCTATTTAAAAGCCTCTGACCACTTCTGAGCCAAAGGTAGGCTTCTCCTGAGTGGAGGGTGCAAAACTTTTCCTTAAAGAGGAAAAGTCAGAATATGCTCTTGGCATGTTTTATATCAACTCTGAATCTTGTATAATCTCAAAGAGCTCTTTAGTAATGGTGGTCTAATGAAGATATCTGCCTGTTGGCTGAAAGTCTGTATGCTTTGTAAGCAGACAACAAACAAGCTACTATAATAACAACAATAGTAACAACATATATTTATATTTACTTCAAAATTCAGTGTATTTTAAAATTCTATTACTATAATTTCTTTTTGTAAGCAAACATGGCAATCTGTTCATCAATGCAGAATGGATTTGCTAGGCATAAAATGATCCAAAATGGCTTTTCCCATCAAGACAAAAAAACTTTCATCTTTTTCATCAATCAATGATACTAAGCTCTAGTGCAGGACACTTATGGCCAAAGGAAGTGTTTAATATCACAGATTTGACTGTAAGATAAAAAGTAATGATAAAAAATGGACATGAGCTTTCATTATTACAAAAGCAGGGGAAAAAAGACTGAAGGTGACTGAAGAAGCAAACTTACCAGCTTTGATATCTTTTCTGTGTTTCCTGTGGTATGTTCTTACTCTTATTGGCAAATATTGAAACAGATCCAATTAGCAATAGAATATTCATCTATCAGGAAAGGCCATCTAACAAGCCTACACCTGGCAACAGAAAGGCAAATGTTTGTCCAATTCTGTAGAAAATGGATTTTTAAAAGAAAAATGACTCTTCAATCTGCAGTTACTATATAGAGGTGCTGGAGCACGTCCAAAGAAGAGCAACGAGGCTGGTGAAAGGTTTAGAGCACAAGCCTAATGAAGAGCAGATGAAGGAGCTGCAGGTGCTTAGCCTGGATACCGAGGGGAGACCTTATCAATTTCTACAACTACCTGACAGGAGGTGGGCAAGAGGAAATGGTCTCACATTATACCAGGAGAGATTTAGATTGGATATATAGGAAAAATTTTTCACTGAAAGTGTTGTCAAGGTCTGGAATAGGCTGCCCAGGAGAGTTGTGGAGTCACCATCCCTGGATGTATTTAAAAGACATGTAGATGTGTCACTTAGAGACATGGTTTAGTGGTGGACTTTAAGTTAATGGTTGGACTCAATGATCCTAGAGGTCTTTTCCAACCTAAGCAATTCTATGATTCCATGATTTGTACTGTTTTTGATCAGATCAAAGTCTAGGAAAGGGGACTCATCGGTGACAGAATATGGTGGGTTTCCAAAATCATCGGTGGGAACCATAGCCCCCATTAAAAGAAAAAAGTGTATCTCTGCAGGCAAATACAAGATTTTTTATGTTCTCAACTAAGTTGTACAAACACCTCATTTAAAATAAAGGAAGGAAAAGGAAAAATTCAAATCCTTAATTTTTATCTATGCAAATTATGGGCCATGTTCTGTTATTCATTTGACTTGTATTAATATTTTCTTATTCAGCTCAGCCATTAAATTCAGTGAGATTACATTACAAGGTACTTCTGTCTGAGTAAGGGAGATGTATTTTGTCCAGTGGACTAATTTCCAGAATAGCATACTGCTCTTAAAGGGAAACAGAATTTACCATCTGGATTAATGAAGGACTGAGGTCAAAAACTTTAGTTCAAAAAGCTTCATACATTGACACACATCACAACTCAGGAGGCCTGTTTTGGAAACAGGCAGGAGTAGGTAAAAAGGGGAGCAGCTTTATGTGTACCTTGAGCCTGGAGACAAAGACAGTAGCTGAAGCAAATCACGTACTGAAATAAATTTTCACTTGATTAATTGTTCTCATCTAGAGTCCTTAAAGAGCTTCTGGTGATGAACAAATCTCAGCATGCACATAGTCTGCATGAGTGCAGAAAGTGTCTTCTATTGAATTGTTGACATGAATCTTCGAACCAAGATGATTCACAAATTAGACAAGGAATTCAAATAGGAATTTGAGCTTTGCAGGGACACTTCTCCATGTCTGTGAGTCAAACTGTTCTCATGCCTGTGTTGCTAAGGGCTATATCTGTCACACATAGTGAGGCTTTCTCCATTAAGATGAACTGCGGTCATTTTAGCTTGTATTTTATATATTTTGCTGCAGACATAGCTAAGTGTTTCAGATTCATGATATTACAATTACAGAATCATTTATTTATTTATTGAATTCAGGTGGGAAAGAATCCACACTTTCAGCACAGTGCCCTGCCACATGTTCAGTGGAAATTCTCCCACTGTATTTGGTAAATGCTGAGTAAATGCAGTGCCTAGAAATACTATTATTTTTACATGCAGAGTATTCAAGCTTTCATTCTTTGTCAAAATGGCATAAGATCGTGGAAGGCAGATTTGGAAAAAAAAGTGTTCATGTTATGCTTTATGAATTTTTGGATGATGTGAGGTTACAGGCGAAAGAATATCAACTGATGTTATAGTCAACAGATAGAAATAAGTTCCGTCAGATGATTGAGTTATCTAAGTGCATAAAAATTGTTGTTGTCGGTAGTAGTAGTAATAGTAGTAGCAGTAGTAGTAGTAGCAGCAGCAGCAGCAGCAGCAGTAGAGGTATTAATTTTCTAAAAGTGTCTGTTTCTCTCTAATGATTGCACAGGGAGATCAGAGAAGAGGTTTAACAGTTCAAGTCAGTGAGGTGAATCTTACATTAGTGCTGACAGTGCTATTGACCATCCAGGACTCAAAGGTAGGAGATGTGCTGACATATTCAAGCATATAATTACCTTTAATATACTTTAAAATAATATTAGAATCATTAAAGTTGGAAAAGATCTCGAAGACCATCAAGTACCTCCTTTGATCAAACACCACCTTGTCAACTAAACCATAGCACTGAGTGCCATGTTCAGCCATTTCTTGAACACTTCCAGGGATGGAGATTCCACTGCACTGCAGGGCAGCCTGTTCCAACGCTTAACCTCCCCTTCAGTGAAAAAATTCTTCTTAATGTCCAACCTGAACCTGCCCTGGCACAGCTTGAGGTTACATCCTCTTGTCCTCTTACCAGTTTCCTGGCAGAAGAGACCGACCCCCACCTGGCTGCAGCCTCCTCTCGGGTGGTTGTAGAGAGCAATAAAATCACTCCTGAGCCTCCTTTTCTCCAGGTTAAACACCCCCAGCTCCCTCAGCTGCTCCTCATCAGATTTTTGCTCCAAATGCTTCTCCAGCTCCATTTCCCTTCTCTGGACACTCTCCAGCACCTCAATGTCTTCCCTGCAGTGAGGGGCCTCAAACTGGACACAGTCCCTTTCCACTGGGTCACTTTTCAGGCACTCCTTTTCCAGCCTGGAGCACAGCAGGGGATTGTTCTGACCCAGGGACAGGACACAGCACTTGACCTTGTTGAACCTCATACAATTGGCCTCGGACCATTGATTCAGCCTGTCCAGATCCCTCTGCAGAACCCTCTTACCCTCCAGCAGCTCAACACCCCTGCTGAACTTATTGTCATCCATGAACTGCTTGAGGGTGCACTCGATCCCCTTGACCATATCATCGATAAAGACATTAAACAGGACAACCCAGTACTGAGCCCTGGGGAACCCCACTGGTGACCAGCCACCAACTGGATGTAGCACCATTCATCACCACTCTCTGGGCCTGGCCCTGCAAATCAATCAATAATTAATAATAAATAATAAAACCTTTAATACAAATGTATACAGAACGCATCTCAAAACTGGGACAGTCAGAGAAGCTCTGCACCTTTTGATGATTGTGACAACTGGAACTTCCCAATAATTCAGCATTTCTAGGAATGATTGCAAAGGCAATGAACAATGGTCAGATGATCTGATTCCTCCAATTTTAGGGAAAAAAAAAAAAAAGAAAAAAAAGGAGATCTGTTTCATATTTTTATTTTGTCGAGAAGTAAAATCTGACATCCCTGAGAACTGGTAGGGCCATTATTGATTCATTTACTGGGTAATCTTATATAGCAATTTCACACAGCATAAAGTGCTCTTTGGTGGCCTAAACCCCTATTTTTTGAATGAAATAAACTACAAATCTGATACTATAAATAGAGGAAGGGAACAACCATATGTTTCTTTGCTTTAAATAGCCCCTCATGTGAATGGTAGTGTTTCATAATAAAGTCAAAGGTTTCTTTGTGGAAAAAGAGGATGAAAAAAAAAGCTTTCAAGAAGGCAACCTCCCTTGACAGAGAAAGAAAAGTCTGACACAAAAAAAAAAAAGAAAGGAAAAAAAAAAGACCTGCCACAATCTTTTTCTTAGTCAGTCTCCTTACTTATATCTGGTTTTAAAAAGATTATTTTAATTACCTACCTCTGTTAACATGAGATATATTAATACAGGAAGATTCATTCATCCCACATACTATTCATTCATCTAGTCTAAATTTTCCCTTCCCTATAATATCTTCCAAAGGATGTAGAGTAAATGGATTCCTGGTAATAGGATCTAATAAAATAGTGTATATGAGAATATTGTGAACAGATTATTTTTCAATTAAATTATCTTTCCATTAGAAGTATATCTGCTGAATATTTTTCACCTTGGCTTTAATGTGCTCCATTTATTTATTTAATGAAGATATGAATGACACTGCATTCGTTCTAAATTTCAGTTTTCATAATGGAGTGGTCTTTTCAGACCTCAGCAGGACCCATAATTTCCTGTGCTGAGGGCTGTACAAACATACAAGAAAGAGATTGCTCTTGCTCTGATTAATTTATTATCTAAGAGATAAGCCAGACATAGGATACACCTACATGGGCTCTTGCCCTCTGAGCAGACATGAGCTCATTCTATTTGCATCCAAAGCAGATGGAAATTTTGTCTGCCTGTGCTCCACATTAACTGGAAGCCTTGTGAATACAAATAACATGGTGTTTAGTCCAAACTACTGAGTGCTGATGAAAGATGTTATATCTTAACTTGTGTTTAGGATTTCCCACGGCATCTTCTCATGGACATAGGTAAAGTGAGCTCTAGTCTTTCTGAAAAATTTTATATAGATAACTCTGAATAACAGAAAATGGCAACATGATTTTTGGAGATGTCTGGATGGGTAAGACAAAGGACTAGAGTAGCAATTTCTTGGGGAAGGACTGAGTAACTGCACATTCAAGTACAATGCCCAGTCCAAGGCAGAATCAGTGTGCCTGTGTCTGCTAGAGTTACTCATGACTGAGAGTCATTTAACTCTTGGCGTGAACATTTAACTGTCTAATAATTAGCTTTATTATCTCAGCTACTCATTTATATTCCCTCTGGAGAGAATGGAGAAAAACAGACACTCCCAGACAAGTTACCTGTTCAATCACCTCAGCTGCTACAGGACACTATTTTCATTCTCCTTCAATAACCTTATTTTCTGGATTTTTTTTCCTTATTTTCTGCCGCTCTGCTCTGTAGATTTCCAGTCATGAACCCCACTCCTAAGAAAATATAAAAAGAAGAAAGAAAAAATAAAATAAGAATGGTGAGAAAAATAAAACTGATTACAAATCCGTTTTACAGTCACCCTCACTCCAAGCTGAAATTATCCTGTTCACTGAGGCACAGGTGGTGATTTTCCTAACTTGATTTGGTCATTAAAAATCCTCTAGCTGCTTCAATACTTTCTCCCTGAGGCCCCTATCAGCACTCTCTTCTCCAGTGATTAGAATAGAGCCGATTGGCCTTCTGAACTTATTACAACCCTTTTTCTAATGATCTCATAATGACTGCAAACCTGAGCCCAGCAACCTGACAGATAATGATGTCAATTATGCAAAACAGAAATGAAGGCTTTGAATCTAATGGACTGCACTGGGGGGAGTGGGGGGGAGAAGGCTTATTTATAGTTTCACTGAGTAACTGTCATATTTCAAAATATGTCAGTAAAAAGTTAATAAAGGGGAGGTTGGGGAACACATAAAGAGATGTTGCTTACAAGACCTTTGATAAATTTTAAAAAGAAGGTGGGTTCTTCTTTCCTTCTTCTCTAAGTCTTATGATTGTTTTTGGCTCTTGTGCTAATCCAGTGAGATTTTACAACTTTAGCCCCTCTTACTCTTTTCCAATGGAATTCCTGTGGGACATCCCAAAGTTTGTAGGGATGTCAACAGTCAGTGTCAGTGAATTTGGGTTTAATGACCACTTATCAGTAAAATCACACTCTAATCATTTAACTATGAGGAATTTAAAAAGTATTTGTATGTATCTGCTATTATTATTATTGTTATTATTGTATTTTTATTTGTTTTTTTATTTTTTATTATGATTCCCAATTCCCCTTGGTTGTGAAGAGCAACCTCAGCTCTGTGGCATCTCGCTTTATAATATGAATTAAAATATGAGCAAGCATTTTAGACAAAACTGAGAGAGATTTAGCTTTCAGCCTCAAATAACCAAAATTTGTTCTGCTTTCTTGGAAAGCTCCTGTAATGTGTGAGAGCAGTTCTTATACAAGGGGTGCCATAAAGCTCAGTTTGTGTCAGGACATCTCATCACACAGCCAGTGACAAAAGTGGATTCTGTGTTTCAACCCAGATTTCCCTTTACTAATCTGCATTGTCCTAGTCCCACTTATTCCCACCTTTCCATGATCCCCAGGCACCAGTAACCTCCCAGCTCTTAACTCTTATGGTATTTTGACACCCCCTAGTGAGCTGTTCTTTTTAGACCTCAAAGACGAAAAAAATCATGGAATCATAGAGCCTCTAAGACCATTGAGTCCAACCAACCACTAAACCATGTCCCCAAGTGCCACATCCACATGTTTTTTGAGCACTTCCAGGGAAGGTGATTCCACCACTTCCCTGTGCAACCTGTTCCAAGGCCACCACTCTTTCAGTGAAGAATTTTTTTCCTAATATCCAATCTAAACTCTTAGTGCAATTTGTGGCCATTTCCTCTCGTCCTCTCACCTGTTACCTGGGAGAAGAGAACAATGCTCCACAGTTGTAAAATGCAATTATTGTTATCAAAATAGGACTCTGTCCCAGAGTAGCTAAAGAAGTTGTAGGTTCACTACATTCTCTGTGATTTCTTGTGTGAGAAACCAGAGCTTGCACAAATGGAAGTCTTAGAGACACAAAGCAGTCAATGATATGGAGCACCGCACTTGTGTGATGGGAATAATGGCATTACAGAAGAGGGAATGTGCTTTGGAGTGGCCTTTCAGTGTAAGGCTGGACTTGTGAAATGTGGAAATTACATCTTTTTATTCCCAACTTAATATGACCAGGAAGCAGTAATCTTTCAAACTGACATGCTACATTGCCCTTTCTAAAAATCAGTGATAATACTGCAGCCACTTCCAGGAGTGGGAATAAAAAATGCCTGTAATCAATGCAAATAGATGCATAATATTCTGCAGGTCTGATCCAGTACATAATGCAATTGACAGGAGAGCTCCTATTGATTTCCACAACGTTAGCCCAAACCTTGGCTGGCAGAGGCATATCCCCAAAAATCATTCAAACTTGGTTATTTTTCTCACATTAGGAAAAAATAAACACATGGATTTTTCAAAATCAGATACTTTTGATAGGGCTTTAGGATCCAATAATTTGTAGTGAATCATAAGTACTCTTTATATAATTTATTGCGACATGTTTGCAGATGAATATTTAAATGGTGTTATTTATAGCAGCATAGGAAATGTACTCGTAATGATCTCAGGATTTACCGGTAGAGAGACATGGTGAGAAATCCTGCACGGGGCCAAACTCGGAAATCAGAACTGAAAAAAATAGTTTTGCAGCCATCTAGCTGAAATATCACCTCATCATAAATGTCAGATTTTTCTTTACAGTGGTGCTAATGTGCCATCCAGGTTTTAGCACGAAGTGTGAGAGTCTCCATCGCTGGGACACACCACTCTCAGAAGGGACTACCTGCCACGGAGAGAAGCACCTCCTCACTGTGGCTGGTCACAGTTCTACTCTGTGCCAGCCCCACCTTGTGACACTGAGCAGAATGCCCAAGTCGGCTGACTTCCTAGGGAGATCAACCAACCAAAAAAAAAGCAACAAACAAACAAAAAAACCACCCCCAAAACACCAAAGAGAAGGAAGAGATTATAAAAGTGAACCGTGAGATTTTAAGTGGTATTTTGATGCTGGAGCCAGACCACCACCTGTCATGGCTGTGTCTCTATTGCATTTTCAGTAAAATGGAAATTTCATATTTCTCTCTCCGTATTTTTCCTAGGGATTAACGGGTGTTGTAAATCTTTAGATCATTTCACTGAGCTGATGGATTTTTGCATATGTTGCCCACAAGTCATCCATTAATAAAACAAACAAACAAGCAAAATGTAATTCATTCCTCTGTTACAGAGCATGTACATAGATACGGGTAATAACAAGGTATTTTTTATCTAAAATATTTTCCTTACTATTAGAGCTCTTTAGACTAAGAGTATTTTTATTGCTTGCTGTATCTCTGAAGATACCCCATGCTCCTTACAGTGATGCCTCCACCAAGACCTGGGTATTTGCAGGATGTCCTGTGATCAAGGGAGATAATCTACCACTTTTTGGTGTCAGCAGAGGAACAGATGACAATTATTGAAGAACTTATTTTCAGAGAGCAGTTCTAGAGTAATTAACTGAACGGGGCATCATAGATTTTATGTATAGTTTCTGTTGTTAATAATTTTCTTCCCAAATAGGAAACTATTTCATTTTTTATGTGATTTTTTTTTTTTTTGGTGCTTGGAAATGGATATAAGATTCCAGAGATATTCTTGGTTAGAAATCATCAAATTATTGCTCATATTTTCATGCCTGCACCCCAGCACAGTGCTACCAAATGTTTTGTGCTCTTGTCGTACCTATTCATGTCTAATTTGCTCTTCATTATAACTTAGTGTAATAAGCACACTGATGTAGAAGGTGCTTGCTTGGACCACAGTGCTTTGGATTTTGTAACATCTTTCTTTTCTACAAGACAAACTACTATGTTATGGAGCAGTCCCACTTTAAAAAACTTTCATTTGAACATTCGAGTGCAATGACAAATTTTGGCACACACAATACGTATTGTAGTACTTCAAAAGCAAAGGTATTTAATTTCCATCTTCCATGTAATTGATTGTTTAATATTAGCACTTGTTGCTGAGGGGTATGTTGAAAGTAGAATTGACAGTGAAGGAACCAAAGATACATCTGTATTACCAAAGCTTTTATTTTCTGTACATGCAGTCACATCTTGTGTGATGGACAGGAGTATTATTCTTTCTGTCCAGAGAAAAAGCTATACAGCAATACTTATTAAAGAGCAACAGGGGAAATAGATATCACCTACTGAATGTGTCTGGCACTTTCATATTGTTGTGAAGGAAAAGGAAAATCTTATGTACCAGGTATAAGTAATGCTCTCGTTCACCTTCTGTGCTCACTTTACTTAATGTTTTATTTCCATCTGTAAGAGCTTTTTTCTTGTGAAAATTAAAAAAAGTTATTAGTTTTCCTATAAGCCAAAAATTGTATCAGATTTAGGAACAGACTTGTATGTCTCTGAGAATGTGACTAACCCAGACATAGTAAAAGTCCAGGACTTTTAAAGTAAAAGCTTACCCTTTCCTTCACTTCAGAAATACATGTCAAAAGAAGGCCAACCCTGAAGAGTTTGCAATGCAAAGATAAAACACAGCAGGCAAATATGGCAGACAGATGGTGGGAACACAAGGTATCAAGAGGACAATCATTCCCAGTGTCATAAGCAGCAGTCATGACCCACCAGCTGCCTACCTGCTGTCAGGAGTTTCATAGGTATCCTGACAGAGATCAGAAGAGGAAAAGAAGTGAGGTGGATGTTGGCTAGAAGTATTACGAAAAGACTTCAGTGGGAATTTTGGAATTTTATCATATCTCATGACTTGGCAAAGCCCTTGGGTATGGGGGTAAGTAGGATTGTGCATTCACTTTTTCTTAGATCATCCATGGTTTGACTGACTTCATTGTTTTGGGGATTTTTTGCCTTCCAATAACAAGACAGCATTACTTATGAGGGATGTGAGCAGTGAAAATACACCTCACTGAAATTCCTTATTTGCCAGTCATACAAAAGACATCTGGGACATGGAAAATTGGAGACCTGTAACCAGCAGTAGACACAACCATGAAACTTGAGGAGGCAAAACACACTGCATTCACTGCTGCTCAATCACCACATGGTCCTTGTTAATCCCCATCCACGGGAAATCCAGACCTTCTTGCTTGCAAAAAAACCATCTGAGGGTTCATAGATGTAAATACACTTCAGGGCATGTGTGTTTGTACAGCTGCAGTGCCATTATAGCCCCAGTCCTGGCTGGGTAATCTCAGCGGCACCCCAGCCCTCAGGTCATCACTCAGTCCTTCAGGATGACCTTTGAGACTTGGAGAAAGTGTGTGGGACGTAAAACAATTCATGGCTGAGAGTGTCTCCCTCCATTTGTCAATGACGACAATGAATTTCCTTTCCACGTGCTTGCCAGCAGCTAATTATTTCCTCCCTCCTCCAGACCACAGTGAGAAATGATACCTTAAGCCACAAATAACAACAGTTTATTAAAACAAAAAGGAAGCTGGTGACCACAAGTTCTTGTGTGGCTTTGCCTAGTGAGGTGATAACTTTTTGAGACAAAATGCCCTCTAAGGGCTGGTCTTCATGACAGTTAATTACTTGCTGATGCAATGGAAGTGAAAAAATGGATCAGAACATGCACATAAAAACTTCTTTTGTCTGCTCATGCAACTCCCTCACACAGCCTGAGGTTATCAAGGAAACTGCCACTTGCACAATCCTCCTGTTGGGAAAAGTGCTAGCAGTATAGAGCAATCATTTGGGAAACATATTTTGAGAACAATGAAAAAATGTGAAAGAAGAACTGGACGATCATTTTCCTTCTGCCACCATTTTTAAAGTTCAAAGATCAGAATATCTGGTACTAGATTTGCCCTGGAAAGCATTTTGGTCTTTTTTTTCTGAAAGATAAATGCCTTATTATTTCGTATCTAAAACACAGGAAAAGTTATTATTCAAAAGCTAATAAATAAAAATTTTCTTTGTCTCAAGTCTTCCTTGATCCACAATAAAACAGTGAAGGGAAGGACAAAACACTGGAGAAAATATCATTACAGCGAAAAAAAAAAGTGGTTTGGAGGGATCTGTGGAGATCCTTTAATCCAACTTCCTGCTTTGTGTGGGACTGCTGTTTTCACTGGGTTTGCAAGGGCTTGCTTAGACAAATCTGGAAGACTTTCAAGGATAAAGATTCCACAAAGATGGCTGATCTGAGAAGCTGATATTTGTCATGTTCTTAATTTCATGAGTATGGCCACCATCTATGTGGGAGGTGAACCCGTAGAAGTTGCTGTTGCCAGCATAGCTGGCTCCGCCTCTGATGTGGAGGACTCCTTTCAGGAGGAGGAGTCAGTAGGCGGGACCAGTGTATGAGGTCCGCCCATCTCTCTGAGAATGGGATGTCACTCAGGACCTGGACCCTCCCTCCCTTCCAGAAGGTTCTGTTTTGTTCAGTACTTGATTGGTTGAAGTTCGTTGTACCCTCCCCTCGGATGGTTTTATTGGATCCTGTGCCCTCGTACCCTCCCCTAACCCGCTTCCCTATTGGTTGTGTCCCTAAGCTCCTCCCATTTCCCGCTTCCCTTAACACCTTGTGCACACTGAGGACTCTTTGGAATTCTCCTCCGACACTGTCCTGCCTGGATCCCCACGCCCCTCTACCCTTAATAAAGGAAACCACGGGGGAGACCCCCTCTCGCAACCCTTTGCCTCCTGTGCCTGCTTTACAACGCGCCTTGCCTGCAGCTCACCGAGAGCCGACCTGTCTCAGCGTCAGTCAGCCACGCCAAGCCTTGGAGCGGCCTCACGTCCTCATGGGCCCTCAGGTTTCTGGGCCCGGCATCTTGGCTGAGGGCAGCCTGAGAAACGCCAGGCAACACATCTACAAAGACAATATGGGGCTGTGTGGAGACGCTTCAGGCACTGGACAGAGATTCCCCTGCAGTCCCTGGCGCAGCCCATGATGAGGCAGCTGTGCCCCTGCAGCCCACGGGGGTCCATGGGAGAGCAGAGATGCCCCTGCAGCCCCTACAGGACCCCACACCAGAGCAGGGGGATGTCTGAAGGAGGCCGTGACCCCATGGGAAGCCCACACTGGAGCAGGCTCTTGGCAGGACCTGTGGCCCATGGAGGTGATCCCACACAGGAGCAGATTTTCTAGCAGGACTTGTGACCCCATGGGGCTTCCACAGTAGACCAGTGTGTTCCTGAAGGACTGTACCTCGTGGAAGGGACCCACACTGGAATAGTTCATGAACTGCAGGCTGTGGAAGGACTCACATTGGAGCAGTTTGTGAAGGACTATATCCCATGGGAAGCACTCCATGCTGAGGCTAGGCAAGAGTGTGAAGAAGGAGAGGCAGAGATGAAGCCTTATGACTGACCATAACCCTATTCCTAGTTCCCCTGTGTCATTCAAGGGAAGGAGGCAAAAGAGTTTGGAATAAAGGTGAGCCTGGGAAGAAGGGAGAGATTGAAGAGAGGTGTTCTTAAATTTGTTCTTATTTCCCTTTATCCTGCTCTGATTTTGACTGACAGTAAATGGAATTAATCTTCCCCAATTCAATCTGTTTTGTCCACAATGGTAACTTGTCAGTAATCTCCCTGTCCTTATCTCAACCCATGAGCTTTTTATTGTATTTTCTCTCCCTGTTCTGTTGATGGAAGGGGAGTGATAAAGCAGCTTGTTATATACCTGATGGTCAACCAAGGTTAACCCACCACAGAATCAAAGTGCAGATCACTACTCAAAGTGCTGTTCAGAAATAGCCAGTAATCTGAACACTTTATTTTTTTAAATCACTGTATCCTTATTTTTTGCAAAAGATTAGATTCCTCAATGGAAAACCTAAATTATTACAATAATAACAGTTAAAAAAGAAAACAAAAAAATTCACCCTTAAACAATACTAAGGAAGCATTTCCTGTGCTGAGCATATTTGGCAGTGGGACGGGGATAAATGGATCCTTCAGTTAAATGAAATAATACATGGTTTGCTGCATCTGTGAATTAGCTGCATAAAGATAACTGAGGCAGGTAAATGCTGAATAAAACTGGATGATGTACATTAAGGAACCAATTGCATCTCTTAGCAAATAGCCTTTCTATTAGGGTGCCCACTAAGCACTGATGCCAAGCCAGCACTTGAAATGAATGGTTGCAGATCCTAATTTGATAACTGGTGTAGATATGCTGGAAGCAATGGAAATGTATTGACTTGAGGTACTTAGCAAGGAATAATCAACACCTTAAAACAGAAACATTATTGTGTAAATGCTGAACATCTGTGTTCTCCCTGTGACTGCCACAGCTCAGACAAGATTTTCTTAATCTAACTTTCAGGATGTATTTAAATTGGAAAATTAGACCTTCCATCTATTCCCTATGTGTCTAAATGCCAAACTTTGGAACTTACAACTTTTTAGATAGTTAAGGCTAAGGTACACTCTGGGTCATGATCTGAGCCAGGATCCCAATGCAAAAATTTGTCCAAATTTAAGGAGCTTTGAGGGAATTCCTTTGCTATTTTAACTCAGATGTCCTAAGTGAAACTCATCTTAGGTGATATCATTGCCGTACACCTTCTAAAGAAATTTAGTTTGCTATTAATGTATTTTTTCATTCATGGGCCACAGTGTGGCCATTCCTGTCACAACTTGCTTGCTATCACAGAAACCATAATTTTTCTCTTTTATAAAGCCTCAGGTTCCTACAGCAATTTGTGTTCCTAAATAGAACTGACTTGGATTGCTAAAGTAGAATGGAAAGTCACAGAGAATGAGCATCTGGGAATTATTAAATGCTTCTTTAAATTAAGAGCTGAAAAATGTCATTTTATGGTCACAAGAGAGGGCCCCTGATTCAAGCATACACATATTCTTACCTTTAAATTAACTCCACTGCAAGGCTGTGGGAAGTCTGGCTCCATTCTCCTGATGACCTCATATATTCCTGGGGACTGCTATCAGGTCCTCTGCACTGTCTCTTCTTCAGGATGAGCAAGCTCCAGTTCCTCAGCCTCTTCTCACTGGGCAAGGCCCTGACCACCTCAGTGCTCCCCACTGAACTTCTTTCAGTTTATAGACGTCTTTCTTGTATGAGGGAAGACAAAAGTGGACACAGCATTATAAAATATGGACTGATTCCATGCTCTTCATCAGTCAAAAAAGGTGATTTGAGCATAAAACTCAACAGAAGTTAAGTTTGGGCTGCCTCTCCAGCTCAATGTGAAAAGATACCAACTGGTAAATAACACATCACCTGTACTGGATACCTCTGCTAAAGACTTCTCTCTCCCTGACTGCAGAGAGCAGTAGAGACTGTAAAGTCTGGTGGTTTAGTTTAGGATGGGTGGCAAAATATTCGGTGGTTAAGGACAAGGAAGATGAATATCATACTTGTAGACTGCTCTGCAATTTCCAGTAAAAATTGATTTTTCAAGTACAAAGTTGAGGCAGCAAGTGAAGGTTCATAATGGCACATTTTGTGCTTGGTCTATTGCAAGAATGAAGAGAGACCATTAGTTTGCAGTGCTGTCAAGACATGAACCTTTCACTGAGATGAAGCTGATGTGGAAACAAAAAGGATGTTTTCTCTTTTTGCTCCAATGAAGGAAATTCGACTTTCAATTCATGATTCACAAAGGACTTTGTGTGTCCAGTAAGAGTGAGGGACAGAAGGAAAACCCAGATTAGCAAAGTGTCGGTTATAATTTATGAAATATTTTTCATAACTGAGACTACAGATTTACAGATCTCTTGAAAAAAACCACAGCAATAAAATGGAAGAAAGAAAATAAAAGCTAGTATTTCAAGAGGTAAGAGAGATCTTTGCAGAAAGTTGACATCATGTACAGCTGACCTGTAGATGTGGAGTATCCCGGTCTAAATTCCTAACACTATCTCTTGTCAATACACTTTTTTGTTCATTCTGCGTTGTTTTTTTTTTAATTTTCTCCTCATGTCCAAGAATGCTTATTCATCTACCTCCTCGTTATGGTCACCACTAGCTCATAAGGCTCAGAGAACACTGTCAGCCCTCAAAACACTAGAATTTTCTGTAATTAAAAGGTTCCATGAACCACCTGGGAACCATTTACCATGGCTCCATGAACCACAAACACCACTTGGATTTCAGTTAGGGAATCAGTAGTCTGTGTCATTGTATCTTCCACTATATCTGGCCTCAATTCAGAAAATATTTCTAAATTTACAATTTGTCAGACTTCAGTGGGCTTGAAGATTGTTTTTAAGGTGGAGTGATTTGCTTAATAATGGTCCCATTTTTGTGGTTCTCACCAGGGGCTTTTTGTTTGTTTTTTAATATTGACTGCATTTTTCACTTCACTTGAATTTTCTTGCTGAAAATAATTTCTTCCAGTTTTTGTAAGTAGATTTAAAGAATAAATTGGTGTGTTTAAAATTAATAAAAACTTGATTCTGCAGTCCACAGGAGAGAAAAATTCAAACTTGTGATACAACTTTTATTAAAAACTATCAAGATCACAATTAAACACATGGAGACCTCTAAACATTCAGTGATTTTATGGAGCAAAGGATCCCAAAATCTTTTGAAATAAACTCCTCGCCCATCCACTTAATGTTTGAAAATAGGAATTAAGATCTCATGTTATTTAGGTGTGTTTTGGAAATACACATTAACTTGTTTGTCAAAATAATGTCACCTACAGACTCTATTCAAGCGACCTTTCTTCTCCACTCTTTCTACACAAAGTCTTTTCTATCCTTATATTTCACTCATTTGCTCTTTTGTCAAGCTTCCATTCTTCCTAGTTTTGTTTCATCTTTACAATTGTTTTCCCTCCAAACCAAGAAATAAACCAGCCACCCAACAATTCTCGGAGTTCTAGCTGAATGCTTCAAGTCCTGGAGCTGGATTTGTTCACTCTCAAGACAATCAAACTCACTCATCTCTAAAAATCATCAGTCTGAAGTAGCAAGGGTGTTAATTACTTTCAGTGTTTGTTGGAGGCTATTAAGAAATTAATAAATTAAACTTGATCATGTTTCCAGGAAATGCTACAGTGCTAATTAACAGCTTGTTAAAATAAGGAACATAGACGAAGCATTTCCATATAATTAATCTTTTCTATTCCTCATTTCTTCCTTATTTATTGACCAAGATATGCTTTCTGAAAGCAGTATTTATGCCCAGGAACAGCAGTGACACAATGTTTAGAACTGAGCTCAGCACTTTGCCCATAGAAATATTGCATGTATATCTTTGTGATGCACTGTAGGGAGAGATTTGGAGAACTCAGGATGAATCATGCTTCATTCTCAAGAGTTTGCAGGCTGGTGAGAGATACTCATCCTAACAATACCAGACCAAATCAGTTTTGGATAAATTCAGATCTCCACCTATGTAAACCCCCTTCACTGGACCTGCACTGCACTTCAGCATCTCTTCATACTTTGTCTGAAGTTCAGCCAAGCAAAGACCAGCACATTTATCTCAGCCGTACCCTTGCCTCAGAAAAAAGCCTTTGTTCCCACAAAGACTTGATTTTAACAATTAGGAATTCTAATTCCTCTCGGCAACAAACCAGAATTTTGGAATTTACCTAACTCTGATTCAGTCTTGGTGAAAGGTTTGCTTCCAGCTATGAAGTCATGCTACATTCCTATTCAACTTGTCAGATAAAAGCAGCATCAGAATACTTAGTGGAAAGCTTTGCTACCAGCTAATAACAGCCTGGTTATGGCCTAGTGATTCACACTGATATATTGAGAGGTCTTAGATCCTCTGTCAAGCTTCATTTACAGTGAAAATGAGACAATGACTCTTGTCTATTTTCCTTCCCAGGCTATCAGAGCAGTCATCTCCTGACCATGTTTGTTATCCCTGGGGAAGGGCACAATTACGCTGATAATCACTTTCTTGATTCAGTCTGACATGCAATTTCTTTTCTTCTCCAAATCCAACAAGTCCTTTTTTAAACACACTTCTTCCAAAACATGCTCCAAGATTATATCTCACACACAGAGAGAAACATTACCTGACTGATCCTAGAGTTCAGGAGTATGCCTTTGAACTAACTGAAAAAAATAAAAATTTGTCCTCTGCAAGACGGTAGCATAACTCTCCTTGGGGTATTCCCTCTTATTTCCATCTCCTCTCCTTTGCTGGGATTTGCCTCTTCGAAATAGAAGTTCTCATGTCAAGGGTGACTCACTTCCCGTAAGTCTGTAAGGCACCTAGACAGCTGGAGTGACAAAAATAATAGCTAAGCAATAACTGCTAATGAGCACTGCTAGTGTGGGAGTTTTATTATTGTGTTAACTTTAATAAATAGAAACAGTTGAAATTGGTTCCGCAGAAATGATTTTTGATAGAAAGCTTTTTCTTTGACCAAAGGCACACTTTGATGGAATGGGACTGCTTCCTCTGGGGTGAAAAAAAAACCCCACAAGCGGAACCTGTTTAATTCCTGAAGAACTGAACTCCAAAAACTCTGTCTGATATAATTACATTTGCAATCAAAAGAAAATTCTAAACATAAGTACCTGTGCACTGCACATACATACACTTTATTTATTTATTCATTCATTCATTCATTCATTCATTCATTCATTCATTCATTCATTCTATCTGGTTCTGGGGGTTGGGGTGGAGAGTGAACAAAATTTGAGAGTCTGAGTTCTCTTTGATTTTTAATTAAACAGTTTGCTACAAAAATTTTTACTGTCTGACTCAGCTGAGATACTGAATGTTGTTGCATTTCTTTGTCTAATCAATAACATATGCATATATACATATATATATATATTTGTACATAGTGGAGTTAAATTTGGTTGGTTTTCCTCTAATACAGTTATTAAGTCATACATGTGCAGATAAAATACCAACTTTATGTCTCATCTGAGCAACCTGTTGTAGTGGAAGAGAGGTTGGAACCTGATGATCTTTAAGGCCCATTCCAACCCAAATCATTCTATGACTCTATAATCTTATATCCATTGTGCCATAACAATTTGAAATCTTATCTGTACTGGACTGGAGTGAAGAAAGTTATGTAGCTATAACAGTTAGATATTGCCCCATAGCTTGTTCAAAAGTGATGGTGGCAGCCTGCACAGTCAATTCTGAACTTCACAAACCCTCGCCCTCCAAGCATAACTTAATTCTAAAGCCCCAAAGGAGCACTTGGTTGACACCATGAGGGATTCACTTAGTTTTTGTGCTGAAATCACCCCAAACCGTTCATGAATAGATATTCATCTTTGCATTTGTTTCAAACTTCCACCATGTTCCATTACAACTCTGCAAAGACTCATTCTATCCAAGGTGACCCTACTTTTAATTTGGGTTTTTCAATCCAAATAGAAAACCTGAAAAAATTTTACTGGTTAATAGTTGGCTTAACTGTAAGAAGACGTAAATGGTCCCAAACTTATTCATTTCTCTTTTTCTTTTTTTGCAGTTACTGCAGCACACACACATGAACAATGTACATTTCTGTTTTTCCCTCTTCCTGCTTTTCTGCACCAAACCAGCAGCTGTATTGAGGGGGATTGCTGTCTGTCTCACACAAGTTGTTTATGAAGCACATATCAAAACTTAATTTCTACCTCTGTAGTTTGTAGAAAACCTATTTTATGGCTTAAAGGTAGTGTGTGGGACATACAGAGCTTTGAAGTTCAGACCCTGAAGGACAGACTTATAAATGGTTTGTAACCAACAGTTTTGCTCACAGTTCAGACCATTTAACAGCTCA
Organism: Ptilonorhynchus violaceus; assembly: GCA_013397565.1. Taxonomy (NCBI): domain Eukaryota; kingdom Metazoa; phylum Chordata; class Aves; order Passeriformes; family Ptilonorhynchidae; genus Ptilonorhynchus; species Ptilonorhynchus violaceus. The sequence goes on along the minus strand of VZRJ01002570.1, from coordinate 427,034 downwards.
GCATGAGAAGGGCCATGTAGTAAGGCCAGGGATAATTTGTTGCAGAGGCCCAAGATTAAAATTTTGATTTATGAAATATGTCTTTCCTTCAGTTGCACCTACAGGACTTTATTGTAAATGTGCCTTTCTGGATTAAGCTGTAATGATTAAAATTATGTCTTCCACTGAAAGTAAGTGCTTAAACCTGAATATGAAATGATGTACTTAAAATCTCCTGTATGAAAATTCTACGATAATCACACTTTACAGCATAAAACTATGGGGCCCGATTAAGTCTGACATTAGCACAAACTCTAACAAGACATAACCAAGAAAAATAACACACTCAAATCAGACGATTCAGCTCTTGCCACATTAAGGAAGTAATAAGCTTCTAATATCTTTACTGCAAGACATAGCAAAAAATAGAAAAGCATCTTTCCTGTCAGGTGTTTTAACATAAAATCAAAACAGATAAAAAAGAGAGGAAATGTAGCTTAAGCAGAAGCAAAGCAAGAGTAGCCAGAGGCTGACCTACATTTGAAAAATAAAAGAACCCAACAGCAATGCTCACTGTAGCTCCAAGAATGCAATTTCAAGTATTTTCCATGGCTTCCTATGAAATGGTGATGATCCAGCCTGATTCAGTGCAGCAGCTGCTGCAATGATCTATAGGAATTACCAGCAATAATTCTAAGAGAAGGTTGAGAATGTGCACTCTGAGCAGCTGAATCCTTCTCACCTCCCACTGGACAGCAGATCCTTCTTACTCTGCTCTGCATGCCCGGAGTACCACGGGGCAATGGAGTTGCCTTGTTATTTTCCCACTCTCTGAGCAACATTATTTTGTAATGAACCTCAATCAGACTTCATGATTTTTGCAAGTCTATTAGTCAGAGAACCTGCTTTATCTTTCCCCCTTGTAATGGGATTTGCAAAGCAATTATACATCGCCGTCTCAGTTGATGTGCCTCGGACTAAAACCTTACACATGACTGAATTAGTTTATCACAGTAACACACACACTCTATAACACACCTCTGCTACCTGTCACAACAGTCAAAGAAATTAAAGAAAAAGAGAAAACTAGGAAGTTCCTAACTGTTGTTGCTGTAGCCATTTTCCAAGTCAGTCTCAATTAATTTCTTTTAAGGGTGAGAATAACCTCTGTTCTTATCCACAGATCTCCAAGTGCATTTGAGAGGTTGGGAATGTGTTGATTATTATTCTTTATGGAATTACTGAGGAAAAATAAATTATTTTCTACACAAGAAAGAAATTCAGTGCTCTTCTGGGCAAGCACTGGGGCCAGCTCTGTCCTGAGTAATTGATGGGCACCTGCAGTGCAGTGGAGATATGGGACAAAGACCACCTATAGAGCCAGTATTTCAGACAGAGTAACTCCACACACTAAAAAAGTCAAGAAAGATGGTCTGTTGAGCAGTTATTAGATTTAAATGGAAGTGGAAAGGGTGTTGACTAAACTCCTAACGGGTTTTATGAGCGCACTAGAAAATAGATACATGCAATGAAAGAGTAGTTTAAAGATTTTTCACTAATCCTTGTTCCTTTCAGTCAGGAAAAAAAAAAAACGAAAAAGGCAGTTTGTCAAAAAGTGAAATTCATCTTATGCTTTTATCCAGTTCAGTGAAATGTCTGCAGAGCAGGTTGCTGAGGTCCAAAGGGAACAGAAAGAACGCAGAAGGGAATGTATCCATGAATGATCGACAGCGCAGGAATGTTGAATCACAGCTGGTAACCTCTGAGTTACAGAAGAGCCAAACAGATAGAACCTTGATCCTCAGTTTGTTGTACTCAGAGACTCTAAATAGCTAACCCAGAATGCAATGCTTTTTAAAATTATGTTTCTTCTCTCTTTCTTTTACTTTTTCCTTTTTTGTTTGTTTGTTAGTTTGTTTGTTTTTGAGGAGGCAAAGAGGATGGAAATGGCGGTGATTTTATAATCTTTAAATGTTCAGACATGGTAAATTCCCAGCCGGTGTATTTTTCCCAGTATTTTTCCCTGCTCTCTCCATTGATCTCTTCTATATGCTACTGTACATCTGTTCCCTTTGGTTATTTTCACTGCAAGCTGGCAGGATTTGTCTCTTCTCCAACATGCCAAGTTAAAAAAATAATCCTGCATTGGGTATAAAGTGCATTCCCATGAGATCAACCCTTTTCTAATGAAGTCAGATGTTTTAGGTTTTTCATATATGAGATCATTTACTCTGAGATGATATAAATTTACAACTGAAATCACAGTTGACACCTGGCAGTGCACTAAACAATATGGGTCTTCCAATCTACATCATTAGTTGCTCATGCATTGCTGAATCTCTCCTCATTAAACTCCAAATCCTGTCTCCAGTGAAGTCTCGGCAGCTTGTTGGTCACTGGGGAATTCCTTCGGAAATAAAGAAGTAGGGACATTCCACAAATGCCACAAAAACCGAAGGCTGGAGCAGCTGTGCCTCTAGTTTCCCCCATTTCTGGCAGAAAAAGCTTGATGATATGCATGATGGTGGATCCATCATTTATACTTTCCATTCCCCTTATTTGCACCAAATCCCTGATGCGTGCTGGCAGACTCGAGCTTTAAAGAGGAGCTGGAGATACTCATTACACACACAGCCTCCTCCAATCAGCAGAGATGTGTTAGCTGTGGTGCAGGAATAGCTATCACTTCCCACAGAGATAAGGACCAAAGGGATATACTTCCAAAGCTATAAAACCCGAGTAATTTGATAGCGAGCCATAGAAATATAGTTCTGGAATCAAGCAGCTGCAGAAATCTGCTTTCCTGCCTCACTGCTCTACAAATTAGCTGTGGCCATAATATGTCTACAGCTCAACCATGGGACAAATCTGGGGGACATTCCTAGAGGCTGGTAGCGTTTTGGTACATGTTTCATGGCCGTGGAAGGAAACAGATGCTACTTCATTTGAAAATGAGCCCTCTAAAGATAGGCCTAGTTAGCTTTGTGGTCTAGTATTTGTCACTGGTGATTGTTTCTCAGAACAGACCTCGCACTATCATCGAATAATTTCTTCCATCTGAGACAAGTTATTGGCTTAGTTGAGATGTAGCTGTGCCTTGACACATCCAGCAGAATTTTTGACTGTGCACACTGTGTCGCTAGATTAGGTTTACATGAAGGAATATAAAAGAACTACTTATAAAAGATAAAAAAGAACTACTTATGTCAGTATCAATAGGCTAAGAAGCATCTTTCCAGCTCAGGCTCTCTGTAGTGTTTTTTACCAGTGGGCAGATACAACATAAGTGACAGCAGAAGTAAAACTCCACGAGATTCATTCAATGTGCCCAAGTAATTAGTGTTCACAGTAAAAAACTAGAAAACCAAAAAAAAAAAAATTAAATATTGATTGCTAAAGTGAATTGGGATTTGGAATGCTTAGAGGGGAAGTTTTGAAAGTGCTTGCAATAGCAATGGAGTTATTTGAGGACGAAAGACAATCTCAGTTGTCACGGTGGTCACCTTCAACCTTGTAAAACATCTTTTTAGCAGGGATAAGACTGATGATATTAGTTGTAGACAGTTCTTGGAAGTGGAGATAATGGTGCTTTGAATTGAGAAAAGAACCCATAAGGTGTTAGAAGTGAGATATTTTCTGTGTGTGTTTGTGTATTTAAGAAGTAACTAGTACAGGTTATGGGGAATTAACACACTCTTGTAACATTCAGCGATGGCATTCAACATGAAAAAATCAGCTTTCCTATATTTATAAAGACTGAATGAACTCTCCTCGGACTTGTTTTCGCTACTAGAAAAGTAGTAGAAGCACTAAATTAGTTTGTGATGAACACAAAAAAGCCACAGATAAGGACAAGGAGTATTTGGAAAGTTAATATTCCATGTGATACTGATAGAAACCGTTTGTTTTTCAATCAGTGCTCTGCAAGTTCCCTGGGAATATAATAAGTACTTGTATCAGACCCATGAATGCTAAGAAAATCAAGATTTGCACTCTTCATTGAAATTTTTTAGGAATCTGTGTAATGAGAAAATGTGGAAGAAATTGGTAGATCGCAGAAAAAAATGGTTGCAGAAAAAAATCCTTTTCTATTCACCCCTGTTTTTTTTCAGCCCTGTTTATTGGTTTTGGAATCATCAGATTATCTGGTAAGAAGAAGAAAGGAAGGCTGTTCTCTGATTGTAATACAAGTTTTGCTTTGTTATGTCTTAAGAATTCTAGAAGCTCTTGCTTAGGATGAATTTTGTTATTTGCCTACCTGAGATACCTTTATTATTGCCCTTGACAGGAGAAGACTGTTTTTCTTTATTTTCTGAATGAAAATAAGGCCTTGAACAGAGGATGGCAGTGGGTTGCCCATTGAAATGTCCTAGCCTTATCTGCAAGTGTTCACACTTGCTCAGTCTCTTCTGTTTATCTTTGTTGTGAGAAGAACAGAAAAAGGTTGAGAACTTTACTTAATGGACTTCAGACAGAGTAAGTTGAATGGGAATATTTTACTTGGGGCGAGAGTGAAGTCAGCATGGAGTAAGAACTGCTGAGAAAATCTAACAGACAAGATTTTATTGGTGAAGAGCTGTGAGTTATTGATAACTGGACAATGAATAAGACAGTGTAAATAATTGTACTGGTTTGGGCTGGCATAATCTTGATTTTCTTCACAGTAGCTCATATGGTACTGTGTTTTGGATTTGAGACTAAACAGTGGGGCTATGCTGCCTACCAGGTTAAATGACAACAGTAAACCAGTAAGATACTAAAGAAAACAGAAGAGCAGGACTACTGCTAGGACTGAGCAGAGATGTTTACTTACATGGTCCCCTTTTAGTCATCTTTTGTTCCCATCAGTTTTCTATTCAGTATTTTCCATCTGACCTTGTGGAGTACTCAGAGCTGTGTCTGGCAGTCGGTTCCAAGCCAGATCTTGATAAGCAGCAGAGCCATCTGAAACACTTGTTACACACAAAGTGACAAAGATTATAGTTTTAAAAACCCACGGTGGCAACTGATGCATTCTCTCTCAGCCATTTCTATTGTTGCTGTGGCTGTCAATAGAATAGACTCCTATTGTGACATTTCTTTCCATTTTCCATCAGTCTTTGTCTTAAAAATGGCAGTTAGAGATCTTACATGTCACAGTCTCTACTGTGCGGTTGAAATAACCTCCTATGGATACTGAGATTTAACTGTCTACTATGGCAGGCTTTTTCAAAAAAAGAACCCAAGATAGAAACACAGGTTTCTGGAGAGAGGCTTTGTTCAAAGTAAAGTTATGCAAGGCTCCAAGTTTTATACTTTGGATGTGATTTGAAAACAAATGTTAGCAAGGGAAATTGAAGAAAGCTATGTATTGTGGAGTCTTTATAATCACAACCAAAGCAGTACGGAAGGAGTGATTTTGTCTCTTGGTTTCTGCAGCAAATATCTCTTTTGAAATTCATACCTTCTTGAGAGATTTTTCCATAAAATTTAAGATTTACTTCATAGTCAAATTATTGGTGCAAATTTTTAATATGCAAATACAAGTAATTCAGTATGAATAGCAACTCACACTCCCCAGAGTGTGTGTAATAGTGGGGTAAGCAAAAAGCCAAGCCTGAATCTTTTTTTGCTGAATTCTGCCTGACTATCACAACCTGAATGATGGTATCATGCTAATGCAATAGAAATTGTTATTTTGACTTTTTTAAACTTTCCAGGAGAGAAAACATCCATTCAGTTCCATACATGCTAAAGAGTTATAACTGTGCCCACATGAGATACCCAGACCTTGGCTCCAGGAAGAAGCAACTTCCCCTTGAACAAAATGGAAAGGAGGAAGAACTAGTGCTTCAGAAGACAGTTCTCTAACCCTTAAACCTCTTCCAGGTTCTAGAGAAGTCAATGGATTTTTTGCTTTTGGTTGCCCTTTCCTGAGTTACTAAAGTATAACTTTAGGATGTATTTTGGAACTTCATGTTCCTGGCCATGGTAATAGAATCTGAGTATAACCATTCATAGTTGCTATCAATAACAAAATCTCTGGTGACTGTGGGGTATGGTCAGTGTGTAACTGATTTAGTAAAGGAAGTTACACTGTGTGTTCTCATCTCCCAGAGGATAACGTTTTTCACTAGAACTTTCTGCACATAAATGGTGTGTCAGAAACATAAAGAAACAGCCAGTCCAAGTCAGTTAACTCAGGCTATATTCCAGTGGAACTGGGCTTACGGATGTGATTATCTGATTGAGAACATGAGGACATAATCAGAGTTTTTGGGTGAAGGCAGAATAAGGGTCACAACATACTGACGGCAGCACTGTTGGCAAAATAGCCAGGCTATAGAAACCAGCAGAAACAGGAAGATGCTGACATAATCAAAGACACAACCCAAAGCTTCAGTTTGTGTTAATTAGGATTTCTGTTTGCATAATCACATGGGACTGGCAGTGCTTGTCTCAGATTCAGAGGGCGCATATGAGTCAGACCTTTTTATTTCTGTGTCTTTTTTTACTGCAATAAGATTTTTTTCTGCTATGTCTGAGAAAGGCCCTTCCTTTTAAATAAGTTATTTGAATCATAGAAAGGGAGGAAAAGTCACATCAGGTATGTGAAGATTGTTAAAGAAAACTTTAGTGGGAATGAAGAGTGTAGTTCACTAAAGCACTTGGCTGTTTCCTTTCTTTATCCAACACTGAAAAGTGTTGCATTCATAAATAATTTTGAAAATAATTTGAAAATAATCCTGCCACTGATTCTGGTGGCTTGGACCTTATGGTCTGCTCACTGCTATCAGTGTTTCGTGCGATTTTTGTTACCTCTGCCTTGCCCTGTGTGCAGTTTCACAGAAGACCTTTGAAGCTCTGCTATGGAGCTTGGGCTCAATCACAAACGAGTGAGAGTTTGTCATTTGTGTGCCAATATGACAGATACAAGAGCATCCCTGCTTCTGCAGCCAATGGATCTGAAGGCTTCCTCAACCTTGGGTTGCTCCTTTCCCTCAGCACATATTCTTTATTCATACACTTCTTACTGAACCCCTGTCTAGATTTTCAGGAACCCTCTTACAAAAAGCTCTGCTTTAAGGAGAACTCATCTTCATCTTCACTACTACCCCTCAGTATTCATGCTTCTTCAACTTATCTTACCTTCAAATGCTTTCTTACTGTAGTTTTCATATTTCATTGCCTCTTTCTAATGGTAGCTTAGCTGGTATTAGCTGGGCTGAGTAGTTGGATACCCTGTCCAATATTAACTTGGTTTTTATTTAGGTGACTCTTTAGGACCATTGTGTTTTTTATACCTGTTTTGTCTATCAACATCATTGAAACTTAAGAACCTTAAGTGGTGATAGCAAGAAAAAAGGAGAAATAAAAGTGTTTATTCTGTATATTCAGCTTTCTGATCTTCTTGTTCTTTCATTAGAAGTACCCAAAGTCCCAAAATGACAGGAAAGTTTCTGTGTTTTTTGCCTTGTACAAATACATAGATCCTAAACTGTTTTGAATATGGTTGGTTGGCTGCAGTGTTGGGGTGTGCCTGTTTGTTTCGGGGTTGGTTTGGTTTGGGTGATATTTTAGGATTTGAAACAACTGAAGAAATAAATAAGGAAAGAGGAGTAAGTGTCAGAAAGCCTTGCATTTTGAGCCAAATTTTATCATATGGATGGTAAGTCCCAAAGTCTTCTTTCATCTCATTGCATAGGCCTAAGGAGAGAGAGATGAATTTGTGGACCATGGAAATGCAAAAGCACCTTTTTCCTTACATATTCTTTATCCATTGTGCAATCAAAGTACCTTCTTGCCTTCCACAAGTATCAAAAGCTTTTGTAATTGTTTGCCTAGGGTTATTCATCTGGAAAAATTCCTTGGCTATCTGACAAACTGTGGTTTCTTCCTCAAAATTATATTTAATTTACCCTCTCTAACTCTCATATCACAGTATTCTTATAGGTCAAGAATCAACAAATTACCTTAATCATGGAATGAAATTGACTCAGCTATTTGGCTCAGTCCCTACCAAGCCAATGAAATGTAAGTATGTACTTACAGTTAAGGACATACTCAAAAACTTTGCTAAATCAGGGACACAGTTAATGGTGTTATCTTAGTCACTGTTTAAAAAAAAATACTCTTTTCATAAATCTTGTGATCAGACAGTACCAGTATTCCTTTAATGACTAGAAAACCAGGAGCATTTTCATTTTTATTTCTTTTTTTTTTTTTTTTAAATTTCTGTACACTTTCTCATGTAGAACACTCTTTGTAACTGAAGAGATGAATTACTGTAGAGACATTGATCCTGCTTAATTTCCCTGCAGATTCAACACACTTTGTTCTTTAAACAAATATCTCCTCTGAGCTGAGAAATGGCACATTCATTGTTATTAAACTGCCATTGCTCTTGCAGTCACTGCAGTATTTTTCAGGTCCTTGGCCTTGGGACATCTCTGTGGATAACACATTGGGTTATTGTTTTAACATTTCAGCTACTTACCCCATAACAGGATATCTGCTGCAGCATCATGATCTAGGAACAGGGAACATTTTCACAGTTCATAAACAATTATATGTGTCTCTTGCTAAACATTATCACCTTAGGGTATTTGGATACCTAATTTTTTATTATTGTTGCTGTTGTTGTTTTCTTCTCAGAAAGGCAATCACCATACTTAAAATGCATAATTAAAAAATAATAATAATGCAGCTCTTCTGCCAGAACTTGACTGGCAACAAGAACTAGGTTCTAATGTGAAGAAATCAATATTAACACACTCATTAGAGCCTCCACACAGAAACATGAGAGAACTAAAATAAGATTTCTGATGCTCAGTGACCCAGTTTTCCCCAGTCTCAAAGATTAATTAGTTTAAGAAACAATATTTATATTAAATGAAGAAAACAAACCACCAACAAGACAGATAAGCAAGGCAAGCTGCAATCACAGAATAATAGAATTTTAAGGGTTGGAAGGGACCTTAAAGGCCATCTAGTGCCAAATCCCCCTGTCACAAATGCATCCCACCAGACCAGGTTGCTCAAGGCCTTATCCAGCCTGGCCTTGATCACTGCCAGGATTGGGATTCATAAAGTTCAACTGCAATATTTTTCAGTCTTTATCCCTGAGGAAGCATCAGTTCTGAGGCCTTCTGTTTTTCCACTACACATGAAGTCTATAGGGATCTTCCTGGGAGAATCCTGTGGGAGACAGTCATGGATGAAGGAAGGGTGGAGGAGAGTTGGCTGATTTTTAAGCATCACCTTCCAAGCTCAAGAGCAATAATTGTGATTTACAGGAAGGCAAGGAAAGGCATCAGGAGTCCTTTGTGCATGAAGAAGGAGGTCCTGACAAATGTGTAACATAAAAAGGAACCATAAAAGAGGTGGAAGCAGAGACAGGTTATCCTGGAGGAATGTAAGGGGCACTGGCAGCGCTGGAAAAGCCACAGCCCGGGTGGAGCTGGTGAGAGATATGAAAAAAAAGATTACAAAAAAAGTGGATCTGCTGCTAATGGGGCAGGATACCCAATGACAAAGGATACTGAAAAGGACAAGGAACTTAGTGTTTTTTCTGCCCCATCTTTAACTGGTAAATGAGATTCAGGAATTCCACATCAGTGAGAGCGAAAGGAAAGTCTGTACTAAGGAAAACCTACTCTTGGTCGAGGAAGATCAGGTCATGTCAGGAAAATGGACATACAATGGTCCATGGTATCTAACAGGACTCACCTCAGATGGTGAGGCAGGTCAGTGCTGTCAGTGAGATACCACTGTTGACCATATTTGAAAGGCTGTGTCAGGTGGAAGACATTTATGGAAGAAAGAAAATTCCAATTCTACCTTCAATAAGGGGAAAACAGTATCCAAGGAACTGAAGGCTGGTCAGCTTCACTTCAGTCCCTGGGAGGGTGATGGAGTGACTGATTCTGGGAGCCATTTTCAAGCACATGAGGGACAAGAAGGTGATTCCCAAGTAGTCATGGAAGCTGTATGATAGGGAAATCATGCTGATACAGGGGACAATACAATTTAATGTCTTCATTAGACTTCTTTAGCATTAGGAAGGGAAACTGACACTTCCAGTGCTACAGTTGGTTTCCCCAAACACCTGGGTCCTATTTGTGAAACTAGCAGATTTTAGATAGGATTAGAAATGAAGTAAAGAAAGAAGGATTCACTGCTTCAGGACTTTATGCAACAGAATCCTCCACATTGGTTAATTTGTACTGAATCTCGTAGCTTTATCTGTGACTTTAAATTAGCCAGCTGTTGTTTCCTGTTGAGCACTATCAGAAAGTGCCTGATTGCTTAGTAAATCCAGATTTTCACTGAATAGGTTTAAAGAAATGGAGACATTCACTTGCAAAGTTTGCTGTATATTTGACAAGTAATTGGTAGAACTTATTGAGCAATGTTGTGGGGTTTTTTTCCTATCACAGGAGGAAACAGTCCTCCTCTATGTCTGGTTGTGCTGCAACTTTCTTGCACCATTTCTTTGTTGCCTTAAAGAGGAAAAGAATAAAGGAGGCCCAGAATTCTGTCCAAACCCAGAAAGACAAAGCTCTGAAGCACTCCATACAGTCAGGGAGACACTCTTCCAAGGCTAACTTTCTGATATATGTGTATACATGTGTATGTGTGTGTATCTATAAATTATACAGCAGAAAGCTTAGTAAGAGAGTTTAGATGTTGTAGCTTTCAGTGAGACTTTAATGATGTTGAAACTGGTGGCAGAATTTCTATTGGCTTCTGTGTTGCCATAATGTTATTCATAAACAGGAAAAGAATTTTCTCGGAAAAGGAAGGAAACAAATTTACTTCTTATATGTTCATGAGGATGAATATGGAAACAGACTTATAAAAGAACTAAATATTAATTTGTATTTTCTTTTACCTTGGCATTTCATGAACCACGATGGATCCATCCCCACCCCAAACCTATTGTATTGATATGTCCTAGTCTTCGTAAATATTAAAGTAGTACAGATTAGTGTCTGAGAGTGTAAAATCCTTGGTTTACATGTAATAAAAGATGCAAGTATGATGAAAAGGACTTACTTAGAATTTAGGCACCTACTTCCACATCTGTGCACCAAAGAGCCACAGGCACAGCTGGACTTTTCTCCTTATCATCCATATTTCTTTTCTTCAGATCTTAGTTTTGTTTCCTATAAATTCCCAAACTGGTTTCTCCACCTAGACTGGAGCTGACATGCAAAGTTAGTTGTTCAGCTGGATGTCTAAGCTGCCTCCTGAAGGCACTTTGTTCCAAATGAATAAAGTTATCATAGAATTAATTGTCAGTGGGTTTCTTTGGTTTGGTTGTCATTGTTGGTGCTTGATTTTTATTGGCTTTTTCAGGTAGTCTTGACCGGCTGAGTACCTCAAACTTAAAAACAGTAGCTCAGATTTAAAAATAGAGAGGATGAAAGGCAGTCTGGATGTTCACGTTCATTTGTAATTCTAGTGTCTGTCAAAAGTACTCAGAATGCATTTCTATTGATGTTCTAAAAAATTAAAAAATCTTAAACCACCAAAAATGCATATAATAATTCATGTTTAGAAGCATTTTTCTGGCTTGTCTATATGAAACTTCAGTATAAGTCACAATTTCCTTGTTCTAAAGTGAAATTTGCTACAATATGATTAAGCCTCAAGTCTCATCCCACCATTTTTTAACAGGAAGTTTATCAGAAAATATTAATATAAATATTGATATTAATCCTCATTTCTGATTCTTGATAAGTATCTGTGATTCTTTCCCCTTCTTTTCTCTCCATATAGATTTTTCATCATCTAACCATATTACAAACAGTATCACACTTATATTAGTAATTTACAGATTAACTTCTTTGCCAAACAATTTCTATGTTTCTGAAGTTTTGTGAAAGTAGATTTCTCATAGCTGCAGCCTTCTGGCTCTGTGTTTCATGGCTGTGTTATCCTGTCTCTAATAAAATGTCCATTCCAGCTGAGGCTTTTCCTGTACCTTATGCTGGTATGGATTATCTGAAGTGTTTTGATTTTGTTGTTGACCAAAAACTCTGGACGTTTCCACGGTGGGTTCACTACTTTACATCACTCCTTTTTTAATGAAACTTTTTTGTCCTTTGTAGCTTTGACATACTTTCATTCTAGATGGTTGAAATTAAAAATTAAGTTTTAAAGATATTTGAAGGGAGAACAAGAGAATGACAGATAACACACAGGCTGATCATATAGGTGTAATTTGCCAAAGAAATAGGTTGAAACATATTTCTGTTTTGAAAAGGAAAAAAAATTCATATCAACATCAAAATAAATAAAAAATTCAGGTTTTCCAATAAACCTGAATTAATATTTTCAATAGAGCTTAAAATGTGCATAAAACAGTAGCTGACATTTCACTGGGAAACTCGAGACATATAAATTGTAATATGAATATTACAATACTTTATATATTATATATATAAAAAATTTACATATATATATATACTTAAATTTCCTTTTTTTTTCTTATTCGAGTTATCTTAAGGTAGATGTCTAAAATGGGTTGGATACATTGCATTTTAGAAGTGGGCATTTAACACCTCACGTAAATGTGGTTTTATTTTGGTTGCTGAAACATTGGCTTTTTGTGTCATTTGATACTCTTATGGGTATCCAAAAATAGTGTGTGGGCATGACAGGGATGCACAGAACTCGTGAGAGTCACTTATGTTTTTCTTGTCAGTTGTGTTGTTCAATGTATGGAAGCTGGGCTTTTCTAAGAGGACAAATTCAGTCATTGAAATCCTTTTGCAGGGGGTGGGATTCAGGTTGGGGCTCAGGTATCCAAATGAAGTGTCCTCAATTCAGGTGTCTGCGTGTGAGCCACATATCTCAGTTCCTGCCATATTCAACAGAGATTTAGCAAGTGCAGTCAGTGAAGCCTTAGAGATAAATTTAGCTATAATCGAGATATAATATCTCAATTTTTCTACCTGAATGCTGCCCCAAATGTCTCTGCATGATAGATGCCTAAAGTTTGATCAGATGAACTTTCAGTTATGTGTCACACAGCTGTTGTATACGTCTCATGATCTAGGTGAGGTCATTCTTCCTCTGTGTCTACACAAACGGAGTCAGTTCAAAGGCTGCTTTTCTCTCTCCAATCAGCCAGGATTCCTACCTGACCTCTGAGAAGCCCTTCAGGCAGCTCCCAATAGTCCTTCCTGCCTTCCCCAGTATACTCTGGCATGAAGAATCTTTACTATTTTTCTGCAGTCCTTCTCCAAAATCAGGTGTTGTAATCACAGATCTTCTCTGAAGAACGTATTCCTTAGGAAACAGGCCCCTTTGTGCCGCTTTCCTAGCTCAGGTATATTAAAATGAACACAATATAACCAACTGCACTTTCAAAGCAGAAGAGGATTCCCCGTGGGCACATGGAAACCTCATGAGGTTCAACAAGGCCAAGTGCAAGGTGCTGCACCTGGGTCTGGGCAACCCCTGTTATCAATCCAGGCTGGGGGATGAACAGATGAGAACAGCCCTGCCCAAAAGGACTTGGGGAGTGCTGGTGGATGAGAGACTGGACATGACCCAGCAATGTGCACTTGCAGCTAAGAAAGCCAAAGCTGTCCTGGACTGCATCCAAAGCCCCGTGGACAGCAGGTGAGGGAAGGGAATTCTGGCCCTGTGTTCCACTCTGGTGAGACCCCACCTGCAGAGCTGCATTCAGCTCTGGGGTCCTCAACACAGGAGAAACATGAACTTGTTGGAGTGGGTCCAGAGGAGGCCAAGAAGATGATCCGAAGGCTGGAACACATCTACCATGAAGACAGGCTGGGAGAGTTGGGGCTGTTTAGCCTGGAGAAGAGAAGGCTCTAGGGAGACCCACTTGCAGCCTCTTGGTACATATAGAGGGTTTATAAAAAGACTGAAAAAGACTTTTCAGCAGGACATGTTGTCATAGGGCAAGGGGTAATGGTTTTAAGCTAAAGAGAGTCAATTTAGGTTAGATACAAGGAAGATTTTTTTTTTTTTTACAATGAGGGTGGTGAAATACCGGAAGAGATTGCCCAGTGGATGTGCCATCTCTGGAAACATTCAAGGTCAGATTGGACTGGGCTTTGAGCAACCTGATTGAGTTGAAGATGTCCCTCCTCATTGCAGGGGCCTTGCACTAAATGACCTTTAAATATTCCTTCCAATCCAAACTAGTCCATGTTTCTATAAAAACTTTGAGTGTGTTGACTTGAGTCAACATATTTTGATTACTGAAATTACTTTTGCTATGATGCCTACAACACAAGTGTCAAGGGCTACAAGTCTATTGTATGGAGACTAGATAATGAGACAATTAATATTTTTATACTATTTTCTTGTGCTCTCTCTTTCGGAAACTGCTTCTTACCCTGTGTCTTAGATACCAAACTTTTCAGGGCACGGCTGCCTCCTTGTCCTGCATTGGCAGCACACAGAATGCCATCACAGGTCAGCAGGAGCGGCTATATCAATAACACTGAATATCGTTTTAAATGCTGTTAACCTTGAGTATTGTTAAAAATATGGTTTTAATAAAACACGGGTTTTTTTCATCAAGGTTATTTAAGAAAATATAGAAATAAACTTCAGCTTTTTGGTGGTAGTAGAGAATTATTACACCTTAGAAATAGAGAAAACAAAAAAGAATATAGAAGACCCAGCAGCACTGACAAATCCAATCATGGACATGTATTTATTGAGAATTATTGCATATTATAAGTTTTTCCAGAGGAGTCTACTGAAATCTCATGGTACCTATAATTGTAATCCATTTTTTGTTGATCCTTCTATTTTTGCTGCTCTGTAGTCCCACCTTTCCTTTTAAGGATGCCTAATGATGCCTCTTGCTGGCTGCAGGCTTTGAAGTGTAATACATTTGTTAAGCAGCTTTGCTATTCTCCTCCTCTGTAATGCAATAGATTACTTTGGTGTGAGATACTTTTAGCTTTCCACCTTTATGAGATCTGTGGCTTGGCCGATAAACTGCAATCAATGAGTTCATTACACACATTTTCTTCCTGTATGTGCTTTTTCATCGGGATGCTCTGACATTCGGCTGGGCTGGAGCTTGTTTAGCCTCATTGTGCTAGTTGGAATTCACTCTTCCCTCTTCCTGCATTTCACACTTTAATTTAATAGTCATATTTATTGTTATGTTTATGTCTCATGGAGGTTTTTGATGCAGTTCAGCAGGAGGTGATGCTACTTTTAGCACAGTGTTTTTCTGGTAGTTTGGCTTGTCTAGACTCCAAAGTTATGTGGAGTTTTCCCTTTACTGAGGGTTGTTCTACATTTGCAAAGGCAGAGGCTGGCTTAGGTGCTGAAGTCTGAGAGTCCTTCTTTGTCTCATTACTCTTCTGTGATCCTCATTTCTCTTATTCTTGTGCTTTTTAGATTTTTTTGCTGTGCATTTATTTATTCTGTGGCTTATAAATAAGTAATATTTTCTGAACGATGGATGACAAGTTTTGCCAAGGTCTGATTTTGATCTTAAGTAATCATAACACTGTATAAAAGTTGCTTTCCAAGTGATAATGCTGCTTGAAAAATCAGCAAAACAGACTTAAAAATATCTTCCACCTTAATGTCCATGTAGAACAGATACTCAAGGGTACAACCTAGTGAATTTGGGACTGTGTGAGATCAGCTGTAGTGCACAAACCTGCCACTGGTGGATTGGGAGAAAGGATGGGAGAAATATTGGATTCAGGTCAATAGTATCTGCAGCTGTTATTTTCGATGGCATGGTGAATCTGAGAAGGTAGAGGATAAGAAGAAAATTAGAGCTGATAAAAGGAAATGTCTGACTATCCTGTAAAAAGCATGGTCACAAGATATTAAAGCAAGAGTTTGCAATTAAAATGATGGAGCCTAATTTTCAGTCAGAAGAGAGACTGACCCAGAAGTTGGAATGTGTTTTCTTCTCCATAACACAGAGAGAAGAGACTTTATAACTATTTGACCTGTTTCTTTTGCCAGCTTTCCGAGACTAGGGTAGATTTCTGTCTGCTTTCCAAAATCATTTTGGCACAGTTGTGCAGAATTTTTTCTAGGTTTGCATTTAAATTCAGGCTTCCAAGCAATGCATCTTTCTCTCTCTTTCTTGAATCCCCACCCTATAAACACTAAATCTTCCACAACCCTCAGATTCAGTAAAGATATATTATTAGGCATAAAAATGTAATTAAATTAATGCTCTCAGAATGTCTATGCTGAACAAAATTTAATAACAAGCACTTGAAGAATGACATTATCCCTGTACAGCATAATGGTGTGTAAGATTGGTGGATTGCAGCACAGTCCTCCAGGTGAGAACTCATTCAGAGGGCCATAAATGTCCTTCTGCTGTCTGCTTGGAAATGAGCCTTTTCCTTGTGCTGAAGGGAGATAGGGGAATGTATTTCCATAAGATGGGGGGATATGGCAGGACCTACAGGCAGCCCTTCAAAGGAGTGTACCAGGAATGACAATTCTTACAAATGGCTCTCCAACTGATGTTGCCAGCCAGACAAGGGGTCAATAAGACATAAGGCCAAACTTCTAATTTCTCAATGCTATATTTTTGTATTTTGTGTTCTTGAGTCAACAGTTTGTATATTTGTTCCACTAATTATATATATAGGGGTATATATATATATACACACACACAAAAATATTCCTACTTTTGAAAAAGTATATACAATACAATGGGCTTTTATTGATTATTCTGACACATCATTCCCAAATGAAGAAATTATCTCATCTTCTACTTGTCATGTTTTTTGTTGAAATGTTTTGAAATATTTATTATTTCTCTTTTATGTAGTAAATAATGGATACCATATATATATAAGTTTTAAATTTATTTCTATTGAAGTTCTTCTATTGAAATCCACTATTTTTCAGCCCAAAATTTATTTTGATAGTCTATTTTTTTCACTTTTATATCTAAAAAATCTCCACATATATTTTCATCTTAAACTATAAAAAACTCTAAAAGAATGTGGTTTGTTAAGATAGTTGAGGATGTTTTGAAAGTAGCCAATTTACTTTAAATATGAGTTATGCTCTGTGTTCTATTTCTTGTGTCTGTATCTTGGATAGCTCTCATAACATGAGGAGAATTTGATCTAACGAGTAATTTTTCTTCAAGTTTTCTCCTGATCCTTTTGCTTCCCTTCCCTCTTTTTCGTTCTTCCTTAATGGCAAAGAAAGGGAGAGGTGACTCTTACACTGCCAGTGTCCTACACTACTTTTTATTCAGTTTGATACGGACAGTAAATATCCACAACACAAACCCAAAAGTTGTGTTAAGGCAAATTAGACTGAGAGGAACAAAACCATTTCTCAGTGATTTCCATAATAATGGAAAACATCTGGTTGGGTCACAGACCATGTACTGCTCCAGCACACAGTGCATGTCCGGTCGGTGAGGAAGCCAAATATCCGATGCCTCTCTAGACAGCCAATACAGCAGACGAGAAAACATGGAAAAGGTTTGGGTGCTGACAGTTCAGGAAAGGTGGATCAGATGGTTGAAAATGTTGCAGTTACTCTTTGGCTGTTTGCTGCTTTCTAGAGGGTGTCCATGTGTCCCTGAAGAGATGGCAGCTGTACTTGCAAGCTCTGGAAAGGGAGGCAGATGAAAAAACTGCCAAAGAAAACTGGAGGAGATTGCAGGACATAAATAAATCACATTAAGATGGACAAGATCCCATATGCTCATACCAGTCCTGACCCATTTTTTTCCAGCTTACTCTTAAAAATCTCTAGCAATGATGATTGCATAAAAGTATTCCAGTGCCTCACCATCTCTACCCTTCATCAGTTTTCTAATGTCCAGTGTTTGTCCTCCTAACCAGAGCAGATGTGACTGAGAGTTGTGTCCTTTATATTACCTCTTAAATTTCAGGTGTATTTATGTCTACTGTCAGTCTTTGTCCTTCTAAACTAAGCAGTCGTGATTTCTTCAATCTTTTCTCACAGCTCATATTCTCAAGGCCTCTGAACTCTTGCTGCTCACCTCAGACCATCGTCCATCAGGCCCATAACCTTCCTGACTTTTTTTGCCAAAAGCAAAACACATAAATGAAGACTCATCATGTGAATTGGATTTTGCAGATAGAGAAGTCGTCATCAAATCCCCATGCAAAGCAGCAGTGCTAATTCCAGCTACCCACATGTGGGCGACTAGAACCAGGTTGACCAATCTAACTTAGTCATGAAGAGTTCAGATCATGTCAAAGAGAAACTTCCAGCACTACCCTAAGAACAAATCTTTGCTTGATGTAAATTACCATCTTGCCATTAAAACAATTTACTCAATGAAACTGTTTTGATTTCTACTAAAGAGCTTGCTCCCAACTATTTTTGGCAGCATGAATCCTTACAATCATTTGGAAAATATACATAAGTCACATGAATTAAATTCCAGATGAAAGAAATTTTGAAAACGTGTTCAAAATGACATGGATTCTACCTTTATTATGGAAGTATCCCTCAAACCATTCAAAGAAATTCTGCATGTCAGAATTCCATTATGAACTCCAGTTTCTGGGTTTAACACCAAGGCTGTTTCAAATTGCCTGGCTGTGAAATGGAAATATATGTGTCAGTCCATGTGAATTTTCTTAAACTTAAAAAAAGTTGTTTAAATCAGTCTTTGAAAAGTGCGGGGCACTCTTTTTGTTTGCTTTAAGTGGGTTTTAGGCTTTTTTCTTGTCATATTCTAGATCGGTAATAGTCTTCCACTCCTAGGTAAACTGCAGAGCAAGAGAGCCCTTAATCCCTTAATCCCTTTCAAGTCTTTGCATTCTCTTCCAGATAGTGACACTGCAAAAAAAGAAAAAAGGGCAAAAATAACATTTTTTGATGGTGCTCGGAAGGTTGATAATGGCTGCACTTTCGTGCATCATTACTGCAACATCAGAGCAGCACAGCCTGTAACTTCAGCTGCAGAACCCTTGGTGCTTGGAGACCTTGAAGAATGTACAGAGAGTTGTACAGTGAGTCCCTCATCACAGAGCAGCAATTTGGAGGTGCTTTTGACACATGGGTACATCCAACCTGAGGCAGAAAAGGTGTTATTTCTATAATATTGGAATCAGGGAGCAAGGCATGGTCATTGGCCCAAGTGATGTGGAATGACATATGTCTATAAATGTATTGAATATCCCTACCAAGAAAACTAATTAGTTCCCTCTACCTGAACTATTGTATTCATGGTGTAGGTGGTGAGTAGAGGAGGTACACTGGATGAAATGAGTTCCTTTTGTGATACAATTCTGACTTTCTTTTGTGCAAACTGACGTTATCCTACGGTAACTGGCAGAGCTATGTGGTTTTACAGAAGAGAAAAAGCTACCCCTAAACACTGGCATTTACTACTATTTATTATTTATGACTATTTGCATTTTTTTTATCTCTCCAGCCAAGTGTTTCCTGTGCATTTTACCAGAAAAGGCCACAGTGCTTGATCCCTGCCCCGAGGAACTTGCAATCTGATCTGTAATTACTAAGAAATGGCTAAGTCTAGCAATTACAAATTTTGTGCAAGATGCACTATACAGTCCCCAAAGACCTTCACAAAGGGAGGCCACAGAGATTGGAAAATGTCTAATCCTGAACCATTAAGTATTTAATTCCTTAAGTGAAGTTGTGTGTGTGTCGCAAAAAAGATAAAATTATTTCTCTGTACATTTGGCAATGAAATCTTCTATGGATTTTTTTTTTTTTTCTGGCTAGGGGGTAGCTTACCCATCATTTGGAAAAATTAAACTCATGGTGATTGCCAGCATACATGTCAGCAATACACAATCTCTCTTATTTTAAGCTTTGGAAAACAAAGTGAGAGAAGCAGAAAAGTATCAGGCCCCAGACACCTCACGGTGATCCCTTAACTAAACAATGATGCACCTCTGCTCTTGTCCCGCTGCACCAGAGTGAAGTCAGGGATACTCTTGGGTTTGCAAAGGCCACTTGAAATGCCCATGGCATTTCCCAAACTATATTACAGTGGGGGAGAAAAAAAAAAAATAAAGGATTCAACATTTTTAAGTCAGCTCATCCCTTTTGAGGAGCTTCTGGCTAAAAGGACACAGAATCTGTGGTCATGTCTCAATCTTCATTGAGTCACCTGCTTTTGATAGGAGCAAATATACATGGGCTTAAAACTATTTATTTTTGTAATACAGGGAAAATTTACATTCTCAATCTATGTTTTAATCCTTCAAACGAGTGCAGGGATATGCTGAAGTTTGAGAATATAACCATAGCAGTATAGCCAAACACAGATGTTTAAAATTTGCAAAATAATGTTTTATGACAATTGACAATTCCAGAATTTTTAGAGACTGGGTCTCATTGTCTTTCCACTGTTCAAATGCATAAATGTAAAAGACTGCCCATTGCCACAAACAATGTCATTAGAAAAGTCTAAGAAAACTGTAATTTATTTGGGTTTGAATGAGAACAAAAGAACATCATTCTCTGCAAGTAAACTCTGTTGTGTTTAAGTAATGAGGTCACACACTGCATCGTCTCCTCTTCTTTCTTACTGCTTTTTTTTTTTCACTCCTTACATATAATTACAAAGACATGTAAATTGAGTCAAAGTCTTGATTACCATGGGTGGAAAATTGTAAACAAAGATGTGGGACACCATAATACAAAGGCATGAAAGACACGGTGACACAGAAAATCAGACATCACAGACGGAGAAGTTTTCAAGGAAAAAATTAAAAGCTGACAGAGGATTTCTCCATGACAAGAACATGTAGTCAACGAGGTGTTAGTAATATTGCAATTTGCGAAGTGAAAACACAGTATGAGGCTGAACACAAGCAAGGTGGGAACTGATGAGCAGAGAAACATTAAGCAAATTACAAGGATCCCCCTTGTTTTATGACAGGAAATTTAGCCAGTGAAGTCATGAACAATTTACTCATCCCCTGTGCAATGTATATTGTTTTCTTACTTCACTTTATTTAATCTGACAATAAATTAATGTATCTCAAATAACTGGAACAGACTGGGATCTCACTTACTACTGATTATCCATATAAAATTGCTGGATTAACAAATGGATGAAGTTTTATCTCCATTCTATAAATAAGGAACTTGTGCACAGAAAGCTGAAATATGATCTTATAGTGCTGCCAAAGGTCCAACAGAAGCTTAAGTGGTTATATTTGACCTAATTTTGGTCTAGCAGAATACAAACTACTTTAGTTATGTTTACACAGTTTTTGACTGCAGCATAAACCAATCTTTCATGATTTATGACAGAAGCTACTCATAAAACTTCAACCACCTAAAAATCAGACATTTATTGTAAACTCATTATCAATGAAGAGGGAGATTAGTATATCCCAAGTTCTAGTCAGTTCAATCTAAATCACTGTAAGCTTGTACTTCAGCAATTGAGTCATCTAACTTTTGATGCCTTAAATTAGTTTTCTCCCCTCCCCTAGGAATTTCACTTATATTTTCAAAGTACTTTCCTGAGCAAACTTTCTTTGTTTCTGGTGGCAAGGTTTCCAACACTGTCATTCTCCATACTGTAGCTTCAGGGCTGAATGAAATCTGGGGGAGAGAGTTGTTCTACAGCGCTGCTGTGGCTTCCCTCTCGCACTAACACAGTGTCTGTCACATGGCCATATCCAAGGGCCTTTTCTGCCCTTGGTTCCTGTCTATTCCCCATTCAAACAGCTTCTGCAGCTTTCATCAAGATGAAAGAAAAACTGTTTTGTGTTCTGTAAAGTGTGAGTTACTGTAATAAACAACTCCTGCCCCTTGACCTCTCTGACTTCAGTTCCTTGATGACACCACATGAGTTCTAAATGCACATGACCTCATTCCCAGTTCAATCACAGTCTTCTCAGATGTCAAGCACAACCAAATATTCCAAGAATTTACTTTGATTTGAAGCCACATTTGTGAAATACCACAACCTGTACTATTGCTTTCCTCTGCAGCTCAGTTCCAATCACACGGACATTCCTTTCCTGGCCACTACCAAAGTCTGTCAGGCAAAGTCTGGCTCTCTGCTGAGAGGTATTTTGAACATTCACACCTATATCTGGGCATTTAGCCCATCAAAACTCTTAGCAATTTATGCATTAGTCTTCTATATTTAAGAAGCAATATTGTTTGGTCAAAAGACAGAAGCCTGAAACACAAACCTTCTGGTCAAAAAAAGGAGGAATATGTCTGTGGGTGTGGTGTTCCGAGGGCATAGCTGATGATTTGTTTTTAACTCTCAGTCCCATTTCCTTCAAATGTCAGTGGAATTTCACTCACTCCTGAATGCGTCTAGGCATCTACTTTCCCACACAGGCACATAATTCCCTTTTAGTGCTGTAAGAAATTTGTGCAGTACAGGGTTTGGTGCCTACCCGCTCTTCAATCCAACAGCCTGTGATGACCTGTTCTTTACAGATGCTGTTCCTTTCCTTGGAAGTATTCATTTCCTTGTTTTTGCACTTTCCTAGTGAAAGACAAAATACATTGAACAAACACAAAATTAATAGAATCCTTTCAGTGGATTGCAACAGTAAATTGATAAAGTATGAGTAAAGGATAGATATAGGTACTTGCTGAGCAGACTTTTATGGAGGCATTGGCTTGCAACTTTATTTGATTAAAGATTGGTCTCTTAACAGCAGATGAAAAGAAAAGCACTTAGAGCATAGTAACCTAAAGAAGGCAGAGTGATGTCATTACATGCTTGTGTCCTGTTTCTGCAAGAATTCACATGCAGATAGATGGGAATCTTATTGTGCATGAGGAGCAAACGCCCTCTTGCAAATCAGAGCAGTCAGGCAGATGTTAACACAGAGCATCCAGAGTCTCTGAGGTCTGAGGATGAGAGTGGAGTGCTGCAGCTGCAAAAGACCAAAACCAGGGGTCACTGAGTGTGGAAACTGGACACAATTTCTGTATTTAAAAGTCAGTGTTTATACTGTAGCAAAAAAAATTCACAGATTCATAGAATGGTTTGGGTTGGAAGGGACCTAAAAGATCATCCAGTTCCAATCCCCTGCCATGGGCAGGGACACTTTCCAGCAGACCAAAAGCCCCATCCAATCTGGCCTTGAACAATTCCAGGGATGGGGCATCCACAAATTCTCTGGAAAACAAATTTAATGTATTCATTAGTAAGTTTGTGATGTAGTTACCAGAGGAAGTCACTGAGGCTCTATGTGAACATGTATTATGTGCATATATATATATACACATATATAAAATATGCCCACATATGTAGATACACTGTAAACATTTTCTCAAATATCTGTTTTTAAGACAACACAGTTAAGCTCCTGATTAGCAAACCTGACAACAGTTCTTCCATATACTTTCTAGAGACTGCCTCTAATCAGGATTGCATTTTAAATAATAAACAGTAACTTTCCTCTCGACTAGCTACAACACATTAATTTTTACATGATCTATTTTAAGCAAGTGGGCATATGCAATTCACACTTTTTTAATAGCTTAGGATTCTGTCTAAGAAGTGTTATGCAAAGATTGCTCTGTGACAGATCATCTGTGTTTATGGCATAAATTAGTGCAAGTGTTATGTTAGCCGTTGTAATTATACCTCTGAAAGAGAAAATTGTGATGGATAAAATTGGGCACATTATAAAAAAAATGGGTTTAAATTCCTGGTACAGTTGCATATTTCTGGAAATCCAAAGTTTTACACTTCTTTTTTTTTTTTTTTTAACAAGGAACTTTTTGAAATAGAAAGCAGGGATTTAGGGGGTTGTTAAAAATTATGTCTGCCGTTAAAAATAATTTAAGGTACTTAAATTCTTTACTGTGAGGGTGTTGAGGCACTGGCACAGGTTGTCCAGAGAAGTTGTGGATGCCCCACCCCTGGAAGTTCAAGGCCAGGCTGGACGTGTGCTTGAGCAACCTGGTCTAGTGGAAGGTGTCCCTGCCCATGGCAGGGAGGTTGGAACAAGATGATCTTTAAGGTCCCTTCCAACCCAAACCATACTGTGATTCTATAATTATTTTGTGTTTGTTCAAACCTCATAAATTTTGTCATGGGACAAATGATACTGCTGTTGAGAGAGAAATCTTGATTGTATTGATTAACTTTTCCAAGATGCTATGGGCCGTATGCCATTACATTGAATTGTAATTTACCCAGAGAGTAAAGTTGTTGATTTTATTGTGACTACTCAGATACTAAAGTGATATCTTCTGTGAGTTGCACTCTGCCATTAGTTGATGATTTAGCTGTTATTGTAGAACTTCTGCTCCAGGTGGGGTATAGAACAGCTTAAAATCCTAAAAAGCTATTGAGAATTTGAAGGAGTGTCTTGCACTTCCAGAATATGATCCAAAAGAGAAACAAACAAACAAAAAAAAACAACAAAAGAAGTTTGACTAGCACAGCAGTGATCTCATTTATTATCCTGGGCATTTTTCCATTCCATATATCGAGCAACCTCCAAAACTTCTTTCTGCTTTACTTTTTTTTCTTCTTTCTTTTTGCCCCAAGAATAACCAGACAATAAACTATTCTTTGGGTGTCATTTATGCTTTTGTTCTCACTGCTGACCAGGTCTGCAGCTGAAACAACTTTGAGGCCAACAACTTTCTGGAAAGTCCTGAGTGAAGGTGTTATTTTGCTAATAGCAGTGTGTTTGGCTCACCCCCAGTAGCATTCATAAGCTGATGTAAGGATCAGTGAGAGGTTTTGTACCAAGTTTCTGTTGACTGACTGTCTCAGGTTCATTCAAGTCTTCAAGAGAAGAAAAATGTAATTGAGGCTCAGGTAGATTGTACAAGTATTTTTGTTCCTTTTGCACACTAAACCCTGTTTTACTTTAAAAACTGACCTCTTTTCCTTCTTCTCCACCCAAACCTGAAATGAGAATGATTATTTGCCCCATAGTATTTTCTGTTAGAAAAATAAACAGACATTTTTTTAGTAATCTATATTATGTTATTTTTATCAGTGTTTAATAATCAGATTTCTTTGAGTTAAAAAATAAAATTACATTATCCTCTGCAAATATCTCTCAGACTGCACCTGTGCCATCTTTAAGGTGCCTGTTGGCAGAAATGTGCAGATGTCTTGTTATGATTTTGTGAGAATAGCAGTGAAGGTGCTCAATGCTATACTGTAAATACAAGTAAAAACAACATATCAAACTCCCCACATGATCAACCAGCACAACACATTTTACTGATTTTGTAAGAAAATGTTAGTAAGCCGTTTATGTTCTGTATGAAGAACTATTAATAGGTATATTAGATATTAACATGAGTTACCATGGCTGGAATTACTATGCAACATATACCATTAAATATATATACAGGCATTTAAAATCATGGCGAGATCTTCTGAAAATCTTAATAGGACACCTCCACAAAGATGAATGTACTTTACTGAGCTGTAAAACCTGGCTGCAAAGTGTCCTGTTTCTAAAAACTTCTATCATTTTACATGATCAGTTCAACAATACACTCTTCTTTAAACACGCCTGATAAGGACTCAGCATTTTTGTCACACACGGTTCAAATGGACCTGAAGAATAGAAAATGCAGATGAGAGCATTTCAGAACTACTAACAGCTGAGAGGAACTTTAACCTACCTGATTCCACTGAAGCTAACGGCAAAATCCTACTGCCATTAGGAAAGCTGGAATTTCTACCTTAGTGTGAATTCTCCATAGAATAACAATGTATTGTGATACCTATTTCTTAGTTTTCTCTATATCCTAGGTATAGTAATTCAGAGATCTGAAGGATTTGACTATTGGGGATTTTTTTTTCAGCAATGGGTCCACAAAACATTGGTTATGTTCAAAACATGAGAAATTTGGATGGACCTGAGGGTACACATGCACTGGCTTCCCACAGGAGCACCTTTCAGACTAATTTTAGAGGGAACCAGTTGTGTTGAGAAAGAGGGATACCCTGAGGTACCTTTGAACATGCTTAAGTATCTATTTTCCTAAGCAGGCCCCACAGTACTGTGGCTGACCAGTCTTATATGTCCCATTTGTTGCTGCACAGACCCTGCAGAGAAGAAGGAAAAGGAGACAAGCAATCAGACTCAGACACTATGATGTGAATCTCTTCCATGATGCCAAACAAGCACTGAAGAATAGTGTCTTAACACGAGCACATGAGCCAGCAAACCACACATACCTTCAAGTCATGATTAGACTGAAAGACTTTACCATTTCATATGCAAAATTACAGCCCCCAATACAGTTTAATAATGTTGTTTTAAAAATCAGCTTTGATTAAAAATAAAAAATTGTGTTCCTGTTTTGCCAGATTTGCCAATGCAGCAACATGTGCTGAAGCTGGGACAAGCCAGAACTGTAGCTCTGTGGAACAGAGATGTAAAGCACTCTAACTACTTTTAATAAGTTACCATCTCTGAAACATGCTGCCCAAGAGGAACTACCAACCAGCATTTCCTCCAGGCATTAAGAAAATAGGGCTGCTATTGCTAAAGAAACATGATCTTTCTGAGATTGTCCTGAGGGTAGATCAAGGGTAAATTTTCTCTTTTCTCAGATATTTTCCATCTGATTCAGAGATAGCACAGGCAAACTTGCAGAGAGAGAAGACAGAGATGTGTGCATAGGCATGGATGTTGTCATGGAAAAAGCCCATGGCAGAAATTGGTGCATATTCTGGTTTGTGCCTTTACTTACGTTGCTTGATTTTGCATTAATGAACCGCTAATGTCAATATTCCCTTAGGATTACTTTGCAAAGCAACATTAGAAATCCCAGCTGGAAATTTTTATACCTGTTTTATAGGATATCATGTAAAAAATGCAGATGTACAAAACACCTATAATGCTCCCAAGAAATTAATTTTCAGTAATCATAGAATTTGTTATTAATATTTGCCATTAATCAACATATATGTTTTTGTAACACAAATGATCAATAACCTGTTCAAAAGGCATGCTAACAGAGGTCAATAGCACTCTTAATTAGGTTTTGCCCCCTAACTCACAGTCACGAACTGAAATGCATAATCTATGTTTTCGCTGTTATTCTTGTATAATCCCTGTTTTTAAGAACTGTCTGTGATGAACTCTGCTGCTACTGAATACAACTCTGTCCATGTGTTTTCATAGCTGCAGCTAGAAATGATGTTGGAAAGTAAGGGAGGCAGAGCCAATACAGTGCTGCAGGCTGGGCAATGTGGAGATGAGCAAACTGGCAAGTGAGATCAGATTTGAGGAGGAGGGGAAAAGACTGGGATGCGTTCAATTTGTGTCTGGAACTATCCAGGTATTTTTATTTGCTGTTGACAAAAAATAAGCTGAAAAAATCTGGTTCATATTGCAGAGCTGGCACTACTTAAAGCAAATAGTGCGCTGCTGGGAGGCTTTACTTGACATTTTTTTCTTTCTATTTCCCTGAAGCATTGTAAGATGCCAGGAAATTTGCTGAAAATTAACAGATAAGCTTCTTTTGCAAGTCACAGGATATTCTGCACTTCCTCTAAAGATTGCATTTAAATAGGGTATACTAAGATGTCCAAGGAACCTTTTAAATTGGTAATTGTTCCACTTCATGTCACTATAACAAAAAGCCATTTTCAAGTTTTTGTCTATTTCCTGAGATGTATCATGACATTTATCTAAAAAAACTGCCCAAAGAAACCCACAAAACCCCAATAAACCAAGAACGAAACATGAAAATTAAAATTAGAATTTAAATGTAACAGGTTATGCTGTTGCCTGATAATCTCAGGAAAGAGCAAAGAGGAAAGAAAAATGTCCTCTGTCTTTATAAACCAATTCACTCTGGGAGTTCCCTGAATCATCATGAATTAAAAAGCAGCTTCTGCCCATAAGTGACTGTTGTAAAAAAGCGTTTGGGCAGCACAGTTATTCCATATGGGTCCTTCTCCACCTGCCCTTTCTCACAGTGTTTTATTGCCAACAATCCTTGGTTGGCTCCACAGCCATCCAGCTGTTGGTGTTTGGGACATGCACGTTGGCCTCCTCACATTCTAGGCTTCCACAATTAGATAAAACTGTCTTCAGCTGGTTTGACTTCAAGTCATCCAGTATGCTTTTGATAAAAACCACAATCTTTACTCTTTTAGGAACTTCTGTGAACAGTCATCTCCAGACTCTAGAGTCTGGCATTGAAATGGTTGGCCAAAGCTCCAGTGCCATCAACAGTAGCCAAGTTCCATTTCTAATCTATGTTTTTCTTACCTTAAATCCTTAGTAAGATTCTTATAAATGTCTTCAAAGAGAGAATGTCACTTGCTTTGTTTTTTTCTTTAACACTATGAATAAATGAGGTTTTATTTCCCACTTCACTTCATGTCCTAGCCTTATTTTGGAATGTTTTATAACTTACAAGTTAAAATGGGGTAATGGAATAGAAATTCATACATATAGATGATAAAGACCAGACTCCTCAGTTTGAGAACAAGAGAAATGAAGCACTTTACGGTCACCAGTCAAAAGTTATTTAGGGCATTATGAGCAAATATATTAAATACATCACTTACAAAGACAAAAACATAGGTGTTTGTTTAAAAATGGGTTTCATTTGAATTTGGCTGACGATCTTTGAAGAGTGATATTTTAAAAAGTAATTTGAAAATAGAAGAGACAATGTGTTTGTTAAAAAAGAGAAAATGTTTTAATTTTCATTTAGGAGGTAGATTATGCAGACAGGTTCATTTAGAAAGACAACTTATCAAAGCCTTCAACATCTGGGCTGTGATTCATGTGAAAATGAAATGGAAGAAAAGTTCAGGAAGAGAGATGCAGACTAGTCTTTAGGCTGCTGTATTAGGATATTTGATAGCTATCTGCCACATCTTCAGGACAGTTATTCTCTGAAAAATAGCAGTTAAAATAAATATCCTTGACATTTCAAGTGTATGGAAAATGTGTTCTATGAGTGGGATTCAGAAGAAGTGATAGCACATAAATCCAACTTGAAAAAATGTCTTTTCTCTCAATTAGAATCAAAGAATGGCTTGGGTTGGGAGGGACCTTAAAGATCATCAAGGTCCATGCAGTCTGTTTGAAGGCTCTCTGTTATTAAGGACAAGAGTGGTCTCATACTGACAATCCAGGTGTGGGCAGCAGGAGTTACAGGTATGGCGTTCAGGTTTGCAAAGCATCAGGAGTGTTTTGTGCTGCTTTCCTTTGTGCTTCCAGAATGTGCGCTGCTCTGGTGCACCAGCTGCCGCTCGCTGGTAGTCTGAGGCTTTTTTGCATTATAAGGAGCTAAATGCTAAGTGCCATGATTTGAGCTTTGCTATTGTATCTGTCTCTCAGCCCTAACCCCACTAATAACGCAGTCCTCAAATGTGAGTTTTAAAAACCGGGGTCAATTAAGAAAGCTACATTTTAAGTGGATTTTTTGTTGTTTTATTCCCAGTGAGAGGCTGTTGAAATGAAGCATATTTGCTTCCAGAGAAATCCTACCAAAGCAAAATTACAGCACTGCTCACTTTTAAATTTCACAGCAAAGTAACACTTAAGGCTTATTGCAGTGCATTAGATTTAAAACCAATTAAGTACAATGCTAAATCAGTGTAAACCACATTTCTGAATTTATCTACAACATAATGAATAACATCTGCATCTGCAAAGAAAAGATTCACACTGAGCAGCAAAACAAAATGTGTTGACAATTTGAGCAGTTTTCATTCCCTTATGTCATATGTCTTCATTATTTGGTAAAGCTTCACTACAATCCTTCATTGTTAGAGCAGTAAAAGGGGAAAACACCCAAATCGCAACACATTGAGGTAGAATCTTCCTCAGTTCATTTCCTCCTCTCAGCAAAGGTACATCTTATTTACCTCAGGAGCTTTTCCAATTTTAAATCTATTCAGGATTTGGCAAGGATCACCATTCTTCAGGTGTGTTGGAGGATCAAGTGTTGTCTTCTGACCTCCAATGGACATTTTTAGTACTGCCCTCTCCAGAAAACAGACTTTGAGTAAAGCCAATCATTTCTCTCCCTAGATGATAACAGGCAGAAGGTTCGACAAAGGGAACCAAAATGCTCCAGTGCTCTATTAGGGACCAAATTATATTTTCAACAGAGCTGAGCTTTCTTGCTAAGTCTGCCTGAAGTTCATGTGTGACCTTTAAAAAATAACATATGCTGCTCTGGACACAGTTTGCACAAATCTGTTTTACAGGGTTGACAGTTTAAACTTGCCTTTTTCTTATTCTCCACTCTTAAAAGAAGGTTGGAATATTGGTCTATTTTACCTTTTTGGCTTGCAATGTTGTTACCTCTATGTGGCTCCTTCTTACTACAGACATGTACAGCACTTGAATCAAGGGAAGGGAGCACGGTCTGGATGTCTGAACCCTGTGATGCAGGAGGAATTATTTCATGTTTATGACTTTTTTATTAATGTCCTGAAAATTCCAGAGACTGTCCTATTTATTGGTACTGTACACATTTTAATACATAGCAAACCAGAAAGCTCCCACTGCTGCTGCCCTTCAGCTCTCTGTAACATTTCTCTTTGGGTAAAAGAGCAGTTTTACTGTCATTTAGTTTTTAGTGTCTCTCATGTTGAAGAACATAGGAGGAGAGTTGTTCTTAATGGTGAGAGGTTCTGTGACACAGAACTGTTGTCCACGGCAAGGTTATCAGTAAGAAAATATTCATGAGGCTACCTCTGTATTTTAAGGATTAGCCTTTTGTGTTCATAAAGCTGAGTCCCAATCTCAAAGAGGATTTTTGTTAATAGTGCTTTTAGTTATTTTCCAAATTGAGTCCTGGTCTTGTTGTTATGGGCTTGTAATCCTCTCACGCTTCTAGAAAATACAGTGCTTGCTGTTGGTAATTGAGCTGCATGAAGATTGAAAAAAATTGATGTGAAATTTTATTGTAAAGGTGAAGTCCTTCATCCCTGATACTCTTACACCTGGAATTTCTAATCTTTCAGGGCTTGGATGTAGCTCTAAACACACAGTGGGAGTTTGTGTTGTCTTGGCATGAAACAGAAGATGCAATGTCAACAGAAGGTACATTTAGCAGTCTATTCCTCCCGGATGATGTCCTGTACTGAAAATACATAACCTACGAAGAAAGCAATTATGGCACACCTGAAACCTCAGGGGGTTTCTGAATGTGTAGGGTAAGGGGTAGCACGGGATGGGGGGGAAAGATCAACAAAACTGCAAAGCCAAACAATGGAAGCAGCAGAAACTGAATTTAAAAAACCCCATAAAATAATGTGTTATCTACAGCCTAGTAATGATGCCAGTGCTGCAAGGAATGCTCTGCTCTCCCTCTCAGTGACGGGAGATGGGGCTTTCAGCATGGGTCTACAACCCTCAGTACAGCACTGGACAGACACCCCTATGTTTTCTACAAAAACCCTTTCTGATCACATTGGATGCTCACAGAGGGAATGGATCTGCAGGTTTCAGAGCTGATGTTGCTGTTTCTGCCCCACGTTGTGTTGTGCTACACAGATGTGGCAGCTTATTGACTTACCCCAGCTGAGATTGAATGAACCAAACCATTATGGACCAGCCACGAGCCAGTCTGAGTGAAGGAAGCTCAGTCTATACCAGTACACCTTTGGTTCTGGTTCTCACATATTCCAGAAGGTCACTGGTGTTAAGGAATTTATCCTGCAGAATATGGAGAAGTTTAACTCCATTTCACTAGTGAGCAAAATGAGGCAAGCAAGGTTTCAGAGTAAAGGTTAACACTTTTGTCTCTCTGGGAATTAACACTCCTCCATAAAGTCAACCTAATATTTTCGTCTGCTGGATAACCTGTTTTAAATATTCTGACTGACATGGCTGAAATGTGAACGTTAGTGACTTTAATCCCAGTTTGTAAATTGATTTATGCCATACAAAATGTCTGCCTGAGACTACTAGCTGTGATTACAGTTCTCTAAGGTAGCTGTGTCCTTCTGGAGCTGCAGCCAGGGGTCAGGAAGGATATTTCATGGCATCTGAAATGGCACTGAATGCCCACAGTTTGGCAAAAAGATTTTGCCTCTGGTGTCTTGACTGAGAAACCCCCATGAGGAAGAAAAGGAGGAAAATTATACTCAAGAAGCTAAGAGGTAAAATTTGTCAATGAAATTTTGGGATGGGTTTTCTCACAGAACATTGCCGTGGGAAGAAAAGCACTCCCCCTTTTGAAGGCAGTGTTTCAAGTGTTAACCCTGCTGCGGTGGTTTGTGCTTTCTGCAGTGAATTCTTGTTTGCAAAACACACAAGGGATCTGATGGCTTTCAAGAAAAGACTCATATTTTGTGTTTCCTCTCTGCAAGTGGGCATTCAGGCCATTGGCCAAAAAAAGCTGCTTTCTTCTGCACCCAAAAGGGTCTCCTGTGGCCTGTGAACAGGTCTGGGTCTCTCTGCTAATCCATTCTAAGTCTTATTGATTCTTCCTTAGCTTTGAATGGGCACCAGAAATTTACTTTTTCTAGTGACTTTTCTTGAATTACACTGTGTTTTATACCTCTGGGGCTTAAAAACTGCTTCATTTACCAATATCAGGTAATTGCTACTGCAGCAATTTGGTACCATAGAAATGAGCAGCTGGAAGGTATTGATGTATTGATAAAAGGTTGTTATTTGTGTTAATTTTCCCTCCCTCATTTTCATTTTTGGCCAGCCAAACTTGGTATCATTTGCCATTGTTAATGGTTATATTACCTGAAGCTGTTACAAAAGTCCATGCCAAGTTCATCCCAATGAATTGAGGAGTAATGTAGTTTTAATTTTAACTCCAATTATATCCAGGAAGATTAATTGTTGGGGGCAAATCCTTGCGTGGGGCCAAAAGGGAGTTATAAATCATTCAGTTAGATTATCAGATAATTTTCAAGCTCCTGTGGGTTTCAGAAAATGGACAAGAATAGCTTAAACCTGTCTCTTTCACAAGGAACTAGTAGCTTGTGATAAATTAGAATCTGTCTTTTTCCCCTCTCCAGCGATCTCTCTGGATGTGGGTGAAATGTCCACCAGTGCTAATTTAATTGCAAGTGGAACCCTCTGCTGCCTGCAAGTAATTCACATTTTTCAGAAGCAGATAATGGCAATAGTGAAAGTGTCTCTTTGCTATCAGGTCATTTTATTTTTAAGTCAATGACAATGGAACTATTATGTAGCAGTTGATGAGAGCTTAATTTGTTTAAGTATAGAAGAGGATTTATTAGCAGTAATATGTTAGCGTTACTGTGGCCCTCTACTCATAGCTCTTACATATGCATTAGACAATTTCACCTAATCTAAGCAAATGTAAACTAATCTAGCCAGATGCATAAGTATGGACCTGATTTTCCTTTCGTGGAGACAAGTGTTAATTAGAAGACTCTTACCAGACCTAAAGCAGATTAACTTAGCAGAGAATCAGATCTCATATCTTTTTGTCTAATCTGAATATTGCATGATATGATCATGATTCTAAGCATAATTAGGGTCATGAAATATGACTAATTGCATCCATGAAAGTGAACTCTCCCCCTCAGCAAGGCATGCATCTGTGTCAGCTGCTAAACAGCAGTACTGCAGAGCATCTGTGAATCAGCCTCTCTCTATTATTGCACAAATGACTCTCATTTTCCCCTCACTTAAATAGGTATGAAATAAAAAGGACTCAGAAAAACCTAGAAAAGTTGGGATGGGGCTGACTGAGAGTCAGTCCCTCTCAGTCCTTCTGGACTGCTCCTCCCTCTTCCCTGTCTCCCTGTCTCCCTGTCCCAGCGTAGGCCCTTCCCTGGGCTGCAGCCCTTCAGTGAGAACATGCTCCAGCTGGGACCAGCTGTGTCCAGCATTTGGAACAGGTTGAATATTCTTGCAGTGGTGAAAAACTGTTGTCTCTTCTTGTTCATGCAAGAGGTATTTTGAAGAGTTGGCTTGTTTTTCTTCCTGGTCTAAACTTTTATAACTGGGACTAGAGTCCCTCTAACCTTCCTTGAGGTTTTTGTTGTTGTTGTTTTGTTTGTTTGCTTGTTTGTTTTAAAATGGTAAAAGATAAGTGGGAAAATGGAGATCTGGGATTGCAGAAGGCTCTTGAAAACTTTCCCACTGTCTGGATCATCAGAACTAGAGATTTGAAAGGACATTCTGGGCAGGTGAACAGTTTTAAAGAAGACATAGAGGTACTGAAAAAGGCACTAGCTACTCCAGAGGGAAGCGGATCCATGCATTTTGACAATTTACACCCTTGGATTTTGTTGAGTTCCACTTGTTTGAAATTTCATGGACTTTTCTAGGCAGAAGCCAAATTTGACACGATGTTGTGAAACTCATTGTCTAGTTTGATCTCAGTCCTCTGTTAAGAAAGTCTGAGCAGTTATGGCAATGATTAAAGTATATATATACACAGATGTATACATTTATCTAGTCATATTAAGCTAGTCTTATGCAACTGTACAAAAACATAAACTTTGGTTTATGAATATTTTATCCTATGCTTTTCACCTCAGAGTAAAGGTTTGTTTCAAGTATTAAAAACCAGCTTCTATTGGAACTGTTTTTGTTGAAAAGGAACCCGAGAGAGGCTACTTAGAAATCCCTGTGGCTGGTTTGTCTCTCAGTGACAGATGACTGCTGCAGAATTGGGGGCCACTTTGTGATATAATTTGCTCTACACTGAAGGTGCTGAATTTACATTTACTTTTGCAAAAATAAGATCAGAATCTTTATCCAAATCCTCTTGTCAACCAGTAGTTTAGCCTTTTCAAAGATGCTTTTGAAGTTACATTGTCGTGTCTATTCAGTAAATAAAGGAGAAGTTCTTTATTCTGTGTTGTCATTTCTGTCTTTCACACAAAAGTAATTTAAAAGAAAGGAATGAGGACAAGTAGCATCTTTCCAGGCTGCATTCCTAATCCTTTTTTTGGTTATACAATGAATTTTAAAAAGCAACATACTTATTCTGATGGAAAAAGAAGCAAAATTACTGAGTGATTTTTCTAGGTTTTCAAACTTTTGAATATTGGAACATTTACAAGATAAAAATCAGACAGTGGTTTCTGCAGAAGTTATCAATTTGAAAAGTAAATTGTATGATGCAGTGTAGTAAGGTTCTAATTTTCACTTTTATTTAAAAGATTCAAGTGAGAAAGCAATACAATTTAGTATTAGTTGGGTCTAATGATTTATTTTCAGAGGACAATTTGGTTGCCAGTTAAACACACAAGTGAACCTAAATTAATAGATCTCCATGCTCCAAATCATCTTGATGCATTTAAATGTATTCTCAGTTTTGGATGGATATGGGTGAATAACAGCATGGGGACCCAAGGCCAGTATTCCGTATTCATTTGATAGCCAGCTTTTCTTGTTCTTTTTGCCTTTGCCAACAATTTCCTAATTCTGTCATGTAGTCTTTGAAGTATCTAATTTCAAGTAGAGAGAGTAAAATTTCTACCTTTTAGAGATAAATTTAACATCAAAATCTCTATTCAAGTAGTCAAATAGACTTTTTTGGAAGCTGGGCTTCATATTCACATTAAAGCCCTCTACTGAGAAGGTGTCCTTTGCCCTTAAACATTATTATTTATTAAATTCCTTAAATACTAAGCACTTTGGGAATGAATATGGGGCCATGTGACTTCTACTTCACCCCACAGTCACCAAGAACAGGTCTCCCTTCTCTTTGAAAGGAACCAAATGGAAATAATTTTAAAAAGATAATTGATCTTTTGTCTACAATGAGAAGTGACTGACCAGAGCCAAGCAAGTCCACAAGCAGCAAAGAAAGTTGTTTGGAGGATTTCAAAGCTTTCCTTTCTTGTGGAACATGTTAGAACAATAATGCTTTGCCTTCTGGTCCCTCTCTTAAAGCAGACTGGCCAGAGGAAAATAATAGTTCTCATACATGTATGCAGAGTGATGCAGTTCCCCAAGCAATGGTGTGGGTTGGTAGCTCTCAGGACAACCCAAGTCCATGATCCCCAAGTTTAGGTTCTATTTCCTTCCTTTTCATTATGCTGATACTCAAGGCTAGATCATAGTTTCTCAAGCTTCTTTTTTTCTTTCCTTGTCTTCCCAATTCAAAACCACACCTAACTAACTAAAATATATCTATCTTGAACTTATCAATTATAGAACTAAAAGTCTGTGGACCATTTACATTCAAGGTATTTTTTAGTCATCAGATATGAAAAAGGGATCTGAGCTGCTACTACTTGATGTGGGTTTTTTTCCCCTTTCTGTGTACATATGTTCAGATATATACGTGGACCACCACTTTGTCTTAACTCCAGCATTTGGTTTTTGATTTCTTTTTCCTGGGCTGTTTCAGGGTCAGTCTTGGGTCAAGATGGGTTATTTTTCCAAGAAGGAGTTGCAAATAAGTGCAACTGGGAGAAATTGTGCTGCTTCCTCCTAGTGAATGCAGTCTGGGAATCCCAGTGTGACAAAATGCATAGGGGTAGAATAAAAAATACAGAGCTCCCTGTTTGGGATAACATTCTTTGGATTGATTTATGTATTCATAATCCTCTTTGGAACTGGGTGAAGTGTGGCATATGTCTAATAGAGGAAGATAGAATATGAAAGCTTTTTAAAGGGATTAAAATGATGCACTAAAATGCTAGGAATTGCCACAAGCATAACTGATATTTCCAAGCATTAGAATTTCACACTCAAGTCCATACTTCCATGTGGGTGAAGGAAGGCATCCCTGATCCTGCTTAGGAAGCTCTGATACGTGTTTAGGACATCACTGAGTCATGACAGGACGGAAATGGTTCAGAAGCTATATTATGTGAGCCAATTGGAAAGTCCAGATTTCAAAAGCACAGAGCCACAGTATGAACATTTTTGGCAAATAAAAAGAGCATGTTCATTTGAGTACTTCTGCTTCATCAGTTTTTACATGCATTCACTCCAAGTTGTATCAATGTTTGTAATCATTTGAACTTGGTGAGATGTACATCATGGTGACAGTTAAATATTGGAAGGATGTGTCATTTTCTTTTGAAAATATACTGCTTAGATCTTTCTTCCTGAGAAGCTTTAAATGCTTAAATAACAATGTTTACATAATTTTCTTTGGAAAACAAACAAATGAACAGAATAGATTTTTAATCTTCCCCCACTCCTCCCTCCCCACTGCTCTTCATCCAGAATGAAATAATTCTGCTTTCTCATTAGTTAGATGATACTTTTAGGCTATCCTCTTACCAATGCTTCTTATCCTTCATTTATCCTCTTTCTGAACATTTAATCCTAAGTTTAAAATAACAACAAACCATGAAATTAATGGACATCATAGGAGACCTGTGCTTTTTCAAAATCCATCTATTTTGCACGATAGAATGTGTCATAGGTCCTGTGATTTGAAGCAGGCAGATTCAAATTGTTATGGCTCTGGCTTCAATTTCTTTTTTTTTTTTTTCAGTTCTGTTCTATTCCACAAATCTCCTACTTTAATTACTTGCTTTCTTTCTAAATTCCTTCTGGTTTGTCCATTGTCCGTTATTCTTTTTTTTTTTTTCTTCAGAAGGAAAAAGATCAAGTATAACGGCAAGAGGGTACAGGATGCACTGTGAAGGTTCCCCTTCACTACAATTTGGATCTTTAGACAGCTTGTAGTTACCAGCAACAGTAAACTGTGTTAATGAGCATTCTGTGTGTAGACTTAGAAGTTTAAACCGATTAAAAAATAGCAAATAGAGCCTATACCTAAACAGAGTGTTTGGATTTGATTCATTGGAATAGGCAGGAAGTGTTCATTATTATATATGCAAATATGCCAAAAGCAGTATCGGGCAGGTTGTTTTGTGGGCAGTTTCTCTATGGAAGGTGGCTGCTTGCTTTTCTCATCAAGTAGGAAAAACCTGGTTTTTTTCTTTCTGGTCTGTGCTGTTCAAATCTCACCATTCACCTGAGGTAAGTGGTGGAATGTGAAGTCCATCCTGTTCCTGAAGATTAATTAGAAAAAGGAGTAATATCAGCCTTGAGATTTGAGGATCTGTCCACATCTTCAAAATAAGACACTTGTAGACTGTGACTTAAAAATTAGCTGTGCAATATCAGTCTGTGAGCTGTGGTTAATCCGCTTTAGTAACTCCACTATGCATTCACTGATGCAAGAAAAAAATCCAAGGCTGCCAAACCTTCATGACTGCTTTCTGTTCTGGATGTGTGTGGCCCAGGGAGAATTGCAAAGTAGCATAGTTGCCTAAAGGAGGAGTGAGCAATTGAGGTGCAATTCCCATGTAAAGAATCCTGGAGTATTTTCTCTGGCATTCAGCTGTGGCACCAGAAGGGTAAAGTCTTCCATGAGCCTCTCCCAGCATCCTGCATGTTAGATACTCCAGCTGTTCTAAAAAGCCACTAAGTTTAGTCTAGTGGATTGATCTTAGTCATGGGCATGGTCTACTTTGAAACTGAAGCTTAAGACAGAAGTCCAACCAATAAAGTTCATCCTTAGTTTTATACTCACATCTAAACACAGTGAAAGCTAAAATCATAACATGGCCAATACATATTTATTCCTTTTACTTTAGAAGGTCACTTTGAACTGAGTATTGTCACAGGAACTGTTACATTGTGCAAAACAACACAGCAGAATGTCTGAGTGCCCTGGGGTCACCAGCACTGGAAGGACATAGACCTGCTGGACCTCTGGAGCGAGTCCAGAGAAGGCCATGGAGATGATTAAAGAGATGGAGCACCTCTCCTATGAGGAAAGGCTGAGAGAATTGTGATTGTCCAGCTGGAAAAGAGAAGGCTTGAGGGTGGCCTAAATTGTGGCCTTCCAGTACCTGAAGGAGCCTACAAGAAAAATGGGGAGAGAGTATTTACAAGAACATGTAGTGACAGGACAAGGGGGAATGGCTTCAAGCTGAAAGAGAGTAGGTTTAGATTGGGTATTAGGAAGAAATTCTTTACTGTGGGGGAAGTGAGGCACTGGAAAAAGAAGCCCAGAGAAACTGTGGATGTTCCATCCCTGGAATGTTCAAGGCCAGGTTGGATGGAGCTCTGAGCAACTTGGTCCAGTGGAAGATGTCCCTGCACATGGCAAGGGAGTTTCAACAAGATGATGTTTAAGGTCCCTTCCAACCCAAGGAAACCATTCCCTGATTCTAATTATGATTCTATATGGGAATAATAACTGTTAGAGCCAAGAAATACTTTAATGAGAAATACTTCTTAGATTTTGGGTAAAGTTTTCATGATCTTCATTTATATTTTTCAATTCCTTAGCAAAAATACACAAAGAAAAACAAAATTATCCAAGCTATAATGAATACCCAGTTGTTACTTGAAGACAAAAGGATATGGGAAAAAGGATTAAGGTGAAGCGAAAATAATAGTGCTTCTTTTCCTATAAATAAACAAACAAAATATAAATTATATGCTTTAAGCAACATTTCTATTGATGGTTCTTCTTGAAAACCAAAACATGCAGATTTAAGGATAACATACTCATTTGCAACCAGAAATTCACAGCAAGCACATTACCATTTTGTATCGACTATGTTTGATGTTTTTATCGTCTTTAAAAATACTTAATAGAAGCAGCATAACCAGGAATTTCTGTGAAAACTCTGAGAGGTTTTGTCAAAGAACTTAAACAATAACTATGATAATTTGAATTTTAGCTTATGAATTTAAAACTTAAATAATCTTATTCTAGGAAGTATTTTCTTTGCTTATTTTAGTCATAAAAATAAGTCTGGGAAAGGAAGTCAACACTTTGTCAAGCTCTTACTTGTTCCCTAGGGCAGGATGAACAGTACGAGTGCTATTCCTGACAGATGTTGTCTAGCTTGTTTTTTGAGATGTGTAAGGAGAACTCCACAGTAACCTCAGGGAGTTTGTTTCAGCGTTTTATACTTCCTTTTAAAAGCTTTCCCCATGTATATTCTTGAATCATTCCTTCTTCAGTTTAACCTCACTTTTTCTATTCACCATAGGCACATAAATGAAGATTTTTCTTCCTTTTGTAGCAGCAAACATTCTGAGACTATTTACATAGTGTCTATCCAGACTCCTTTCTCTGAAGTTGAACAGTTCCAGCTATTTCTGGAAGTCTTTCCTGGTTGGGAATGATTAACAGTCTTTTGCTCCCCCAAAGTAATTGAAACCTAACTTGAAGAGTAGAGTTCAAAGTGGAAAACCTACCTCAGCTGAGAGCTAAGAACACACCGTTAGTGGGAGATGTGACTCTCTTACAGACCATGTTCTCCTTTGTGGCATCCAGCATTCCCTTCATGGACTGTTCATAGGTTAGAACCAGGTTTATGTGTGTTTATCAGTTTATAAGATAATTTAACTGTGTTTTCTTTTTTTATTTATTTAATACTTATGAGGAAAGAGAACTGCTTTTATTTTAACCAAAGAGAGTTTGGTGAAGAACTTTGGTATCCAAATTTTTGAGAGATCCCTTTTTTCAAGGTTTCTGAATACAAAAGTCTGAAATATAAGAGGTCATAACATTTTTGTATATCAGTCTCCACCTTTTAAAAGGTTACATTTTTCCGTTATTTCATCACTCATGATGATAATGATGAAATGTTTGGCTTGCTGTAGTTTTGCATTCACTTTGTGGAGCTCGAGCTATAAACCCATGTCCCCAGGAACCTTGCCTCCCCTTGCAATGACCTGTAATAAAGGCTAAGGAGTTACATGCATTTCATCTTTACATTGTTATTAGTTGGATCACATGCACTCACCTCACATAATTCTGGGGAAATGTTCTCAGCTATAAAATACTAAAATCTCCCTCTCTGTAATGTTGGTGAAGCAGAGCTCTAAAGATAATCCTGTCATATTCACAACTGTGGAAAAGTTTCCATTCTTCCTTTGCCGTCCTACATGTGCAGAAAAAGTTGTACAGCATCCATCTTATCTTTTCAATAATTGTATTTTAAATTATGGTTATTTGTCAAATAGTCTTAAACCTGTAGCTGCAGATCTATAAGTACCATGACCTGTCTCCACTGGAAAGGGCTGATGTAATTAGAAAAAGGCCTATATCAATCACCGAGATAATGGGTGTTCTCTCTCTGTCCCTCTCTCTCCCATCATCAATTACCCTGACTATTTTAGACAAAATATCAGACAAACCTACCTTCTTTTAGCTACAGTGCCGCCATTGTTATTAATGGAATTTAAATTCCTCTGTTAGGCAAAAAGTTCCTGTAGATACTATTCTGTAACTGCCAGATCAGGAAAGTCTAATCTATGTAATCTCACAGAATTATCAATGGATTTAATAGATGTGGTAAAAGTTGGCATGTCTGGTATGGAGTGATTCTTCTGGAAATAGCTATCTGAATTAAGAGTGTTTCCCTTTTAGTCGTGTTGAGGCTGATATTAAACATCATGCTTCAAAATGCTGATGTAAGGTTAAAATGGCCTTTACTATTACTATTATTTCTAAAAATGCTTCTAAAGATGTTGAAAACACCAGGCCTAGAAAGCTACTGAATATCTCCCACTATCATCAGGAGACATCCTATCAGTGGTTACCAGAAATGGCTCTTCAACTAACATCTTTCATAAATTGGTCCTTAGAAGCTGATTAAAAAAAAACATGGCAGCATAATAAAAGCATGTAGAACTAAAGCTTTTGCAGAATAATGACAAATTTAAGTATACATTAAAACATGGTCTTAAGCATGCTTAAATTTAAGCATGTTTGTCCATACTTGTGGAGAAACTGGTCTGACTTTTCAAATTTTAGCTGGTGTAGCCCTGATAATGTGAGAGTAAATAGGACTGTGCTGAGAAATTTTGATGATGCACACCTTTGATTTCTTTGAGAACTAGGTCTTGCTGCATGATAAAAAAAGAAAACCTACTGCAGGAAATTATCAGCTCTCCTGGTTATCAGAGGCCACAGAATTTCACTCTGGATTTCCCACATCAAGCCTAACCACTTACAGATAGATGTCTTACCATTTTTAAGAGAACAAAAAACAAATGCCACACAGTTTCTTTAGTGACTGTAACACAGTGAAAAATGCATTTCTTAAAAGTTGACATGACTACATGGTGAAAATAAAAATCCTTGTCAAATCTTGCTTTAAAATGTGAGTAGATTTGAATATATGAGTACCAGAGTAGATTGAAGCTCTAATATATTCTGTGGGTTGAACCCGTGCGGACCGGCCATGGCAGGAGAGGTAGCTTATGTGGCAGTAGCCCAGAAAATGAAGAAAGAATTGCCCCCGGGGGTTCTTCAGGCAGGAATGGTGTCTCCCAGGTGGATGAGAGGAGGCTTCAACTTACCAGCCTCTCTCTGAATTCAAAGCATTGCCAGCGGTCAGGGATTTGCCCATCAAGAAAACAAAACAGTTCGTGGTTTCTCACTCTCCTCACCCATATTTATTTATTTCACACAAATACTCTTGGGATTTGTATTGATTCTGGGATTATGTTCGTGCAATTACCTTATTTAAACAAAGGCACAAGGAAACGTTTTCTTCAGATAGATTTCCTTTTTGCACAGATCAGGCAAATAAATAAAAGTTTCCCTACATTTCCTTGGCTTGAATTGTCAGCTCTTCAACAACACTCAGATGAGTGAGTCAATGGTGAGCAAAACCAATCCTTCTCTGACAATGATATAGGTTTATTCTTCACACTCTTATAGCAAGTGTCCTACAGCTGCACCATTTTTCAAGAGTGATTTACTCATTGATGAAGCAGTGCTTGACTTTGCTACTGTTCTTGTCTTTTGAAAATGTTCTGCAGTGGTAGGATACTTTCCAGGTATGCAGAGAAATGCAAAAGATTAAAAGGCTTGCAGCAGAAGACTTCTGAACATCAACATTTCAACCTTTACCAGGCAACTGCTGCTTATCTCTTCCTGATAATGAGCACATTTGTTATCAAACTGCACAAAGGCCACCTTATAAAACATGCTGAAGATGTGTCAGAAATTTACAATTTGTGGCTTGGCCTACTGACCTTATCTCACTTGAATGTTCTAAACATGTTCTCCAAGTTCAGTGCTATTGCCAATAAATGGATTAATACAACACTATTTCTCATTTTGTTACTGCTAAATGTTAACTTTATTCATATGGCATATAATTACCTTCAAACAGAATTCAAAACTGATGAAGAATTGGAAGTCCTTTGTCTTTCTCTTTAAATCTTTGTATATATGTGTCTGTACATGTATCTGTAAACATCTGCTGCCATTTAATAGGCTATAAAACGTCCAGCTTTCTGTAATGAATAGAAATAAGCCAAAGGGAAGCATTCAGTGGTTTCAACCTAGCTCATACTGATATTTTTCGTTGAAAAATATATTAATGGCAGATTCTCAGGACCACGGCACATCTGGAGTTTGGATTCATTTAGCAATGAACCTGAATTTCCCAGCTTGTCTTCATTTTACAAACAAGGCCACGGGAAAACTTTGATTTGAACATCTCCTGGCAGAACTCAGTGATTTCATGACTGTTGAGAACAGAATTGGCTTTAACCTTAAGTCTTGAAGGTAGAAGACATCTGCCTGGTGAAGTCATTCACTGCTTACTGGAAAAGGACATTTCTGATAAATTCCACTTCTGCTCCTTGCTCAGTCTCAGCACAGAAAGTGTTCTCGCCTACATTTTTGTAATGGTTTATTAATGCACTTTGACTCTGGATATTGGAGTGTTTTAATGTTGCTTGATTTGAGTGCAGCTCTTTACACTTTTGATTATAATAGCATCCTACTTGATCATGGCTAATGTTCTCTGGGATTAACTGGCTCTACATTTTGAGTTCATTTCCATCTTACTTGTTCAACATATCAGGTTTTTGGTTTGTTGTGGGGGTTTTTTATGTGTGTTGTTTTGGTTGGTTGTTTTTTTGGTTTTTTTTTTTTTTTTTCCATTAGGAGAGTTCTTTTGGTCACTCTACTCAGAAGATATTTATGGGAAGGTTGTTTCACCAAACCAGTTCCGACAACTTTGTTTCTGCACAACAGCAGCTGAAAGAAGAGGAATATATGTCTCTTTTTACATGATTTCCTCTTGATCTCACTTTGAGTACAATAACTTTAACAACCACATGGTTTTATTTTGCATAGTAATATGCTACATCAGCATAATTCGTATTCTACTTTCTGTGTCATGACTACTTAATTATATTTTTGTGAAATGCAAGTGTCAAGAACCACGGCACACTAAGGGTATAAAAA
This sequence comes from Ptilonorhynchus violaceus, assembly GCA_013397565.1. Taxonomy (NCBI): domain Eukaryota; kingdom Metazoa; phylum Chordata; class Aves; order Passeriformes; family Ptilonorhynchidae; genus Ptilonorhynchus; species Ptilonorhynchus violaceus. The sequence continues at coordinate 382,964 of VZRJ01002570.1, read as the reverse complement.
ATATCCCAGTAATTTCTAAGGAAAAAATCTACCCTCACAAAAAAAATCCTAGGAAACAGGGAATAAAAGAGAGCTGAAAAAACCAGGGAATTTTGCCAAGACTGAGGATTGTTTTGAGTGAAACAGCAGGAAACAAAGATTTCATAAAGCAAGAAGGGCAGTATATCACACCTGATACACAGGTGACAAGAACATAGAGACAGAAGCTTTCCTGACAGGTAGATCATAGATATGTCTTCATGCCAGGAGCAAGAGACAGTGCTTGTGCTTGGACTTAGGTGAAAATACCAAGGGAGAAAAAACTGGACACTTACTGTCAGGCAAAGAGATGGTTTATTTCAGTCCAGAACCCTGCAGGATGAGTTTAAGCCCTCTACCCTGACCATCTATATCACAGAATCAGAATGGTTTAGGTTGGAAAAGACCTTAAATATTGTCTAGTTCAGAACCTCCTGCCGTGGGCAGGGACAGCTTCCTCTAGACCAAGTTGCTCAAAGACCCATCCAGCCTGTTCTTAAACACTTCCAAGGATGGGGCAGCCACAACAACCTGTTCCAGTGCCTTGCAACCCTCACAGTAACAAATTTCTTCCAAATATCTGATCTAAACCTGTCCTCCTTCAGCTTAAGGCCATTTCCACTTGTCCCAACATTACATATCCTTGTGAAAAGTCCTTCTCCAGCTCTCGTGCAGCCCCTTCAGGTACTAGAAAGTGCTATAATGTCTCCCCAAAGCCTTCTCTTTTCCAGGCTGAACAACCCCAACTCTTTCAGCCTGGTACCACAAGGGAAGTGCTGCAGTCCTCTGATCATCTTCATGACCCTCCTCTGGACTCACTTCAACAGTTCCATGTCCTTCTCATGTTGGGAGCCTCTGAGCTGGATGCAGTTCTTGGCTTCCTTGAGCTCTCCATAAGGTTCACACAGCCCCACATCTCAAGCCTTTCCAGGTCCCTCTGGATGACATCCCTTCCCTCCAGAGTGTCCACTGCACCACACACCTGGATGTGGTCAGCAAATGTGCTGAGGGATACTCAATCCCGCTGTCCATGTCACCAATGAAGTCAAACAGCACCCGTCCCAACACCAACCTCCAAGTAATGCCACTTGTCACTGATCTCCACTTGGACATTGAGACACTGACAGCAAGTCTTTGAGTGTGACCACCCAGCCAATTCCTTATCCACTGAGTGGTCCATCTGTCTCTCCAGTTTAGAGACAAGAATGTCCTGTGGGACAGTGTCAAATGCTTTGAACAAATTCAGGCAGTTGATGTCAGTTCTTCACTTATCTACCAGTGATGAAACACTGTCATATGATTTTGTCCTAAAGTAATATGGGGAGGATAAGGAGAAGGAAATTTATGATTTCTAAAGGGGTGTAAGAGTAGGGTATACTTTGTTTTGGGTTTTAAATAAAGAAGGAAGTAAAGCATTTTATTAGAAAGATTATGAAATTAATAAAATGCCATATAGTAGAAAATGAAAATTGTGGCCTTTAAACCTGTGAAAATGATCTAGAAGTGTTGAGTCCCTTTAAAAGTTATCCCATGAAACAACTTTGAGTTCAGAGAAATAGATCAATAGACAAAAGGCAGGTAAGTGTTATGATCCGATTATAGGAGATGCCTCCGTCTGCATACAAGGTGCAAATGAGACCATACGCTGAAATCAATAGTACAGATTTTATTTAACAGTAAATGTGAGGTACAGAGACAGAAAGAAATGGGGAGAAGAGTGGGGAAGAGAGAGAGAGTGAGAGTGAGGGAGAGATTAAGTTGAAAGATATCATCACCACATGGATTCCTGCAGTGTCCCACTGCTCCTTCTTCACCCTGGTCTTCTTGGTGGTGGGGGTCCCCAAGTTGTTCTTCTGGAGGTACCACTTTTATGCAGTCCAAGTCCTGGATATCCACAGGGCATAGATGCTGCTCCCACAACTTGGGATGACATGTGTGTAAGCAGTTTCTTCCTTTCTCACAGTTTGCCACACTGAGAATTTTTTTCCAGATAGATTACCCAGATCTGCCTCACCAGGCCTGGAATTAGCATCTTCCTGTGGTTACAATCTGTGCTTATCAGAAGTTCCTGTTGTGATGGCTTATTTTATGGGAACCTCCTTCTTTGACAGTATTTTGAGACAGTTAATTGCACTCTTTCAGTCCTTACAGCAGGAAAATTCAAAGCCAAGGTGTGAGACAGGCAGAGTGCACTTTGCCTGATGAGTTGTACTGCATCAGCAAGACACAGTATGAGAGAGGTGCACTTCTAAAAGGGTTTAAATCAATATGATTTGATCAGTCCTTTGAGCTTTTTGAGGCTCTCCTGTCTTTTCTTAAAATATTGTCCACATCACAGTAATGATGGACTCTTACATCCCAATGAATTTGACATTGCTGTTTTCCAGGTTTAATCCTCTTTAATCCTTACCATGCTGAAAGGTAGGCTGAGGAAAACCTGCTCCCGTCACAGAGAAGGGAAGGACCACACTGCAGATCCAAGCAAGCCCATGTAAAAATGTGAGGAGAGGTGGCTATAGAATGTAGGAGAGCATAAAAACCAGTCACAATATGGGACAGAGAGTTGATTGCACTTGGCCACCCATATGGGTTCACATACAAGCAGCCTCCAATACTAGAATTGTGGAGCTAAGGATCTGAGGGGCTTTGGTGCTTCTGTGTGGAAAGATGGAATCTTCCCCACGGCAAGTGAGTGAAGAGGTGAGAAAATGTACCTAAATATCTCCAATCATTTTGAAAATTAGTCTGGCTTTGTTTCCTCAGGCTGCCCAGTGAAACCTGTTTGATCAGAGCAGTCATGCATGAGGTTTTCCACATATTACCCTTGTGACTGTTTCTCCCTCAGATTTTCAAATTCAAAAAGAAACTGAAAATAGGAGATCAAATTAGAGTAAATTTTCCTTTTGTTTTTGAAGACATGATTAATAGTCTGCTAATGAATTAGATTTATTCTTAAGCACCTGTGATCGCCACTGTCCTCTACAGTTTCTGGGTGGCCCAGAAAACAATGTTTATGGCTTAAGCTGCCTCTTGCTGAGTGAGAAAGGCTTTTGGCACCACCATAGCAGATATATATACTGCAGTATTTTCTAGCTTTACTTTTGCAAGGATAATGTGCAAGGAAATAGTGCAATATGCAATAGCCTATGTCCTTTAGAAACATTATTCAGGTAGTTCCACTAATGGTTTGTGCTACTTCCTAACGAATGCTGAATCTTCTGGATGCATTCATTGTGCATAAAATACATATGCATATTCACTGGATAAAATACATCACCTTATTTTTTTTGGCAAGGTTGACTCTGAAAGACAGACATTGTTTTTAGAGTTAGCTCTGGGGGCAGCAAAATTTTGCAAGAGCTGGTTTCCTTTCATTTGTGTTTACTATGCATCTAATAAGCTTTTTCTGAAAATTATTATTTTCTTCCTTTCAGAAGGGTTCCATACAGAATGGAATAAAATTGAGGTGCAGCCAAGAATTTCTTCAGGGAAAGTGTGAATTTGAGTTTCCTCTCCACAGCAGTTTATTTTCACAAGACATGTAGGAATACAGCATGTTAGAGGACTTTTTCTCCGGTTGCATTTTGCAGAAATTGGACAAGGGGATCAGAAGTTGTTAAGAACTGATGGGAAAAGAACATGGGTCTGGTTTCCTTAGGAAATTAAATTTCCTAAAGATTTCTCTGAATTGCATTTTCATTAAAGCTCTATGTTAGACTACCCTGGCAGGGGAATGAACTTGTTTATTTAACTTGTTGTAGTGCAATGTTTTTAAACAGAATATACGATCCTCCTCATAGCTCCCTTTACTCTCTGGTTTAGGATAACTAAAACTAAATATCTTGGGTCTGGCTGAGATGGAGTTACCTTTCCCCATGGCAGCCCTCATAGCCTGTGCTGTGCTTTGGTGGCTTCAAAGGTGTCGGTAGAGTTGTCTCTCCAACATTCTTCCTTTCACCCATTTGGCTGGGTGGGAAGGATCTTGAGCAGGGACACAGCCAGGACAGCTGACCCGAAGGATATCCCATATCATATGGTGTCTGCTGAGCAAGAAAATCTAAGAGAAAGGAGACAGAGGGTGCAATTCATTGTTGTGTTTGTCTTCCAAAAAAATTATGATGTGTACTGAAGCCCTGCTTCCCGGGAAGTGGCTGGACAGCACTTGCTGAAGGAAAGTAGAGAACAAATCTTTTGTTTTCCTTTGCTTCCATGCATGGTCTATGCTTTTGCTTCATTAAACTGCCTTTATCTTTATCCATGATCTTATTTTCAGCTTATTCCCTCCCTCTCACCTTGCTGAGGAGGGGGATGATAGAGAGGCTTGGTGGGTAGTTGGTGTCCAATCAAGGTCAACTCATCACAGTAACTGAAAAGTAAGGTACGTATAAAGTAGCCTTTACAGAACCCAGTCAGAATTGGCCTTCTCTCTACTCCCATTTCATTTTGGAGGTCATATAATGGAAAGTCAAGCTATGTTTTAAATCAGGATATAACTGTGGATGTGTCATATATCAGAATAAAAAGCACAAGAAAAATGACAGTAAGGAAAAGCCTCAGAATATGATGCCTGTTATATGCATAGTTAGATATCTTAAATATGATATACAGCAAGACAATGCAAAGACACACAAACTGCATGTCAACTTATAGTGGTTAAGTTTTGACCAAACAAATAAACCTGTTAAAAATTGCAGTTTCATGGAGGTCTTGACTTGGAAACTTAATGGCTTCTGACAAATAAAACCACTTGTGGTGGTTTACTTATTCGAATCACGCATTTGTTAAGTAGAAACACTAAGTGTGTTTCATTTCAGGTGAAAAATTCAAGTACCTGAATTACTACTGGCCTGTAGGAATATACTCTGTCACTACCCCTTCCCTTCCCTTCCCTTCCCTTCCCTTCCCTTCCCTTCCCTTCCCTTCC